>CAXIVR010000002.1:210319676-210692176 GCA_964035755.1 Teleogryllus oceanicus | reverse complement strand
TTACACACACATTGACACACACACTCTTTAATGAGCACTGCCTACATTTCGGGCGACCGTTTGGGACCTTACAGCTTGTCCGGCTGGGGCGGTGCCCCGCTGGTAGGAAGTACTTGGTTTGGGAAAACCCTGCTTGCCGACGTGTAGGTCTGCGCCGGATCTCGCTATCCATTGGGGGAAGAACACCACCTCTACCATCACTACCAGTGCTAACAACATTCACTACGCTTACGATCAAACAGGTTAGCAGTTGAACCGCCCGAAAACACGAAATAATCAACCAGACTTTGAAATGCTATACACTACCGTGTGTGTTTTCTGCCGGAGAAAAACGAACAGAAACCGAAGAATTTTGGTTCCAGTCGGTTGACCGCAAAGCGCCCTCGTCGTGCTCGGGGTGTGGGCGGGGTCGGGAGAAAGGGTGCGGACGGGGGAGGATTGGCAGCCCGAAGAGACTTGGCGGCGCGCGGGTGGCGCTGGGGAACGGGGCCCAGGAGGGCCGCCTTACGACTTGCGAGCCGTCGATTACTCTTAGGTCTTGCGGACGAAGCAGCGAGCGCGGCCGGCGCACAGTGGGGCACCTCGGCAAGCAGAAGGTCCAAACTGAAGTCGTAGGCTTCCGCGGCCAGAGTCATGTAAATGATCTTGGCTGTCCAGGTGACGCCGCGTCGAAGGCTGTGTTGCCCTGGTGGCAACACAGCCTTCGACGCGGCGTCACCTGGACAGCCAAGATCATTTACAAGGTCCAAACTGTTTGTAATGCTCGTTCTGATGGTCGAGGGCAGGGTATGTTACAAATTTGGATGTAGATCGCAATTGCATCCATGTTAAGTCGCATTTTTGTTTCGAATATGGTGTGAAGTATGTGAACACGTAGAAGGTTCTACTTAGAAAGTGTGTACTCTGAGTACATTTTTAGTGCTGTGTTTCACATACGTTTTATTGACAAATTCATTCTAGTCGTCAGAACCATAGTCTATTTTAAATTAATAGAATCATACAAAATTTCTCATCGATAGAATTGTCCCTTATAAAATGTTTAACATTTATTGCGTTCCAACGTCAATAGAATGACTGATGTTCATTACCCATCAAAATATGATCCCTATGCTCTTTAGTTGATTCAATATCATTTCATTCTAAACGAACTGATGCCTTTGCTTGTGAGCTGGTATCTGTCATGTGACAGCGTCTGTTCCTAGACAGATTGCTGGATGTGACTCGTACCTAGCCCGAAATGTAAATGTAAAGCCTTCATTAAAACTGTAGTTTCATTCTGCATTTTCACCAATCGAAATTAAATTAAGTAATAATGTAACAACTCTTCCTGTTATTACTCTCTTTAAAAGCAAAAGATTTTTATTGGTTTAAAGTTTCCTTATTAATTTAAAGTTTAATATTATTATATAATTAATTTAAAGTTTCCTTTCTCTTTTTCGTTTTTTTCATAATCTCAACAACTTTTATAACCTCACTAACCTGCAGACAGGGTATGTCTAAAATCACATTTTGCGACGATTATGCATTCAGTTACCACGTAAATGGTGCTTGATATAATCTTATGATTTTGGAGTGAATTTGATGGCAAACCTCACTATCTCAAATGGATTCTTATTTATCGTTCATAATTTCGTAATTATTCATAAATATAATGTATTTGTTTTCTGTACTTGCTGGCAAAATTCCCGTTTGAAATGGCACTAAAACAATACCTTTTCTTTGTTCTCATTTTTCTTGCTACTATACAAAATTATTACCAATTCTTCTTGCTTTTAGTAATTACCTTATTTTATTATTATACCTTTTAGTTATCACCTTATGTTATTCAAAATGATTTTTTGTTAATAGACAGTATTAATGTTGGTTATTTGATCGTTAACAAAATCGACGGCAATTTATTTTGATCTTGGTAGTTTTCCTACTGTGTCCTCAGGATGAAGGGAGAACCTTTGTTTCTGCAGACAATAGAAAACGTTCACTCAACTTCCTGAGTTTTTCGGAGATATCGACGTCGTTAGGGTCCAGGTGGGTCCATCTGAAAAATCGCTGGAACTCCAGGCCTCCTGGTTGTTCTTAGATGATCTCCGGTTTAACCGTGCTTATGACTCCGACTTGGAGAAAGTATGAAGAAAATTTTTCCAAACCCGGATCGAGGAGTAACCTTTATCTTCTTCCTTTTGATCTACCTCAGAACTGGTAATGCCTAGCTGGGAACGGTCTCCAAACATACGAGTTGAGTAAGCCAAGAGCGGACGCTTTCTGGCGTAAATCCAGTTTCCAGTCCTTGAGATCCTGCACCTTAAGGGTAGTTTTGAATAGAGATAAAGTCAGAGCCCAATCCTTGGGGCTTTACAGTCGTCTGAGACCAATAAGTGTCGTACGTGGCGAAACCCAGACCAACTGAAAGCGTCTGCTCTCCTTTGTGTCGGATGCGTGGCTGTCTTTGTGGCTTTCCTATTGTGCACTCGTTCGCGCACGAGGAAGCACTGTGGGTTGGAGGAGCGGAGGCGTCTCAGTTACGGGCGGCAGTTAAAGCGCCGCACGACGAGCGCCTTCCGTCCGCCGGCTCGCCACCGCGCCCGCTGGGAGCCAATGAGCAACGCGAAGAAGGGCGAGGACGGATCGATAGTGGGAGGAGGATGGGGCGAGGACGGGACGAGAGGGGATGAGGATGGGGCAGAGGACGGGACGAGAGGGAGGAGGACGGGGCGAGGACGGGTGACAGTGGACGAGGACGAAGTGAGGCTGGGCGAGAGGGAAGGAGAGGACAGGACGAGGGGTGAGGGGGGACGGGGCGAAGTAGGGGCGGGTTCGGTGAACAACGGGTGAGAAACGTGCGAAGACGCAGTGAGGTCCATCAAATGGTAACAATTAAGTTGTTTCTACGCCGTTTGGATGAATACTACTATTTCGAGAAGAGAAAAACTTCAAACACGATTTCCGCTTGTAAAACTTAAAACCTTTTTCCACAGCACCAGTAGGAACCTGGAGGTGCTTCTTTACTTTTTTTCGAAATAATTGCGGCATAAATAACCCATACGTTTCAACCAAATTCATCGTAATTTGTAAATATATAACATCATAAAATAATATAAAAACTAAATAATTCCTAGGATTTTGATGCCGTTGCTGAAATAAATATATGGGTGTACCCGCCAACACTCTACTTCTGAACTGAAAATTCGAAATAATACTCGGGGAAAATTTGAAATAAGAAAACAAATGCCAAAGAATTTCAGCTCTCTAGCTTTATAATTGTCTAAAATAAATTGTAGACAGTAAATTCGATAAGCATTCTTTCTAAATTCCCATTATTACTTTGTGGCAGTTTCAGACGCCTTTGCCAACCCAAAAGTTAAGAGCAAGTTTATTTTTTTAATATATGCGTACTTCAATAGTGAAATTTTCCTATTTTAATTAAAGTTCTATTGGACCCTTGCGTTTTGATCTATAATATACAACACGATTTTTTATTAACTTTTATAAACAAATTATGTAGCACACGTACATAAAACATAAATTATGAAAAGAGTAATGAAAGTTCATCGCAATAGTAATCTAAGCCACAATTTAAGAGAATAGAGAAAAATCGAGTTAAAGTTTCGCAGACTGGTAAAAAAGAGTTGTGAAGAGAAAAAATAGTAACTTCATTCTTAACTTTATAGAGAAAAACTGGTCAATCCAGCAATGTACAAAGACAGTTCATCTTACCAGGTAATAAATGGTGTCAGTAAATAATTTTTTTTTTTTGGGGGGGGTAGACCACAGGTGCGCCTGTTGAAACTAGATTATTCTAAAAATAATACATCGTCATCCTAGCATTTTTTGACGGATAGTTATCTGATTTTGCTTGCATAAATCCTCGGTAACTAATTTTTCTTAGATTGTCACAATTTATGTAATAAAAACCCAAAACTCGCCACCATAGAATTCTAAACCTAGGCGTTGAGGTAAGAATATATATATATATATATATATATATATATATATATATATATATATATATATATATATGTAAGTAGGTATCCCTAATCTAATTGAGTTTGGAGCTTAAATCGAATGATGAGCGGATGATAGCGCAGATCTCGAACGAGACGCACGCGTGGATGTTGAAAAAAGTATTGATTCAGACATATGACAATCACGACATAAAGTCGCAAAGATAATAAGCTTTATCGAGAAACTGCAAATTGAATAATAACATTGAATGTTGTTTCTTGTATTGCAGGTAGATTAATGATTAGAATAAATGATTGTGTTATACCTTTTGTATGAAGCAATAAAAAGAATTTGTTATTGCAGAGCAACAAATTCGTGTTATTATTTCTAACTAATAGAAAACAGATACATTACAAAACAACATTCTCGTTGGAATTCACAAAATCTCACTAATGGACAAACTCCGCTTCAACTTCATAGTTGGCAGCAAAGAAGATGGAAAACAAATCTAATATGCATAACCTCAATTGGCACACCGGATGGCCGTGAGTACTCTATCTCAGAAAATTATCAAGCAATAGGTAACACACAGCGATTATGAAGACCTCAGCATATGCTAAAGTATCAAAAACACTTGTAACTAGACATCAAATAAGAAAGGTATGGATTAATTTAAATGAAGAGTTGTCTGAAACATACTTGGACGAAGGAGAAAATTTACAATTCGCTGATATCTACTTAGAGGAAATAATTGAACATCACAAAGTACTAAGGTTCAGTCTGATGTCTCAGAACAACTACAATAAAATGATAGAAAAATTACTTCAAAAAATCAAGAACTATCCGCGGTAAAAATCTTGGTAAAATTCAGCAAAGAATTTACAATCGAAAATTTAATGAAAAATTCAAATGCAATCAATGGATCACTAGCTTTGAAAAGAATGTGAACGATTTAATATAACTGAAGATGAAAAGAGAATTGAAATTCTAAAATCATTTATGGATAAAGGTGCCATAGATTGGTATGGTTGTACATTATTAAAACTCACTATTGAAGCAGAATGGACAGAATGGAAAAAATTTTGATACATCGCCAGTAAAGGTTGGTCTCCAATAAGATATGCACTGTCATTTAAATATCAAACAGGTTCATTACTAGATTATGCACTAAAAAAGAAAACTCTTACTGAAGTGAGAAGATCCATTGATAATGGAACACTAATAGACCTAATTGCTACTGGCTTACCAAATTTTGTAGCCTTGCGCGAAGACCTATATAATGAAATAGGTAAATTAGAACACTTAATTTACAAAAAAAATCAGAAACAAAACAAATATATCAGCTAACAAAGACAATATTGAAAAGACACCTTGCGAAATTTGCAAAGTTAAAAGCAAAGGCACAAGCTTCCATCCTGAAGCCGAATGCTGGTTTAAAGATACAGACAAAAAAATAAAACATGTCAACAATTCAATATTGAGGTGGAATTGAACAACAATGATCCAAAAACTGGTAGTTCCACCATTAATTAGACTCAAGGTAACATTAAATGACACTTTAGATGTCTCTGCCATTTATGACCCAGGCTCAAATGTTACATTAATAAATTCAAAATTAATACATGTGAAGTGAAACGATTTTGAAATCTTAACAAATCACTTAAAAATGAAAAATTAGAGATAGAGAGAAAAATCTCTGATTTTCCAGAGAAACAAGAATATCAAATTAATTTTAATGAACATGTTAACTTAAACGATTTTGAAATCTTAACAAATCACTTAAATCATCATGAAGAAATTATTATAAACAATCTTGTAGATAAATATAAAATGATATTTGCAAAAGATAAATATGACATAGGCACAGTAAAAGATTATGAAGCTAGAATAGATCTTAAAATAGATAAATACTGTGTAAAAGACCTTACAGATGCACAATTGAAGACAAAAAGAAATAGAGGAACAAATTTCACAATTACTTGAGAGAAAGTTAATCGAAGAATCATATAGTCCTTTGCTTCTCCGGTGACACTAGCATACAAAGAGATGAACACAAAAAATCAAGACTATGCATAGACTTTAGAGATTTAAATGAAATCATAGTTCCTCAATCACAACCATTTCCACTAATCGAAGACTTAGTAATGAAAACAAGAAACTGCAAATATTTTTCAAAACTTGATATAAACTCAGCATTTTGGTCCATTCCCTACGAATCGAAGATAGAAGAAAACAGGATTTGTAACACAAGAAGGTCATTTTCAATGGACATGTCTGCCATTTGGATTAAAAACAGCACCAGCTATCTTTCAAAGAATCCTCACCAATATTTTTTCTAAACCTTCGAAGAACATATTGGCCATCTATCACAAGTACTGGAAGCAATAATGAAAGAAGGATTCAGATTAAAACTTTCTAAATGCACATTTGCACTGGATTCCGTGCAATATTTAGGACACATAATAAAACACAACTCAATCTCTCCAATAAAAGATAACTTGATATCAATACAAAATTTTCCTGTACCAAAAATCAGAAAATGTGAGACAATTCTTGGGAAAATCAATTTCTACAATGAATACATACCCAAGATTTCATTAATTCTCGAACCACTACATAATCTATTGAGAAAAGGACAAAATTCATATGGTCTGAGGAATGTCAAAGCCTTCGAATATATGAAAATTTCCTCTGCACCCAACCAGTCTTAGCTATTTTTGATCCAGACCTACCATACATATATACACAGATGCAAGTCTACTGGGCATGGGAGCCGTATTAAAACAACCACAAATACATGATGATCCAAAAAGTGAAAACCAGTAGCATATTTTTCAAAGAAACTGAACGAATCACAAAAAAAAGCCATTTACTTGGAAGCCCTAGCAATAAAAGAATCACTAAAGTATTGGCAACACTGGCTTATAGGCAGACATTTCAAAGTATTTTCAGATCATAAACCATTAAACAAAATGAACATCAAATCTAGAACAGATGAAGAATTAGGTGATCTCACCTACTATTTATCACAATATGACTTCGAAATAATATACCATCCAGGTAAAAATAACTTAGAAGCAGACTGTTTGAGCAGAAACCCAGTACTAGAACCTCATGAAGATGAAGATGATAATTTAAAAACCGTGAATTTAATAACAATAAAAGAGATTATTGAGGATCAAAAAAACGAAGATATAAAACTAGCAAAACAGACTAACTTTAAAGACAACCTGTATTACAAAAAAATGAGAAAAAAAGAAAAATCATATTATCAGAAGAATTTTGTAAGAAGTTTATAGGAAACATACACAAACATTTTTGCCACATAGGGATGAAACAAATGCAAAGCAAAATACTACCTCATTATACATCAAAATATTTCAGAAAACATAAAAAAATGTTGTAAAAACTGTGAAGTGTGTATAAAAAACAAATCAAGAGGACAAGACAAAATTGGTTTGATGTCACATCTTGGTCCTGCACGAAAACCGTTTGATGTAGTTTCCATTGACACGATTGGTGGATTCGGTGGTTCACGATCCTCTAAAAAATATTTACATCTTCTTGTGGATCACTTCACAAGATTTGCCTACATATTAACATCAAAAACACAAAACTCATCTGATTTCATCAAACTAACGGAAATGGCACTTAAAGATCATAATATCAAAATACTTTGACTGATCAATACCCAGGCATAAACTCCAAAGATTTCAAAGTTTTCTAGTAAAGAAGAATATCACTATGATTTTACAGCGGTTAACGCACCATTCTCTAATGGTTTAAATGAAAGACTTAATCAAACCTTAGTGAATAAAATTAGATGTACAATAAATGAAGAAAAAAGTATGCATGGACAAATGTAGCACATAATTGTGTAAAAAAATACAATGAAACTGAACACACAGTAACTGGATTCAGCCCAAAATACTTGCTAATAGGTGAAGATACCTCAATATTACCAAATGAACTGATACAAAATAAAAATGCTAATAATCTAGAGAATGATAGAACAATTGCCCTACAGAACAGTATTAAACACCACGAATACAATAAAAATTATTTGACAAAACAGGAAAGACTATGACTTCAATGCTGAGACCTGGTATTCATCGAAAATGGCAAACTGAATGAACCGAAAAAATTGGATGAATTGAGAATTGACCCACAAGATTCAGAAGAAAATATCAAAATCAATTTGTGAAATTGACACAGGACACAAAAAATCAGAATCAAATTTATTTCACATCTCTAAACTCATTCCAATCCCTGCACCAGATGAAGAAAATACCGAGAACACTTAGCTCTATCTTTATACAATTTCGCACCAAAAATTTTGTACCAAAACCTTTATTTTGGGGGGGAAGATGTAAGGGAGGTATCCCTAATCTAATTGAGTTTGGAGCTTAAATCGAATGATGAGCGGATCGATAGCGCAGATCTCGAACGAGACGCACGCGTGGATGTTGAAAAAAGTTATTGATTCAGACATATGACAATCACGACATAAGGTCGCAAAGATAATAAGCTTTATCAAGAAACTGCAAATTGAATAATAACATTGAATGTTGTTTCTTTGTTATTGCAGGTAAGATTAATGATTAGAATAAATGATTGTGTTATACCTTTTTGTATGAAGCAATAAAAAGAATCTTTGTTATTGCAGAGCAACAAATTCGTGTTATTATTTCTAACTAATAGAAAAACAGATACATTACATATATATATATATATATATATATATATATATATATATATATATGGTAAAAATTGTTTATGGCAACACGTCTGTTCATGTATCTGTGAACAACACTAGAGGCTAAAGATGTTGTAAGCAGGAATTACATCAAAATTAGCATTTCCCAATCGATATGTCTATAAAAAATGGCTAGGCTCCATTTTAGTCAATTCTCGAATTTTTAAAACATGAAAAAGTTAAAATATTTTTACAACTTCTGAACCACAATATTGATGATAGATTTATTTTGAATGAAATTATTTTGCAAAACTAGCTATTTAAATAGGTTCATGTAATTTTTTTCGAAATGATTAGTTTCCTCGTTATTTTGCGTGAAATAAAGAGAATTTTAAAACACATTGTCTCAAAACCGACCCCCGTTGTATGGAATTGTGTGTAGCAAGCGTGTAGCAATTGTGATAGTTACAAATAATGAGAGGATGTATTTATCCACACTTTACTAAATTGAAATGTCCTAGCGGCTTCATGCACAGTCCCTCCACTCCAGTACGAAGCGTCCATTTGGAATTTGAGGAGCAGAGACAACAGCCACATCGATTGGAGAATATTATTTCAAATCATTTAAGGCCTGTTTCTCGGACACGGGCGGCAAGACAGACGGAGGGCCAGGCGGATGGAGGGCACAGACCTTTTTTCGACGTCAAGGACCCACAAACTGTGAATGTATTCATGAAAGTGAATCAAATATATTTGAGAAAGTAAGAGTTACAAAATCCATAATTTTGATCTAAGGGGCTCTCAAACGTATTTTCAGTAGAAAACTGTGTACTCTTTCTTGGAACTTTTCAACACAGTTTCTATACTCCATGTAGGAGAAACCGAATGTAAATAAAAAGTAAAATCTCAATGTAAGTAACAAAATAAATTGAGAAAACAGAGTAAAAAGCAGACCATTCATAATTAAAAAGAAATACGGAGAAGCGTTATAAATGATTCAGGTAAAACGAAAAAAGTCGTGGCCATGAAGCGGAGGCGGAAACGTGAATGTGAATTTCTGTAGGAAAGTAACGAGTATGCACAGAAAGTCATCAACCGACTACGAAAGCTACGCAAACATAAAAAAAAAACATACGAAAAAGCTGCGCGTGGAAACTGCCGGCATCCGGTGCGAAAGCAGCGGTGCGAAATCACAAGCGAGGAAACGGGGCCTGAGGCGGGTCATTGGCGGCGGCTGGGGCGTAACGTTAGCGACTCGGGCAGGGCGTCGTTTGGTCGGGCGTTTACGCTCCATAAGCGGCGTATCGCGCGTTCGGCTGCGGCCCCCGGGGCCCTCGGTCGTTCCCACGAAGCCATACGCCGCCTGGCCACTGCCGACCACCCTTGCCCTTTGCCCTGTAGACCGGCCGAAGCCTATTCGCCCTTCCTCCGCTCCGCGCCTCTCCATTGGCGCTTCCTAATTTCACTCCACACCGCTCTCGCCGACTCAAAGCTCTTCTCTGGTTCGCATAGAGCCGCCTTAATTGGAAAAAGTCGAGGATTATTCAACTTCGGTTGTAATATTTATTTTAGAGATTCATTATGATAGAAAATATTTTGGTATAATCTTAAAACTATTATAGGAAAAAATATGTGATAAATCATGAGTTACGTCAGTAACGAATTTTAATTAAATGTTTTTTGCCGACTTTAATTTTTTTTATTGAGCCTCTATGAAGGTTGCTTTTCTCAGAATTTATTCGTCCATTCGTTCTCCATTTTACACCATACAAAACATAAGTTTCTACTGAATACAGAACAATTATTTTTCTTAATTTAGCGACATTCTTTAGAAGTGTTTAAAATGTTTGACTCATAAATTTTGTCCAGTGTTGTTTTAGTTCAAATTTATAATGAGTGCATTCAGTATAATCCTTCAATATTATAGCGTTGGCCGATGTTTGAAAAATTGTGTAATGTGTACAATTTGATTTTCAAATGCTTACAAAATGTTTTAAAATATTTTATTTACGTAACTAGAACAGAAAGTGAGTCTCTGGCGTACGAATGAAATATTGACGGACGAGGCGACTGTAGCAGCAGAATCCATCATTTTGAAATGTGTAAGCCAAGGACACTTCATAGAGTTGCTTTCTTTTTAGCACGAATTGATGGAAACGTACAAGTGTATAATCTTGGGACCGTTCTCAGTATGTGATACGGCAGGCATGTTGATTCAATTTCCCAGTATGTTGTTTACTTTAAGATACTAATTTCTTTTATATAACCAAATAGACTTTGCCATATGCGTATCAAAAAGCAACACTTTCCAATAAATGAACAGTGAAGGTAAGTACTAATGTCCATGCACAAGTGTTGAATATGAAGTCGAAGGCTTCCGCGGCCAGAATCATGAAGATCTTGGCTGTCAGGGTGACGATGACGTCGCGTTGAGGGCAGAATTGCCGACGTTTCGATCTTCGTTGAAAATGTTTTGATCATTATTAAGTGAATGTCAATGTTCCTTGAGCGGCTTATAGCGTGATCGCCTATGGCTTCCGGACTCACGATCGTTCATGTACCGCCTGGTCAGTTCCGACCGCCGAGCTCCTTGGCCTTTATTTTTTCTAAAACAATGTTTTAATTCCGCTGGGTCTTGGAGTTGTGTTGTTATTAACACATGCAGGAGACCTTCATCTTCGGTTGAGCCTCAACCTTTGATCGTACATTCTAGGTAGTCTGACGATTTGACCCACATTCTGTCCCAGATATCCTCTTCCAATCGCAGTGTTGCTGTGGGCCACCTTCAACCTTCGCGTTCCCTCGCTCTGGAAACCATTAGTTATATATTTAATACCTCCCATTTCACCACCTAAAAAGTATTACCATTATATTTCTGCTGTTCTTTTATTTCAATGGTCATTGTAAAAATTATTCCTCATACTTATCGTTCCCGAAAATTATCTGTCATTCGAAAATTCCCTCTCTATGTCTCCTTATTTGAAACCTTGCAAAAATATGTTGACATATTTCCCTTTCATTTCAGTTCAATTTTGAACTTTCTATCCATTCTTACACGAGTACAATCACTAGCATTTTCGCTCTGTTTCTTTCCCGATGTCCTCAGAAATCCCATCTTTTCTTACAGGACTTTACGACCTTGCTCAAAACCCACTTATTCAGAATTTCCTCCGAGAAGCTTTGCTTGTCGTCCGTCGGCGCCCATCTATCTATATCATCCATCATACTCTTTCTTTTACCGCACTCACATCGATTCGTTGCCGATGACTGCCACCATGTGGTCTGGAAATCCCTCTTTCTTTCTGATCTATATGCACATCAATATGACCCTCTTTCTCTGTTACTCTGCGGGGACGACCCGTGGTGTAGCGTTCTGCTTGCTCGCCTTCCACCGTTGGGACCGGAATTCAAATCATGGTCGATCCCATGAGATTTTGCTAGAGGACACGAGCAGGCGGCAGGTTTCCTCGGTCTCCTTTTCCGCAACATCTCATTTCACCACAGCTCTATCATTACACATTTCACAATGTGATTATCACGTACACAACAATATTATTCCCTTATTGCCAGATATTGGCATAAGGATTTGTAAGAACAGGTATATTAATAAAAAAATGTTTCATCATTCGCCACAATTGCTTTTAGCGGAAGGTTTTGCTAATCTTGGAGCAAAACACCCTCGTATCAGTAAATGGTGTCTGACAAGCCACCGAATAAAAAATCCATCAATCTCATTACTAAATACTTCCAAGGGTTTTATGACATTCGACAGGTTTTTATTACTTTCTCGACTCTTTATATTGGAACTCATCTCACCTTACGGCCACCACCGCAAAAATCGCAACATCGCAACACACGTCTCTTGTCCACCTACATTTATTGGGAGAGATGGGTCAGGGCATCAACTAATGTTACTGCAGTGCCACTGAACGGGAGGTCCTGGATTCATGTCCCGACGGTGGCTGGATTTCCGACACTAAGTTTGTCAGTTAAGTCGGATTCTGTCGCTGTCTGGAGAAGAATGCTAGCGGTCGGCTGCTCTGATCGGTAGTTTTTCCCTGGCTTCTCCGATCAACACCAGGCGAATACCGGAGCAGTACCCTAACAAACGGGCCACGGACCGCGCGCGATCTTTCCTACCTCTTCCTTGACATATCCTCTCGCCTTACATGCACTTACACTAACATGCACTGCACTAGCAAACAACTCGGGAGACCGGTTGGGAGTATAGACCTTGTCCTGGCTGGGTCGGTGCCCCACTGGTGGGAGATACCTGGTTGCGAAAAAGCCGACGGTAGATCAGCGCCGGATCCCGCCATACAGCGGGGGAAAACCACCGACACCTGCTGATCAAAAACACGCACTACACGTACGGGACTAATGACCATAGTTGCTGACGGACCCTGAATCACGAACAATCAATCAATTAATCTATCAATCCCCCTATATTTCTTTCCAACTGTTTCTATTACATCACTCTCTGATGCTTTAGTATATTAAATGAAAAAGTTATTAAATCTTTGTTAAGTTTGTGAAGTGTTGTAATAAGTTTTATGCTTTCGCGTTTCTTAAATATGGCGCCAAGCTTTCGGTTCAGGAATATAAGACCTACTTGGGTCAATCGAATCTAAGATCGTGCATTTTTGATTTGCCAGCGTTCAAGAAACAAGGTAAGAACACGTATGTGCACAAACACAGACGCTGGGTAACGTTGATGTACAAAAAATTAAAAAGGGCGCATATACCTGAGAGTTTTTAGTACTCGGGGTTAGTAACGATCGAAACTAAATTACAGAATGTCACAAGAAAACAATTCATACATTTTCACCATCATTAATTAAATGAGGAACGTTACAATTTTTGGGAACTGGCGTGTTGAAGTTCCACTCGCGTCTATTTTTCATCTCGTTGACTGTCTCCAATTTGCTTCCCCCGTTTCCTCTGGTCCACACAAATGAAGACTCGCCCTCTTAAATTTTCTCTTCCCGCAAACGTTCACTTATGCAAATGTTGCTTGTTTAGTGTCTTAGGGTTCGAGTCTCGATAGTGACAAGGTTTTGGGAGTTAGCTACACGAGCTAGTACATTGCTAGGTCGAGCCTTCTGGAGGACCATTCTAGTGACAGACTCCTCTGATCGGTACTTTTCCGTGGTTTCTTTAATCAACACTAAGCAAATGTCGAAGCAGAACTATATCAAAAGAGCCATGGACGGCGCGTGATCTTTCCTCCTTGTCCTATCTTCACCCCTTACTCACACACACACAATTACACTTGCATGCGCTACACTACCACACATGTCGGGAGGTCGGTTGGGAGCTTCTATCTTGTCCCGATAGAGGTGGTGCCCCGCTGCGGGGAAGGGAGATATCGGGATGAGGAAATGCTCTGCATGTCGACGTGTAGAACGGTGCCAGATCTCACCATCCGGAGAGGAAATAATCGCTACCTCCCACGATTAAGCACGCACTACACCTACGGGATTAATGAACAAGGCAGTTCACGCGGCCGGAAAATGAAACAATCAATCATTCAGTCAACCTTGTTTATTCTCCCCTCGTTCATTTTTATTTACCTTTTTGTTGACAAGTATGGTCGTGACAAGTATGGCGTCCATTTACTTCTCTTAAATAGTTATGCTGTCTTTATTTGAACTTATAAATCTTATTTTTATGAGATTTTTTATTCCAATGCTCTTGCCTTGTTTCAAGTGTTCATTCACGCATTATCTGATTTTCACACAATTTTTTGCGGCTGTATTTCTAATCCATTATCTTGCTCAGTCTTCCTATTCACTAGTATCCCTCCCTCGACTATCTCATTCGAAATTCCCGTTTGCTGCTCTCAATTGCTCCGAACTATTTGTGCACGTCCCAAACCCTCCTTTCTCGCCAGCCTATTTCCTTATTACCGCATTAACAAGATTTACCTCGCTGTTCGTCCGATCGTTCGTTGTTTTTCAATGCAAGCCCCTACTGCCCATCTAGTCCCATCCGTCCCAGATGCGCTTCGCTCCTCCCCTCCGATGTCCCTGAATGCAGGGACGCGCGGCGGAGCGCTCTAAGGGCCGCAGCGAAGTTTCTTCTCCTCTCGAAAGTTCCGGTATTCTCCGCTTGCTCATTCCCTTTCACACCCTCAGTTTCAACACCCATATCCATTGCTCTCGCTGCACCGCTCCTATCTCTCTTTCTATTTCTTTGAAACGTAAACCCTATTATTATCAGCTTTTTTACTCTCTCGCTCGGTATCCCCTACATCTACTTTCTGTACACATCTCGTACCAATTCTGTTATTTTGTCTCCTGTCCATTGCCGTGGCACTTTTCCATTCCCAGTTTTCGTTAACTATCGTCCTTCCTCCAATCGTTCTGTAGAATGTTCGTGCTTTTTATTCCCTTCCGATCCACTTATTTTATTTCCGCACGTGACATGGAGAACAAACTTTGATTCTCCACGCGGCTTTGTTCAACCACTCTTTTTTATCAGCCAGTAGCGCTTTGTTTTCTGGCCTCGTTGTCTTTCGATTCTCTCCGCTCTCCAGCCGCCGTCCTGGCTTAGAAGCCGTCTAGGGAAGCGCGGCACTCTAAGTATCTCAGAGAAGGCTTTCTTCTCTCAAAAGTTCTCGCTTTTTCTTTCCATTCATTTTCTTCGACGCCCAGCGTTTTTCTTTTTTAAGCATCAACATCCACCGCGCTCATCTCATTATTTTCCAAATCTCACATTCGTTAAAATTCAAACCGTCCGTTATTGTAAGTTCTTGTCCTTGCTTATTTTCTTCCTGCTTTATCTACGCACTCTCAACTCATCAAGTTTCTTTGTTCTCTTGCCCACTGAGTCTCTATTAAATTTAGTCGTTCAGACTTCCCGTCCAGTGACATACACCTTTCTTCCATCTCGGTTTGCAGACCGCTCGCGTTCGTGTCATTTTCTCATTCCCTATTTCATTCTTCACCAGTCTCTCGTCTCCCCAACCTCTCCATTGCTATGTGGATCCGCCTTTGCTGAACCAATCCCTGCGTTTCTTTGGTGGAGCTCGTTTCTTTGCCCATTCACCAGTTCTCTATCATGCATTAGATCGTACCCGCATGTTGCATTATCGCCCCCCCCCGCAGCCTCCGTCTCTGATTCACTCCTTCCCACCCACCCCCACCTCTGCCCGCCGCCTAAAATGGGTTTGCGCCCGGGGTCGCGCTCTAACGGCCTCGGCGAAGCGCGAAATTTCGATGGCGACGGGGGTGGGGGTGGGTGGCGCTGTCGGAATGCGATGTGGCCGTCGCGGTCAAAGGCGCAGTAGAACCGTTCAGCGCAGTTCAGAGGGAGAGCGGCTCTCAGTGAATGGAATGTAGGATGTTGTCGCTTTGCCCGACCGCTGCAGGGCTTCAGATCGTCCTCCCGTGCGTTTGGAAGATCCCACATTTGAATTTAAACAAAGAACTATTGATTCCGATAAATAAAGTAAATAGACGAGGAAAATCACCTTGAATGCAATTTTGATATCCGGTTATTAGGTGTCTTTATTATATTTGTTGTAAATGCTGTTACGAAACTACTTCATAAATAAATTAAGAAGCTTAATGAGTCTAATCTAATTCATAAAATGTTCAAATTCGGAAAAAAATGTACTGTCCATCATTTACATACAAGAATATGCTTAAATTTTGATCTAATTTTGTATTAATCATTCTTTAAATTTTTGTTCAAGTTTTAAAACTTATATATATTATTATAGATTGAATTAAGATGCCAAATCGCCCGCGTTAGAAATTATTATAGTTGACTTAGTGTTTTTATGGGTGTGACTAATGGTATTGTGTAATTAAATAAAACGTTTTGGTTTAATATTTAATGACATTTCACCCCTTTTTTGGGGGGTCACATTGAAGTAATGGGGACGATAACCAATGTTCAATATCATTCAAGTAACAAGAATGTAAAATAGGAACAACGCTCAATTTCAAATTGAATCAATTGAATTGACGAAAAACATCAACTAAGTAGAGATTTGAGAATAAATTGGTATTTTGAAGAGGAAAAAAACCCTGATATTCATAACAGTAGATATTTGCCTCATGAAACCTACTGACCGTATTGGGAGCTCATACTCCAAAATACTGTTATTAAGAGCAGATTTTATTACTGTTAAATTAAAACGAGACTGTTACGATTAAAATACTGTTATTAAGAGAAGATAATGTTAAGAACAGATTCCAATTTTACTTATGCAAATTGGAAAATAGTTTTTTCTCGGTACCATCGTCACCAAGAAAATCCAGAACTATAGTCACTAAAATAAGAACTAACTACTTTTATCACTTAATTATTTTTTTAAATCCAACTTTCTAACCTGACTAAGATTATACGATTTTGAGTTTTGAAAATACACGTCACTTGTGACGGTATTTTGTATACACGGTATATGTGACTTCAAAGTACAATAATCAGTAAAATGATGTCAACTTAAACAGATAACTTGTATTAAATTATTGTCTTGAAGAAATCGTCGTTTCCCATACATCAAGATTATTTTTCACCCACATTCGTTTACGTTTCAAATTCGACAGGTAAACCGTGGAAAACTTTAGAGATATGAAAGAGGACAATAATTTTGCATCGGATTTAGAGATAGGATCTTCGATAGAATTCACTGAGATATTGACTTTGATGAAATCATCTGCAAAAGTCTTCGATTCTTCTACCTCAAAAACAGAAGAAGACAATTAGGAGATAACGGAAACTCTTCTATTAACGGAATTCAAAGGAAACGAAACATATTTTTGTAAACCTGTACTCTAACAGAAACGCACAAAGCTTAAATATCCAGATGCTTTTTATATAACTGGAAGTGCTCCGAAGACTAATAAGCACAACAGAATCCAATTCCGGTAACGACCACGCTGAATTAAGAGAGGCACAATGAGATCGCAGGAGTTTTCATGGAATTCTCTCGTTCTTCAAGCTTCTCATTCCATCAATTTCTTACACACCAACTGTAATTTCTTTTACCACATCATCATAACTGCAGCAAATGCGTATTTCAACATGAAAGCATTACCGGGAAGAAATAAGGAAGAAATACCTGTCCGGAAAGAAATTAGGTCCGTGAAAATTTTGGTTGCAGAATTAAGGTCATAGGATCTTTCCTCTACAATTCACGCCAAACAAAAATAAAAATATAAATAATCATTCATAAAATGTTCTGTCGCATATAACTGAACTCTGGCATCTTATTTTTGAATGCGACTTCCACAAAAGCTACGCATACTACGTAATCAGCGCAATTAAACCATCCATTTACTATACCAAGCCACTTCATGAGAAGAAATCTCTAATCGCCATACGTGGCGGAATAAATGTATCCCGATTAGCCTGAGGTCAACTTTTCCTAAGCCTCACGTCACTATATCCTCAAAAAGACAGGTCATTGCATCCCGTTTTTTTCCTCATGAAGAGTTATCCCAGGAGTACGTGCTTCATATAGTCCTTTATTTTCGTATTGAAATCTACCTCTAGCATCTTCTAACACGGCTCACTTAAAATCCAAATTTTTGAAACTTCTACCTTGTTCACCGGTAAAAGAAGTTTGGTGCGAGAACGAGCTGGAGCCAAAACATGATTTACTTTTATCAAAAAACTAACTTCATAGTTTTCTTCTTCTCTCTCCAAAAACAACGGTCAGGATGCAATCGGGATGCAGTACCTTCTTAGACATCCAAAAACGAAAGGGGATTAACTGAAAAGCGGATGTGAGAGAAACCTTCCGCGGGATTTAATCGGGTCCCTCCGAGCAGAACAGTAATAGGCTATCTATCCTTCCACCCTCTCCTCGTCTTTTCCAACTCTAACGGACCTCGAAGGCGACTGCGGTTATTGATTGATTGATTGATTTTTTCGTGTTTCCGGGCGCGTCAACTGCTTTGGTCATTAGTCGCGTTAGTGTAGTGAATGTTTTCTCGGGAGATGGTGGTGATCTTCCCCCACTGGATGGCGAGATCCGGCGCTGAACTACCGTCAGCTAGTGGGGTATCCCCCTAACTAGGACTCTCCCACCAGCGGGGAACCGCTCCAGCCAGGACAAGCTCTAAGCCCCCGACCGGTCTCCCGGAATATGTAGTAGTGCATGTTAGTCTAAGTGTGTGTGTGTGTGTATGTGTGTGTGTGTGTGTGTGTGTGTGTGTGTTAAGGGAGACGATAGGACAAGGAAGAGGAATGACTGATCGCGCGCGGTCCGTGGCCCGTTTGGTAGGGTATGCTCCGGCATTCGCTTGGTGTTGAGGGGAAAACTACCGATCAGGGCAGCCGACCGCTAGAATTCTCCTCCAGACAGCGACTGAATTCGACCTAGCTGAAAAGCTAGTGTCGAAAATCCTGCCGCCGTCAGAACTCGAACCTAGGACCTCCCGGTCAGAGGCGCTGCAGTTACATCAGTTGATGCACTGAGCTACCGCTGCCGGTGCGACTGCGGTTATCTCTGGGGTACGACCATTTCGACCACCTGCACCACCATACTATATTTTATTCTAAGACCAGATACCCTCGCTTCCTTTTGACTAATGGTTGCTGGTTTTTAATGAACTCGCAAATGTGAGCAGCGGCTTGAGGGACGAGGGAAACGTGCGCATGCGCGCGTTTGCTCGATCTCCACGTATCTAATGAACTTCCGACCCGCAAGAGTGTATGCTGCCTTAGGCGCCCGAGATCGTGGATTTTTCCTATAATTCCAGCTGCCGCTGCCTTCCACTGGCTTAACGTTGCTGTTCGTTTGCCTCACTCTTGAGGTAATTTCGAATAAGAACACATAATATTCCAATTTAAAGAAAATATGTTCGTAAGCTTTGTTAACTAATAAAACCCATTAATTATATCAAGTACCTTCCCTAAAGGTTCGCCAATATTCTAAACTATTTAAGACGTTACAAGTTGGACCTTTAAACAAGAGTATCACTTCAAATATCTCGACCTTTCACGTGTCTATTTCTTACGATCTCTTCTCCAAAAGAAACCCATGACATTACTCAATTGTTCGTTCTCTTACAAGTTGGTACGCTCGTACCATGTTCTATTTTCATTTCGTAACAAATCCATGTAGGTAATCTGATGAAAAAACAAAAAAAGGTTAAGGGCAAAATAAGTTTCTCAGAATATACGGTGAATCGCACCGACTTCTTTAACATTCCTCACAATTATCTATCAGAGACATGCTATCTTACTACTGCAGAAGTGCAATCCGTATGCGCTGCTTGCCTGCACGTTCAGGTTCTGTGCAATTGGATCGTTTACTGATTCCACGCAGACGAGGTTAGCGTCAGCCACACGCCGCAGAGGACTGCCCCGGTTCCTGTTCCTCCCCCTGGGCCGCGGGGACGACCGTGGCCACCGCCAGGGGGGCGACGACCGCGGCCCCGCCCCCGCCTCCGTCTTGGCTCCGGAAGTTCTCGCGGTGGCGTCTGGGGAGGAGGGGGATCTCCTGGGGCGCGCAAAGCGGCGCCCAACTGGCTGCTCCGCGCGGGACGCGACCCTTGAAGACGATAGGGCGAGGGCGAGGGCGAAGTGCGGAGGACACATGAGGTTGGATTGCGAGAGAAATTAACCGGAATTAAGCTCTACTATATCAAGGTTCGTTATCGATCTGAGTAGCCGAAATCGCCAAGGCGGAAGCGCCTTGGCAGTCCCGGGTCGACAGGTCATAGGTTTGAATCCCGACTCGTAATTTGAAGTTTGCGTACGTGTTGGGGTATAGTATTTCTCTTCCACACAGATCACCTTATATTCAGACACCTTTCTTCCAGTCCTAGTTGGTCTGGATTGCGTTAGAATTACGTGCTTATATGGCCAAGTATGTGTTGTACTGGATCTGTGCTTTCGAATCCCGTGATAGGAATGGATGTGGTGAGTTGTTCCATGATGAGACAGATCCAAACATCATGTACGAGTATACCCTGCAAATCTACTTCCCATACCAGACGTTGATTCCCTCTACTTAAGTCACTCGCACAGTTTTTCGCTGTAGCATTACATAACTTTCTCGATAGTACGTAGTACAGGGAATACTAGTAAGCGGGAAAGTATGATGCAATTTTATTATTGCTCTTATTTCTAATTTCTCTATTCAAACACTGTATAAAACGTTATATATATATATATATATATATATATATATATATATTTAAACCACACACACACACACACACACACACTGTGGGTCGCATTTTAATGCCGACACATTGCTACTTAACCACGGATCCCTAGAATATTTCATGAACTTATCGCGGTTTCGGATCTTCAGGGAGTTATACAACTCACGCGCATTCACAAGTTAGCTGCATATAGACCAAAACATGCCGATGTCCCTTAATCTACCGCATTATGACGCTGACAACAGTAGTGTACTCGAACACGTAGATACAGTGTAAAGTAACAGATGCCGCCATTTAATATCTGCCCAACCAACAGCCACGACGGGCAGCATTCAGAAATTCAGGATAAATGTATCAATTGAAAGCACTGCTGAGAGTTTCCGGTTCAATAATATTGAATTTTAATATATCGGTGTATATCCAATTTGTCACATGTTTCTGATCTCCACATAAATTGAAACGATTTTGCGATTAATCATGGCAAAGCAAGCCCTTGGAGTTGAAGTATCGGCACATAACGCGCAACCCGCTCTTGGCGAGAAAGGAAATCAGAGCGCTCATCTTAAAGTCACCACAAGGAGATTCAGAACGATCATACTGAAGTTTATTACCTCTCTTTTGCTTTTCAGCTAACTTTCCTCTCTTCAACAGAGCGAAGCAACTGCGAGAAAATAGTAAGATCTGCGAAAAACATGTCCCTGTAAAAGCTAGGCGCGTTTTAACTTTACTCTCCGGATATCCTTCAGACATACTCTCACAATGTTTTTACTGACATAGTTGAATCTCCTCAAAGTCTTCATGATTGTGCCAGTAAACCGGAGCACATTTTCGCACGTGCGAGCGGGCGTTTGGGAGGCGCCAGGGCTGCTGCAGTCACAGAGGGCGCGTCTACTGCCATCGCTCCAAATCGAACTTCTTACGCTGAGCGGGAGCCCGCGATCTATAAGGCTGAGTTGGAACGGGTTTCACAACACTTTGAAACCGCAGAGCTGGCATATCGGAAAGCTGGTGCTCTTTCGTGGCGACTGTGAGAACTAGTGTGTATAATTTGTACAGCTCTGAAGAGGACCGCGATATGTCGGTCGAAACGTCAGCATCGCAGCCTTCGACGCGGCGTCACCCGGACTGCCCAGATCTTGACTCTGGCCGCGGAAGTCTACGATATCATTTAGTGTGTATAATTTGTTAATTTTTACTTTCTCACATACTTGTTATGTAGAATAGAGAAAGTGTTTTAGTGATGCAGGAAATCGGCTATTTTTTGACAGAAAAACTCGTATTGTGGGGCCCTGATTACATAAAAGTGGATAAATATTGTTTCAATATGTAGTAAATTACTTCCAGTAACACGTGTAATCAGAATCAACGTTTTGTGGGTCCTGGATACCGAAAAATTAGTTTACGGCGAAACGTGTGTCCGTATCCATAAACTACGCTAGCGGCTAACCATGACTAGGTAAGTCCTATATACGGTGCTAATATCCACCAAAATAGCACATACTTTTTCATATTATTTTTAATATTTGCAATTTTCGAAAATTCAAATAGTTCATAAAAAATCAGTGTTGCCCTTCTTTCTAAACGTCTTATGTCTTTCCGATAAATAAATTAAACAAAAATAGAGCTTTTCAAAAATAGTTTTTGAAAAAAATATTAATTGCCTGCAATTCAAGCAAAAATCACGCGAAAACTGTTCATTTGGACAATAAACTGTTCATGACCTTTGGACTGAGTTGGACTGTGAGTTCGTTTCGTGTAAAAACAACTTTTACATTTTTACATAATTTTGTCTTTTCCTTTTTAATGCAACTTGTATTCCACAACTCACCATAAATAGATTTCAGTCAGTCTTGCTCCGTTTTAATGAAGGATGGGGTTATGCCATCCCAACCATTGCCATATTTATTCTGTAAGATTAATTGCTATCACTCAGAAATCATTGTCAATTTGTAGATGCATATATTTGCTGCACATTCTCTCTAAAACACTTACTCTTGATATATTGCGGGAAGGGAAGTGGGAATTTTAATGTCGTTGCTAGTCGCAAAACTTTGAATTCGTCCACTTCGGAAAGTTTATTTTGGAATAAAATCAGAGAAGAGAGGAGTATTGGATGAGAACTTTTGCTGGCAAATTTCTTGTTGTTTTACAGAATCAAAAGGAAATTGATAAACAAAATATTTTGTGTTCTATAAGCGAAAGTAAATGTTTTTTTAGAGTTATTTTTAATTTTCGTCCAAAGAAGGACTCAGAGATTTCTAAAATAATATTTCTGTAAACATTTGAAACGCTTCATATTTTGTGTTAATTGAATTGGATTTATATTTTTCTGTTAACAATTACTTATTCTTCATTGTACGACTTTGACAGGAACACTTGATTTGTAATTATTTCAATAAAATAAATTTATATTTATTGTTTTAAAAATTCTATGTCTTCAGGAATTTGAGAAAAAGATGTCAGCAATTGTATTTTAATTTATTTCAAATAAGGGAAAGTAAACATTTTCGTTTTACATGAGGTCAGTTTAAACTGTTACCTGTGTCACACGAGTGATTTTATAAGTTGTCCCGGACTTACGAAAGTAATAGTTATACGATATAATATATATATTATATATATATATAATATATATATATATATATATATATATATATATAAAATCGTATAAACAACTTATCAAAGGAGTTCGTTTACAATTAAAAACATGCTTTAACCTTATGAATTAAATAACATTTATTATATTTTATGCATTCTCTGAATAGTGGTCAATATATTATAGAATATAATATAGAATAGAATGTATGTTCAATATGCGTCGAAGTTGGAACTCCATTGAGCCCGACTCAGCAGACCTGATGATCTCTCACTCGGAGCTCTTCACTCTGCGATCACTAAACAGTAATGTCATGTAATGTATGCTCAAAAGGATTGGCTGTTTGCTGGCGACCTTTTGCGGTCTCGCTTTTCAACGCACTCTCGCACTGCCGCACAGCGCGCAGAGGCCTGGGAAGTAGAGATGGGCTTAACATCTTTTCTTCAATAACTGTTATTACAAAAACAGCTGACTCGTAATAGCTGTTATTAATAACAGTTGAAAAATAACAGGTCCATGACCAGCAACCTAACATGGCCGACTGCTACGAGTGAAACCACGCAAAACGAATAACGTTGGTAGCACCGTAAAGCTTGTGCAGCTACCTTATGGCGCTTCCTTGTACTACTTTCCCTATCATGTTTAGACAGAGAAGCAGCTGATATGAACGAGACTGGATTAACAGCCAAGGATGAATAGTAATTCATATAATGTGTAGGAATGTGTATAGAATATAGAATATTAAAAAGTAAGTGATGAATGCCAAATAAATAAGGAGAAATTTTTTCCTTGCTAGCTTAAGTGTTAATGACTTGAATACAATATTATAATGTGAGTTATTTGACCGTTACTCATTTTATTTTATCGGACCTAGGGAAATATTAGTTGATCTCACATAAGCAGCAATGGCACAGAAATAAGTTAACATAGTGGACGGACTTCATTTAAAGGGCAAACATCTTTTTGTAGTGTATACAATAAAATATAAAACTATTGTGACACATGGTGTGTAATAATGACGAATTATGTATTAATTAATCTATAATTTGAACACTGACAAATCATGATTGATTAGCTGCAGTGAAGCTGTTATCGTACAAAATGGTTGCCCCAAAAGCTTGTAGTTCGGATTAGGCCCAGTAGGTTGCAGTTCTATGCATTTCAACCGATAACGGCCAATAACTGGATAAACGAAATAACTGTTATTTCGCGTAACAGTTACGAAACGTTAACGGTTAAGAAATAACAGTTAAGCTGTTAAGAGCACATCCCTACTGGGAAGCCCTCAAATACGCGGCTAGGTCGGCTGCATTTGTCAATGGCTGCGGCCACAAACTTTTTAATGGCAAAATATATTCCAAAATTAATAATAATAATAATTATTATTATTAAATTTATTAATTATTATTATTATTTTTATTTTTATATATTTTAAGCATGCTTTTTACACCAATATCAACCTTACAAGTTTGTGGATGTTCTAAACAGGAATATATAAAAATGCTTGATTGTATTAGCCTGCCTATTCTATAAGCGCGTGCCGGCTGAATTTTCATACTGGTGAGTGACTGGTTATGAAACTTACATGAAACAGTAAGGCTCCAAGGAAGAGACTATTTATCATTAAGTATTTGCTATTCACGTGTTGCGTTATGGAATTTTTTATATTCTTGAAATGTAAAAACTCTGTAATATTATATGACGTTATTCATGAGGACTGTTTTGTTAAAATATTTAATTTAAAGCAGTGTTAAACGTGAGTATTTTATTTGTGGTTCTTCTTGAGCGGTGCACATGCTACTCTTTGGAAAACCATTTTGTGTGGTTTTGTTCAGAAGCATTTGTGTTTCTGCAGGTCACTAATACGTTCAGATAATAATCTTCACGATAAAATTACAAAAACTGCAATTCTGGATCTCTTTTGTGAAGAGATCTGATTGCAGATAACAACGTCCGCCCATTTCCGGCCACACCGTATATTTGAAAGAAAATTTACCTCATTCATTACGGAAAGAAATCAGATCCATTCGGAGAACTCGCGTGGCAAAATGGGAAATGCGCCTCGTAAGAGAGACTGTTTTCGAGCTTTTCAATCCACAAGCGATTGACCGCCGGGACCTCTTAAAGATTTGCCTGAAGATATAACTATTTAAACTAAACCGTACTGAAGATTTTCACAGATATGTGTGTACCACGATAGATGTGGGTGAAATTGCGGCCCTGCGAATTTGGATTTCTTTTATCTGGCTTCAGTTTTTTAAAAATGTTTGCTAGAGCAAAGTGCACTTTAATTAATTGCATAGCTTCGAGTTTCTTTAAAACTCTAGTATTTTTAGTACTTACAAGGAACTAAAAGTATGAAGATTTTTGTGTTTTGGATGGCTCTATGTTAAATTACTCGTTATCTCTTCTGTTCTTAATCCGAGAGTGCCCCGAATAGGCACTCACGCCAGTGCCCGCAATGTATCTTTGAGATATAGCTGCAATTTTTTATGATTATGAATGATATGAATGTTCATTTACTGAAGTACGTATTTTATTCAATTTGTACATGTCCCTCAATGCAATTGTTATGAATCTTATACAGCACAGTTCTTGTCTGAATACTTAATACTTATAAGAAGTAAAATTTGACAAAGTACATGCAAAATCATTAAAATCTTATTATCTATTAAATAATATTAAATAAAATTTCCGCACATTATTTTGGGATGTTCTAAACAAATTATATTTTACTTGATTACAAAAATATTTATAAAGTCTTTGACTTTTTTCTATTTTGCAAGATTCGCATTTTTTTATTTCTCTACAGACGTCTTCCGCACATCTTCTTTCTCTTTGCTAAGAAATTGTGACAGTCAATTGTAAATAAGGCAAATTAATACATTTTCTTAATAGGCACTGGGCATAGACACGGCTGAAAATAATGCCATGATACATACCGCTCAGACCAGGAGCTCACAACGCACTGGTTCCATTGCACCCAACGTATTTGACATATTGCGTAGCGCAACGATTAAGTTTCAAGATGCCCACGGAAAATGATTCAACGAAAGGATAAAAATAAAAGGCCAGGCGATCTCAAGAACTACAATGAAGGAATACATGAAATATCAGGTGACTAATGCATCGCAATAATTCAGAAACATAAAATTACCGTGGTTTGGACCTCACAGATATATTGCGAGCACTCCCGGGTTTAATTCTAATTAAATCTAATTAAATGTAAGTCATTGTGAAAAAATATAATTATCTTTCTGTTTACCAACTTGTTCTCTTGCTGTGCTATTTCGTTTTCAAGTCCTAGGAGTTTGCGATCCGAACACATTGGGCGCCACTGCCAGAGATGAGTAAGTGAATGAGTGGAAATGAACTGCAGCATCAGCAGGATTCTTATTGCTTCCTTTTGTTCTCAGGGAATTCTCTTACATAGAGAATCTCACAAGCTCTGCTCTTTCATCGGGCTAGTGATATTGCTGATTCCAAAGATGAAGTTGAGCTCTATTGAGTTTTTTCTCCCTTTGCCTTTCATTTCAATTTCAATTCTCGCGAATAAAACTGCACGTAACTGAGGAGAGTTGGAAAGAGACCAAGCACATGTTCACTGTAGTTTTGGAGCATATTACTAATTAACTTCAATATAATATTAATAATATTTTTTATTACGGTATATTGAAAAACATTGATGAATTATTGTATATTATTTAGTGGAGTATTATTTTTTAGCTAAAAATCAAGATGAAGGGGGTTCAACCATTCCAAAACTGAAATGTGTACTTCTCGACTTGAATATACTAACAATGCTATGGTAGCACTCATATGAAGTAAATTAAGATAATGACACGTTTTTAATCATTGGAAATAAATTAAGAATAAGTATCAAAACAAACAGCCACATTCAAAACATAATGTCAATTTCTCTTTTCCCCATAGGACGTCATACGCAGTTTTAACTGTTTTTGACGTAAAATAAATAAATAAATAAATGAATGAATGAATGAATGGATGAATGAATGAATGAATGGATGAATGAATAAATGAATGAATAAATGAATAAATAAATAAATAAATAAATAAATAAATAAATAAATAAATAAATAAATAAATAAATAAATAAATAAATAAATAAATATATTAATATAAATAAATAAATAAATAAAAAATAAATAAATAAATAATGTCAAAACAATAAAATAATTTCAGAAAACTGAATAATGTAATTTTTGTAGAATTATTGTTAAAGAATGCATAATATTTGTTGAAAAATCTATGACATTTTATTGATGAAATATTACTTGATAACATCTCAGACCGTTTGTCTCAGGCTTTGTTGGAGATGGATTACTGCATTACATGATATAATTCCATATTGATTATCTGCTCTTACATAGTCCGCTAATCTAATTCCACAAAATTGCAGTGCTGAATGTCCCTTTAAATTCATTCTCAATGTCACTGTTTCGCAATATGCAGCAATGAGCAAATGTTCATTGAAAGCAAATTATCTGCTGAACCGTGTTAGTTAGCAAGCGTAAATGAACATTTTCGGAATCGTAGATAATGGTAGTAATTCTATCGCGTATAATTCGCGGTTAATTATTGAGATAATTGTAACAGAGAAGTATGTTCTTTTTCGTAAGTCTTTTTTTTCCTACGTGCACTAAATTTATTAATTGAGATACCAAATTTTTTTCAAGGAATCAGACTATTTATGTAGAAAAAACTTATTTATAATCAATGATTGATCTATCGTAATCAGCAAATTTGAAGTGCGTTAATCTAAAAAATTCACTTGAACATTCAAATTTTGCAAACGAAGACATCCATAGATTTTTACTGAAGGCAGATGACGATCATTATTTGAATGGGGTCACCAACAGAAGGTGCTAACCGACACTTCCGCCGAAAGTTACATTTCAATGTAGAACGATTGTATGCGATGGAATTATGTCGCTGGTGCAATGTTGTGAACATACACTTACTACAAAGCATTATTTTCGATATTCGAAAGTTGTCATTAGATGCAGAAAGGGTCATCTGCGTAGAAATAGCGGAGAAGGCGCACACGCCACCTGTAACGAACATCATAAAACTCCTGAATAAAGGTATTAAAGGCAGGTAAATTATGATGATTAGCAATAAAGGAGTTCAGATACTTAATAGTTTAAACTAAGGACGCATCAGAACATCTCAAATACGGCGATGCAGGTCATGCCGGGGAACGAGTCATGGGAAGCGCCTAGTTTTCTTTCGTTACCTTCTTTTATTTGACCAAATTTATTTAAACATTTATTTATGGAACCTGGAAGAGAATTTATCATGTAATTATTTTAACAATCATATTGTATAATACCATATATACGCTACAAAACAATATACAATATAATAAGATATATGTTTAATATTTAACAAAACTCTACGATGACCCCCCCAAAATAATCGGCTGGATCCGCCCCTGCTGCACACCAAGAGTATTAAACGAAACTAGTGAACACGTTACAAGAATGTCCCTTGTACTAAAGTTGCTTTGAGCTGGCTTCCATTATGTTGACTTGACAAGTTAGTGTCAATTGCTTGTGTAACAATAATCGTATTTAAACATTTAATTACTTCCAAGTTCATTGAATATTCCAATACAGATTTTATTTTATTTACTGTCTCTGTCAGATGGCAAAAGGTGCTAACTGGCGCTTATAGCACCTTGCGCCACTGGATTGTTCCTAAAATGACCAAAATGCTGTAATAGCCTTCTTCAAACGTAGCATTGTTTTTGCTGTACACAAATGATGCAATAGAAAACATTAAGACGCAAAACAAGTGCAGAATTATCAATATTTTGATAATTAAACATTTTTGTGGTTCCTGTAAAATTAGGTTTTTGTCGGTTAGCATCTTTTGCTGGTGACCCCTTCATTTAATGATGAAGGTAACATTAATTGTAAGGATATTTGGAGCTTGTCGAAGAGGAGAAATGAAAAATACGACGGTAGAAGACGTAGTTGGCTATAATAATTATCTGCACTTTGGAGTGTTGACTTTTGTTAATAGTAGGCATTGGAATATTACAACATTGAGTGCTCTAATAACATCTATAAGGAGACACTTTTCAGTTTTCTAATGTTTCACGTTAGAACATCAAACTGGATAAAAGTACTTCATTTAAATCAACTTAACATTAAATTAAATTTACTTCAACTAACTGATTTACTGAATAAATAAATAGTCTAATATTGTGTAAATGTGAACCAAATGTTTACTATTAAATCGTTGTTATTTTATTATTATTGTTATTATTATTATTATTATTATTATTAATATTATTTCATTCCATCATTGACTATAAACAACACATACATTCACATTACACAAAGTTTGCAGAACAAATTCTCGAGATTTGATAACTATTGGGACAACCTGTGCTTTTACGCCCTATATTCGGCAGATCTCAGTTTTCAAACTCTTGTATTTAGGACGTTTTCCTACCTCTTTGATTATATTTTGATCGCACCGTGCGCAATATCAACAAATAATAATTTTGTTTCTAAATTCCGGATAACAATATTGGGTTTGTTTGCCCATATTGTGCGATCAGTTTGATTTTTGTTGATCGTACAACATTGTACACAGTCTAACAGACGTCATCGGTTTTGGTAAGAGTTCGAACCACTTGAAGCATGTATTTGGAAATTTGAGGGCGATACAGATTGGGTTGAAGGTAACTATACAGCCTGTTATGTCTTTTCAAATATTCCCTCTATGCTAAAATTGGACAATCTGAAACGATATGATCGAAGGTTTCTACTTGTTCCTGGCAAATGCGGCATTTATCATCTTGGAAATTTTGACAATCGTTTTATCATAATACGTTATCAACGCCTGAACTAGGGCAGCTATTACAACTGCTTCGGATTAATACTGATCTTTCATCACCTTAGAGCTTGCAACAAAAGTCAGAATGCGACAACTGACTAGATAGTAGAAACAAACTAATGCACAACAGCAGAGGTGATATCAAACCTTGAAAAAATCCTGTGTTATTCTGAATACTTCTTGTTAAATTAAACAGTAGGTATAAGAGAAATTTTCCGGGCTGGTAGGCCGTGGTCCAGTTGGCAATGAAGAGCCAAACGTTTCGTCCACGTCTGCGGTGGACATCTTCAGTGGCGGCAGCCTCGTGCGAGTATCAGTATCCGGGTCGGCGGCTGGCTGGCGACTGCCCAGTCAGTCGTTGGACGCTGCCGCTCTGAAGATGTCCACCGCAGACATGGACGATACGTTTGGCTCTTCAATGCCAACTGGACCACGGCCTATTAACCCGGAAAATTTCTCTTATATTGACCCCGGCCGTGAAAGCCTACGATACTCTGTAAACAGTAGATACATTATTACAAAGAATTTTAATCCAAAGAAGTGTTAATTGTTTTCTGGGGGAGGTTTAAGATTTGTTTAACACTCTAAATCAACTTCATTTTCCCGAACAAATAGTTTCTTTACATTTGGCAACATTCGATAAAATAAGATTAAGATAGACCTCGATGAAATGTACTGACGCATGTCTATATGTTCTCGAAAACCTGTGTTGGAAATTTGAGGGCGATTACAGATGCAATGATAAATAATTAAAATATGAAATGACAGGGGTATTGCTAACAAGGTGGGTCGACAAATCTGTATATTGGAAAAAGGTAGAGACCGATTTCTATCTTTTGGATTTCATTACCAGCCGAAGCAACGTTCTGCATGAATTCATTTCGATTTCTCATTTCAATTCAATCAAGATCAAAGTGAATTGGAACTGGCCGAGAGTTTACATTTTCCTATCCTCTCTCCATGAGAATGTTGAAATGAATGAAGTATACGCAAATCTCGAAAGATGAGATGAGCTTGTGAAATACGAACATCTGATGTACGTTGGGAAAAACAGCAAGACAAAAATGACAAAAAAATGAAGCGAAAGGCTACTAATATTCTAATGGGTAGGGAAATGACACCTGCTTGTTCAGTGTAATGGCCGAAAGGTTTAATTTAGAATGGCCCAACAACGCGGAAGTAATAAGATCGTTTCGTTCCGTTGCCACAGAGCGAAGAGCTATTGAAGCAACGAGTGTTCTTAACCTACTGGGATGGAAAATATGATTTTAGGCACACTAGTAAAAACGGTTCTTTCAGGGCATGTGTAGCATGCCAAAAGGTCAATTTTTACCACTAGTACTAAAAGTGAGACGATGTTAAAGTGTTCAAATAAATTTTTGAATGAAACAAAGAAAATAAAATAGTTTCGTCTGAACGCATCACCTACCTTATTTTATCATTAAATGTCTTTTATACTTGAATTAAAGTAAAATGAAAGTCAGTAAAGTTGTTTAAAAGTGTATATGACACATGTAAAAGTTATTTTATTTTCCTCATGGGATAGCGTCACTCGGCCTATCAGTCTCGTGGTGCAACCTTTCCTACTCGCAAAATAAAAAGTTATTTTTACAAATCATATCATAAATAACTATTGTTTAGGAATTTTCGCAATACCGATATTTTTCTTCCAATATACACGGATGTCTGGTCAAGGATAGCGACATGAAAGAAACTATGGGACGCATTTTTAAGCAGGGTAGTGAGTACTTGGACGGTCTATTCAGACGCACCCAATATTAGACATTAATTATAAATATAACGCTTAATTTTCTTATGTAAACACGGACGAACAATTGAAAGTGCATTAGTGAATTTTATTTTCGTTAATTTAATTGCATTCTCAAGAGCGAGGCTCAAAATGGACTATGGGAATATCAACAAAAAAAAGGGCATATTCTAATAAAGATATCATTAAAATCATACCATTCAAAATTAAATAAAGTTCTAATGGTAAAAAAACATTTCCGTATTAAAAGACGACAGATTTCGAAAAGTGACGAAACAATCTGCTGATATTTATTGAAATAAAGTAAAATTGTGTTTAAAGGGGCATTACGAACAGTGCAAATATTTCGGAACATTTTTTAGGAATTATGGCCATGCCATTAGATCTATTAAAAGAAATTAACATAAGAAGAAGGCGAAAATAGTTACAATATAGTGGAAAGTCGTCTTTTGTTTTCAAACCACGCGGTCGGAAAATCGAAGCGAATGTGAGAAAGAAGAGAGATGCCCTGCAAGACATATCGTGGTCGAGTCACTGATGACTGAAATGTTTATGATTCAAAATGTTATATGTTTTAAGTGATGGGAAGACATATTCTTTGATGTTATGGTGGAACACTGAGCGGGAATTGCGTGATCACAGAATTGTCGAGCAACAGAAGGGAAGTTTCGAAAACATTTATTCATTTTTTAATCATTCAAATTGTATAACAAGCCAAGAATGTTTTAACTTTTAAGATATTTAGAACGACATGGCCATGTGTGCTTTTTTCATAACCTAATTATTTTTTTAATCAAAGTGGTAAAGTGCACTCGTATGGATATTAAGAAAGTTTAATTGTATGAATGTAGAAGGAAGTATGTGTTGTAAATGTTACTCATACGGTATTATAAATGTAGTTTTCTGCTTTGTACTATATGTATGATTGGTCTGAAGATTCAAGAAGAGAATTTCGCCAACATATGAAGGAATGTGTAATAAATCCAACCAAATTTATTCGATTTCATAATAGAAATTTTATGGAGTTATTATTTTAGAGGGTAATGTCCTAGCAAATACGGAGTAATTAAATTTTATACCTCTTCCCGCAGCAGTAACAATTTTTAATTCAATGTCCTGTGTAGGATCGGTTCGCGTGCTCACGACCTTTAAAAAAATCGTTGAATGTGCTTCGCAACTCACTTTAGGAAGATAACAATAAACTCTTACGACCGAGTTTGTTTATTTGTATAATTTTAGAAGTGGTTGTGAGGATATATTTAAATAAATAGATATATAGAAACCATGACAGTACATTGAGTGTTAAAATATTTATTGAAAGAAATGATCAGTAATTAAATATAGGTGATTAAAACGAACCGTGATGATAAAAATATATATAATAAACTATGATGAAACGAACATAATGCTGTAGTATTAATACATTAGTTATTGTTGTAGCATGGCCATGTCAAAAACTTTCTTTAGATTGTCTTATCTGGTACAATACGAGCTTTAAGTTACGTTACTATTATCGCTTTCACAAATTTCTAATTTAAATTTTCAAACTTCAAACAATAAAAGTAGTTCTTAAACAATGTAACTCAGTGGGTTACGTCAGAATATCACTTCAATGTGTACATAGTATACAAGATTTTACGTGTCTTTCGAGAGGGAGCCCCTGACCTGCAATGAGATGTATACCTTTAATAAATAATTATGATGGTGATAATGTTCATCATAAAAAAAATTCTACAAAATTGCACAGAGTTTCTCGAAGAAGTTACCTGCCTGTTCTTTCGAGTCGAGGCAAGATTTTCAGATTGCCATACCTCCTTGACAGCTTTCTGTTAGAACCTAAGGGACGTACCAGGATCTCCCACAGTAACTACCACTCCCTTGAAGGAGAATTGTTAGTTAAAAACTTCTTCGTGTTTCCAGAACAAAATTGCATGTAGAAGGAATAAAAATTCATTTCTTGTAATCAGGAACCCTCAAAACGAGCTTTTCGGTAGAAAAGTCTGCAGTCAGCACTATTTCCCGCAGCAGTACAATATTTTCTCAAGATCTCGTAGTTGTAGTATAAGAGAGTAAAATGTATACAGTAAAATGTAACTTGCAGACATTTTAGGCCCCAGATGAACTCTGTTTTATCTAGCAGCAAACGCTGGCAATGAACATTTGTAAGAGTGCTACTTCTTTTGCGAGTTCGAACCGTTGTACGAGCTTCATGAATTTGCCTGGTTCACCCCTTGCTCCCAGGACAAAATTGCGAGCGCTGCATCTGCTCACATGTTCCACAGAGAGGGCGGTATCGAACGCCAGCTTCCAAACGGAAGCGTCTGGGTATGCTTCAAAATTCGTAGCTCTGAGAAGTCATTGTTTAATAGCTTCGTCACCAATCACCCACCTGTGTGGGATGTAACTGCAACAGCGCGGAAAACGTGACTATGTACTGAAGCTCAATCACTGCACGCAAACGCTGATTTGATTCGACTGACTGAAGAGATGTGAAGGCGCGCTGCTTCGCGGCCCGTGCCTGCATTGTGAAAGGTTGTCGGAATTCATGTCTACGAACATGTGGCCGTATTTCGGATAACTACTACGGAACTGTGTTCGCCGAGAAGATACACCTCCACACCTCTCACCCAGTATTTAGATTATAATTAGTGACCTGCTGCAACAAAAAATGTGTCTGAACAAAACCAGATAAAAGTGGGTTTCCGAAAAGGAATATGCATACTGCAATAACATATTTATTAAGACCTTCATTTTGCTCAATAAAACGTATTTATTTAAAATTATTATTCTCATCGCGTTGTGTTGCCACTATTGTCATTGAAAATATATTTAAATTTTTATTACTCACGCTGTGTACACATTTGAAAGCAAAACAGATACATCATGGAACTTTTGGTCGTGAGTCAATGATCTGTTCGTTCAATCTGAATTATCGAACGATTTAATAACTACACTAATGGGGAAAACGACTGGGATATGCTCTCACTGCAAAAACAAGGAAGCCATGGGTTTTTATGACTAAACAAATATTGCATATTTTTAATCGGAAATATTTTCTTCAATAAATATTTCATATGTGGCATCAAAATACATAAACATCACACAAACAATACATTGAAATTAGATAATCGAACTCAAGTGTTGATAATAAATAATTCACCCTTTTAAATTATTTACAAGAACATATTTTATTAAACCTATCTTCCATTTTTTGTTCATCATTTACTGAATGATTTCACTAATTCGGAATTATTTTGATATTGTACTTAAAACTAATCATTTTATTTGGCCTTCATACAAAAATTACTTCAATTTTATCTTTACTTTGTCAGGTCACCATCGAAATCCTGGCGTTGAGAAAACATGGCTCACCAATTGATCACACTCGCATAAATTTCAAATAAATCAGCTAAATACGTTTTGCTGTACTTCAATAGCTTAAACAATACTGTAACTACCTATTCTGCAACTTACAAAAACCTTTCAATAAGTTTTCTACTAAAATTAAAAAAAAAATCTTTAAGTTCACTATACACGCGTCAAATTTCCCATCATTCTCCCCTCATGCCATGAAACAGCATTTTCCTCATCGTTTACCTTTGTGCGCTTCCTGATTGCTCCATTATCATCGTGGCGCTTTCTATTCACCTAATCCGGATGCGAAGATGCACATCTTAATACTAAATATTGATTTCTTTCATATTCGTAAAAAATTATTTTGATTTTAACAAAATAAATGTTCTTCGCCTAGATAAATAGTGATCATTTAAATTCCTTAAAAAAAAGTGTTAACATTTCCTCATTAATTTATGGATAAATTATATCACTGTGTTTTGTAAATTCAAGAACAAAAAATCTCTTGGTTATTGTGAACATGTAGTATATATATATGCATCCGTACGTATTAATACAGTACAACAGCTCTTAATATAGCACGATTACCAAAAAAGATGTTGTTTCATAAAATAACGATTGAATAGCAAATATTTAAAAAAAATGCCTTCTTCCTTAGAGCCTTGCTGTTGAATGGCTTCTGTGATAGCATTGACATAATGCGTAAGCGAATTCAATCTATATGCGCAGTATGCAAATGTATAATAATTAAATAAAATGATTTATTTTCTACCAAAATCGAAACGGTTTTATTGTTTTTATATTTTCCTTGAGGCCCTGGGTATATAACAAAAGAATAGACACCCCTCACATGGTCGGAAGCTCGTATGTCTGTGAGCATCGGAAATTAGTACATAAAGATATTACGCTGTAGCTCTAGAATAGCGCTACCCAAGTGGACGGCCCATTTGGCTCCCCGAGCCAGCGCTTATATATGGGCAACTTCCTCTGCTTGTTGATTCTGCCCGACACTAGTGGAGGAGAGTGGGATAGGAGACACAGCTTGCGTTGCTGATACAGGAATATGGAGGGATAAAAGAGGTCAGGTAATCCGACTTGGAACAATCAGATTCATTCTTACATTAAAATGTCTCTAGCTTGGGGGAGTCAGGAAAAGACGTGTTGTTACTTAATCGGGTTTCAGTCCTTGAAATTGATGTACATCACCACGCCAATGCCACACCTTATGTAACCTCGAGTCTGGTGTCCTCTCAACCTCCCTTGCTCTTGCCAAGTAGCTGGCTTCCTGCTGCCACCAATTCCGGACAAACTAGTGACATGCACATTGTAGTGCTCCTATCCCCTAGCAAACCTACACGTAGCAAGCCCACCAGCAGCTCCGAACTGGGATGGTTTTTACTTTTTCCGTTAATGAAAATCTACAAAGAATCTACTTAATGGAGAGAAGTAAAAATATTTTTTAACTTTCAAAATTAAGGGCTGATAATTCTATAGTTACCCATTGATCTGAATTAAGCAACTTACCGAAATTATTACGTTAAAGCACTTTCAAATTGAGAATAAAAGATAACACATTCATAATAAAAAAAATAACTTACACAATATTATTTTAAATGGAAATAATAATGAAACGTCTAGCTAAATTCAAATTTTACATAACGATATCTATGTACATGTCTTCTTTTACGTGTCAGAACAACATAAGATCTCCATTCAGGTCCATTGCCATACATACGATTCACTGTATTCATTCCCCAAATATTTTAGTTCATTCAATTTTTCACAGTACTGTCCTCGAGAAATACTCCGCCAATATAACATTACATCTTTACTTCAAATTTCCTTTCAATTACGCAACTCCGCTAAAGCATTCTATTTCGTCTCCCCCCCCAACCCAGAAAAACAAACAAAAAAAAACAAAAAAAAACAAAAAAAAAACAAAAAACAAAACAAAAAAACGGTTGACCCAACTTCATGTCCTCACTCTAGAACGTTCAATTTCTGTCTAACAGTTCATTTTAGTGCTTGTCCTTAGTTCGGCAGTCTGCATGTCATCAAACATTGCCAACCTGTGATTTTCTATTGCAGTAGGCCGTGTCTCAACTTGTATATCTATCTTTGAGTCAAATATGCATGAAATACGAATAACACATAACCACGACTCATTCCACTACCGACGACGCTTCTGCCTGTGTTCTTCCCTCGTGAGGGAACCAAACGGTAGGTACTGGCCGGAGCGCTGCCGCTCTTCTATCTTGTAAACCAACGGTGCGGGATCGCGTTAATTGACGACGCTTCGAACTGCATCCAATGGATGACTGAACTCGATTTGTTACGCGCTTTCTGTGCGCTTAGCTCTCGCCGCTGAGGCACTTTAAGCTTCCCTTTTTTGTGTCCTCGCACAATTTACGAGAGGGTTCCTCGTCGCGACATGTCAACTCGCATCTTCCGCTCTAATTGTCGCAGGGAAAGCGTCACCAGATCATGGATTCCTCACAACCTCATTCTCTGTCACTTACCGCCTCGGGGGGGGGGGGTGTACTCTCGGGTACCACTCCTTTTTCCTTTCTCGTTACGGAGTAGAGAAAGTTATGTAATGCTACGCCGTAATTGCCGGCCACTGGTCACGAAAAAATGAATAAATTCAGTTGCCCAGCCCGGGTGTGTAAGAAAATTTCAGCGAAATCGGTCGAGTAGGTTTTGCGTCTGCATGCGACAGACATAAGCACATTCTATTTTATTTATACTATGTATATTAGGCTACTTTGTGTTTCTGATAAAGTCAGTTCTGTTCCAAAAGTTATGTTTGAGCTTAAGACCGGTTAAGGTAGCTTAGGGTATCGACTAATGCCATTGCTATGCCTTTGCCAAAAGGGCCACGACCTTGCGCGATCTTTCCTTCCTCTTCCTTACTCTTGCACTTGCATTCACTACCACACTTCTCATGCTGGAGACCAGTCGGGAGCATAGTTTCTCCAGGCTGGTGCGGTGCCCCGTTGGTGGGAGATTCCTCGTTGAAGAAAACTCCGCAAACGGATGGGTAGGTCGGCACCGGATCTGTCCATCCAGCGGGGTTAGATCAATGCCATCTTCCGCGATAAAAACATACACTACACTTACGGGAACAATGCCGTTAGCAGTTTACGCGCCCGGAAACAGCAATCATTCAATCAATCAATCTGAGCCGAAGAGAGGGACGATACTTACGTCTTCGTCTTCCACTTTTATGAAATGGTGATAAATGGCGATTTCCTTTGCCTTTAAGGGTTATTAGACAATGACGGATGCATTTTATGAATGGGATGTTTAGACGGGATACATAAATGATAAGATAGTGCAAAAAGACCTCGATTACTTCTAATATGCTAGTACAAAAATTAATTAATTAATACTGAAATATTATCCTAAATTTAAAAGAAAACTTTCATCATTGTGTACTTAGATTTAAATTGACAAAGCTTACTTCAATTATTCTATTCAAAATGTTCATAGCTTTTTGGTTCGTGCACTCATATAGTAAGTGAAATCATGGTTTACCTACATTAAAGAAACTAGTGGCGTTAGAACAGCACATACTTTCTCGCATTATTCGTTGATGGATTGAGGTTGATGGAGTGATTCCGGGCTCGTCAACTGCAAGATTTTGGTTAAGGTTAAGGTTAGTCCCGTACGTGTAGTGCGTGCTTTTTGCTTGGGAGGTGGCGATGATCTTCCTTCCACTAGATGGTGAGACGGCTAGCGAATTTTCCTCAACCAGGAATCTCCCACTAGCGGGGCACCGCCTCAGTCGGATGAAGCTCTAAACTCCCGATCGGTCTCTCGGCTTGTGTGCTAGTGTAGTGAATGTTAGTGTAAGCGTGTGGATAAGTACGAGGTACGACAGGCCAAGGAATGGGAAGGGAAGGTGGCGCGCGATACGTGGCGTGTTTGTTGGGGTACTGCGGCGGCATTCGCCTGTTATTGATCAGAGAAACCACTGAAAACTACCGATCAGAGCAACCGGCCGCTAGAATTCTCCTCCAGACAGCGTCTGAATTCGACATAGTTGACAAGCTAATGTCGAATATCCTGCCGCTGTCGAACCAAGGACCTACCGGTCAGAGGCACTGCAGTGATATCAATGATGCCCTGAGTCATCCCTCCCGGTGCATTATTCGTAAATACTACGCAATATTACGCTATTAAATGTACCTACGAAAGCGAATCCAACCAGCAAAACTTTCCTTCGCGCCGAACTCATGTCCTTGAATTTACTACGCATGTTACCTCTATACTACCCGTCGCACGTATAGACTGAATTTTCTCGATGCTTAAAAACTAGCGTTTTTCGTTTATTTGTAACTGATGCAATTTTTAAAAATCCAGAGATTCACCGAAAAAGGAACCTGCGCTATTTTTTATGCGAATTTCGAGAAACAGAATTGAGTCGTTTTTGAGAAAAATAAAAAAAATGCTTATATTTCAAGCCAAACAGTCCTATTTTTGAAAAATTCTTGCTGGCCAGCGTTGACCCCCGACGGACAGACAGACAGACAGAAAGAGAGGAAACAGACTATTGCTTCACCACTCTCACCCACACTATTCAACATATACACAGCTGACATACCCACTACAATACACACCCAATTAGCACAATTCGCCGACGATACCGCAATCTTCAAATCCAGCCACTCACTTAAGACAATTACCGATAGGATACAAAATCACTTAAATGAAATAGACCAGTGGTCAACATTGTGGAAAATCAAACTCAACGCAACTAAATCAACTGCCAAAATATTCTCACTAAGACCATTTTCTCACCCACCACCATTACTCATTAATAAACACACAATTCCATGGACACCAAAAACAATCAGCAAAATACCTCGGGATGAATTTCGACACAAGACTCAACTGGAAAACACACATAACACTAAAACAACAACAAAAATAAAAAAGCAAAATGCCTTATCAACTCCAAAAGCCGGCTATCCCTAACAAATGCCATTACAATTTATAAAGCAATAGTCAGACCATTAATGCTCTACGCATGTCCCATCTGGACCAATGCATCTATTTCTAACATTAATAAACTCCAAATTGTACAAAATAGATTCCTCAGATTAGCAACAATGCCCCATGTTCATCTCTAACGCCCAACTTCATAAAGAACTGAATATATCACCGATCATCAAACATATTGCCCATCTTTCCAATAATTTTTACTCCAACCTAAATACAATTAACCGAGTCGTCCACTACAACCTGGCCACTATAATTGACTTCCCTACTAGAATTAAGAATAGATTTCCTGCCGAAGCGTTCTTGAACATTTTCTCTTCTAATTGTCCACAGTAGGGGCTCTTGTAGTTTCCTACACCTATAGTAAGGTAGTTTAGTTTTAAGTTTTAGTATTAAGTTTAGCATAAGTAACAATGTAAGCCAGCAAATGCACATGAGATAGTAATTAGTACTGATCTGTGTAATTTCCAATCACTCAATAAATAATAATAATAATAATAATAATAATAATAATAATAATAATAATAAAAAAGACGTATTGCTCTCAATCGATTTTTCGGGGTATCAAGGAACCACAAATTGTGAATTTGACTACACAACATATTAGAGAAAGTAATTTACTACATATAAAAACAAACATCTACGTTTCATTACTAGGGTCCGAGAATAAGAGTTTTTGTGCCGAAAAAATTGCTAATTTAGGAGATTATTAAAATATTGCCGCAGTATTACAAAACTTTCTATTTAGTAAATTAAATTAAACTCTCAAGAACTATTTTGGTGGTAGTTTATATTAGTGAATTCCTGTGTTGTGAAAAGTTTTGTAGATTATACATCTCAAAACTTTCATATTAATGAAAAAGTTAATTTTTAGGACTATTTATGAAAAAAACTAATTTATTTGTTTTATTTTCAGGTAAATCAAACCAGAAATTCATTAGCAGGCTACATGTGATGGGGGTGAGTGTGTAATCCACTTTTACTATTAGAGGACCAAAAATTATTTCGTTTGCTTGTAAGTAGTGTCTAAATAAATGACTCGTTGCACCATTAAGAACATTAAACGGCACCTGCTTACAAAAAATGAAACTCACCTAGTATCATTCGCGCTTTGGAAAGTCTCAGATAAAATAAAATTTCCAAAGCACTCATAGTATTACATACGTTAATTATTTTACCGTATAGAGAAAAGGTGCTTCTAAGAAGTCCCTTGCGCCTTAATGCAAAGAGAAAGAAAAGACACAGGCACAGGAAAGGAAACTTTCTTATCCTATCCTCACTTCTTTTCCCCCGCTTAGATAGCGAGCGAATGTTCATAAGACCATCTTCATGGAAGCACTAAGAAAGCCATTAGCATAATTGCATATAATTACTGGCGAAATCCGCAAGTTTTTCTCGCGACCGAGCTAGCAAACTTCCTTGTAGATTTCCAGAGGGCGAGAAAAGTGGTAGCGTGGCGGGAGGTGGAATGAGATGGAATTTTGTGGAGGCGCGTATACTGAAGTTGTGGAGTTGGTGGCGAGACCTCATGTGCGTTAGTCGGTCATTACTGAAATGAAACTCGCCGGACCCATGACGGAGAGTGGTAGGGGATGGGGTGAGGTGACATGAGGAGGATGAAGTAAATGGGGTGACGCAATGGAGGTGAAGTGAGGCGGGCTGCGGGTCTTGGGGTAGGACCGAGTGAGGAAATGTTGAGGATGGGGGCAGGGGAGAGATGGGAACGGGTGCGGGGTTTTATGTGAGGGGAGTGTTAGGGAGTGTTCGACGGCCGGCCGGGCTCTCCCATCCGTCCCAGTTTTCATTGAACTTCTACTGGGTAGCATAATCGCGAAAAGAGTATGTGCGGTCAGCAATATTTCTAATCGGAATGACATTTTCTTTTTGCTTCCACATGCACTCTGATATTTAAACAGTTTTCTAAACTATAACTTTTCCCTTGACTACTCTGAATAGGATGCCTTAAGAGTCCCATAATTAAAATATTCGACAATCGATTCGATCGTGGCATAAACGGTCAGTAACAACAGAGTGTGAGAACAAAGCAATGTAATAGAATATTATAGCCTACAAAGTGTAGAAAAAACTGAATTCTCATGGAAAACCATATTTAGATTTATTAATTATCAAAAATTTGGATTTTTACCAGGATTAAAACTGTGTAAAAGCTAATTTGTAATAACGTTGTGTGTTTGGTAGATGTTTTCTAAAGACATTCCCAATTTCTCGTTTGTACCTGTGGGAATCACTTTTTTTGTACATGACTTCTTGTGGAAAACAGTCAGTAATGTTGGAATTTACCAGAGCTTAGTTATTTTGAGGATAAATTAACGTCCTTTTTTCTAAACATTATTTTTACTTTTCATGTCAGCCAGAAATTTGAAACTTTAATTTTGTCGTGTATTCTGACGCTACTTCATTAGTGGTTTTTCTAACTTTGTGTATAATATGTGTAAAATTTGTATAAATATGTGTTAGTAAAATAAGAAGAACTAGGAAAAAGAAAAGTAAAAGAAAAAGGAGAACAAAGGAACAAAACTAAAAGAAAAAAACAGTTTTTCCCTGAACCTTTTCTCCTTAGCAGCAGCAGTTGCCGCCGGCTGCTCGTTCTGTTCTTGGACGTAGGGAGCACTCGTATCTTTTTCTGTCGCCGTCTTTTCACCCGTGACCCCACAGCCACGCCCAAGTTGCTCGCATTTTGCAGCGAAACTCTGCGCCTTCCTGTTGCACGGAAGGCACCTCACCCTCGGTCGTTCTTGAGGCTGCTCTCTCCACCTGCTAGGGATTGAAGTTCCGACTAAGTCTCTAGCTGACAAGAGTGTCCGCGCTACATTAAATCTGTTCGATCTGCAACGTGCCGTGGGTTCATTGTGTTGGATAATTGGTACCGAGAAGGAAAGCTGTGTAATACCATCATTTTGATGTCTTAAATTTGTAATAAAGTTTTGGCGGAAGGTAACTAGGTTTCTAACGCATCAAATAAATTTAAAATATATGGTTTGGTGAGGATAATGTACTCAGAAGAATTTTCAAACAATTTAACTGTAGTTTAAAAATAAAATGATAAAATAAATGTATTAATTTCATTGTTATACATTACTTTCTGCAGGAATTAATATACTGTTAAATATTCATACATTTTTGAGTAGTCATAAATCGTATCTGGTTATCCGAATACCTGAAATATCAGCTACTTCTACATAATTCTATCCCTGGTTACTTGATGAATCTTTGTTGATTGATAGAAATGGACGTTTGGAAATGTATAAATGATAATAAGATTATATTTTTGTGGGCAAGTATTGTGAGACAATTCTTAATTTTGTCATTTACCTTATGCTCATTCTGTAAAAAACGCATTATTGTTTTGAATTTTACGAATAATCTCTTTACGAGAAATCTTTAGTGTCTTTAATTTCTGGAATAACTTCAGGGCAGTTGAGGACTATGTATAATCTATCCGGTCATTCCTTATTAGCTGTTGTACGAATGTAAACACGTCGCTTTCTTTACTTCTGTTTCGCATTCAATTTTCGTGACACCAGTGATGCAGTGGCAAGCTATCCTCGGTTCCATCTCCTCGAAAGCCTCCGAATTTTGCATTTTAATCTCTTCCAGGCTTATCATGCTAATCCTTGGCATTTCCGTAAAGCAAATGCCATTTCTCGTTCTCCTCCTCTAAGCCGCGACTGTTTTTATCTTGCCTTGCAAAACAATCTGGATATCTTCAACCTTTCCTTTCATTTGACGTCTTGACGTTCTATCCATTCTCCTTCTTACCATATGAACTATACTGTTTTCATTACGAACTACATTGTAATTTTCAGATGTGTGCCTTTTTCCCGTTGGCGGACGCAGGTTATGATGATGTTGCTAGAAGACGTGCTCTCTCATAGTCACCATTGCTGGAGTGGGGGAGATAAAACATTTCCCGCCGTCCATGCTCCGTTTAACCCATGGTATGTCGAGCACACACCGTATGACACCGTAGGTAGAACGTTAACAAGACGCTCGAACTTAAAATATAATTTCTTAAGAGTTTGTTGAAGCAAAAAATTACAATGAATTTTACATCTAATCGTTATTATGTAATGATTATTTAGAATGTTATTTTTTGTGTACAAGCGTTATATATATATATATATATATATATATATATATATATATATATATATATATATATATGTATATGTAAATCCTTTGTACATTGGTGGCGTGGAGATAAAAAATTCACGGAAATAGAAGGCTTTGAAAGAGGACGGTAAAAAAAGTTGGAGAGAGGACGTATGGCTGTGTTTTGAAAAAATAATGTTTTAATAATAAGAGGAGTTACGTAATAAAAATAGTATTTGCGGAAAGAAAGGAGAAAAGAACGTCGACAAATTAAATTGGGCGCTGAAGTTATGATGATGCGAGGAAGAAGCTGATGTGATACGTGAACCGAGAAGAAAGAAAGCTCAATCACTTATGATTGATATAATAACCTGAAAAATAAAACAGTGTTATTAGTGCAAAGAAAGATCAAAAGGACCTTTAATGAGGTGAGAATATTTACTGAAAATAAAAGTGTAGTTGTTGTTCTTTCTTTTAATTTTATTGTTCATATAGATATGTAATTAATATAATTTTATATATTCAAACAGAAGCTTGTGATATTTATCTGTTATGTATACAAATTTTATTTATCTATTCATTACCAATATTTTTCATTATTGTCCAATGTATGTATCAATAATATGTAATTTTTAGTCTATATAATTATTTCTTAAAATGATGTCACAGCACCCCTACTTTTCATTTTATTGACAAATTCTAAATAATAATATAAAATTGCAATTTCTAACCTTTCTAGAACTGTAGGGCTTCATGAAAGTTATCCCCAAAGAGATTAAATTCAAATTTGCAGGGCTTCCTAAGGGTTAAACTGGGAAAGTTGGGCATCAACTGATCTGCCTGCTGTGCATCACTGCACTCTCTCTGACCGGGAGGTCCTAGGTTCCAGTTCTGATGATGGCACGATTTTCAGCACTACCTAGAGAGATAGGTCGAGTTCTGTTGCTGTCTGGAGGAGAATTCTAAAGGCCGGCTGCTCTGACTCGCTCTGCTCTTTCTCAATACCAGGCGAATGCTGGAGCAGGACCTCCCGGCCCCTAGCAAACGGGGCATGGACCGCGCACGATCTTTCATTCCTATTCCCTGTCCTATCTTACCCCTACTACACACTTGGACTTAAATGCAATACACCACCACACATGTCGGGAGACCGTTGGGGGAACTTAAAGATTGTCCTGGCTGGCGCGGTGCCCTTTTGATGAGAGATACCTGGTTTGAGGAAACTCCGCTAGCCGACGGTAGGTCGGCGCCGGATCTCTCCATCCAGCGGGGGAAGACCACCGCCAACTCCCGAGCATAAAACATGCACTACATGTATGGGACCTTCGCAGTTGACTCGCCCTGATTCACTATTCAATCGATCAAAATTCTGACGGGCCAAATTCATCGGAGAATATTAACTTGGTGAGCATCTTTTGCACAGGTAGGCGCTGGTGTTGTCTACGCGTATGGATGGGTGTATGGACAGGCAGATGGACAGAGATGAACGGACGGGCGGACTGACGGGAGGATGTACATGCGGGCTCACGGACGAGCAGACGGATGGGCGATCATATATCTGGGGATAAAACACTTTCGATAGCAAGGCAAAACAAAAACACTTCATAAACACATAAAAAGGTGGTTTTCAATCAAATATAGGCACTTTTCCTGGAACATTACATAACTTTCTCATGTTATTAAATGGATATGAGCAAGTAAAAACGCTGACACCGTTGGTAGAGGGGAGATCATCTCCCACTTCTTCCAGTCTGATGCAAACGACGGAGAAACACTACCTCCTCTCAAGATATAATACATAGTACACTTACGGGTCTAATGCCAAAAAAGGTTGACGTGCTTGTTAACACTAAATCGATCAGTCAATCAATGAAACGTCTCTTCAGCCTCACGTCTGTTGGCGCCTGGCAGATTTGTCCCCACTTTTAACCTGTTTGTTTTCTTTACTTACATAAGGCCCTGGCGCACTCATTTCGTTTTAATGGCTAGTTGACTTAATTTCCATTATATCTCCTACACGCATTCCTCATTCTGCATCTGACGCACCACGCTTCTACAAAAATGCTTTCACGGTTTTTCCACCCAAGTGTGACCACTATATTCTACTATCTGGCAATGTTCAATGGCGATCATATTTCGTTCCCTGGAACGCGTCTTCCGCGACATCCACTGTTGTGTTGTGGCTCCGCCTGTCATGTGGAAGATTCCCATTTAGTCTCAGTGCAACATTCAATAACCGGTTTCCGCCCCCCCTATCTTTGTCCCTCGCGCCACCTTTGCGCTTTCCTGCCGCCCCCGCGCCGCCCCCGCGCCGCCCCGCGCCGCCCCCGCGCCGCCCCCGCGCCGCCCCCGCCGCCCCGCGCCGCCCCGCGCCGCCCCGCGCCGCCCCGCGCCGCCCCGCGCCGCCCCGCGCCGCCCCGCGCGCTCCCCGCGCCGCCCCGCGCCGCCCCGCGCCGCCCCCGCGCCGCCCTCGCAACTCCCTCCTCCGTGCGGAAATCGCCCCCGTGCCGTTTCCGCACCGCCCTTTTCCCCCCCCCCCCCCGCTTCTTCTCTGCGCCTTTCCCGGTCCTCCGTGCGCCCCCACAGCGCCCACCCTCGCCCGCGCGGCGCCGCCGCCGCCGCCGGCAGACAACCTCAAAGCACTCGCGGGGACTTGCAACGGCAACGAAATGAGCCCCATTAGCCGCGCACAAAGAGACGACGGTGCCGGAGGCAGTAGCTGAATATGGAAACGAGGCGGTAAGAAGATCAAGGAGAGAAGAATAGCTATCCAAGAAAGGAAGTAAACTAGATGGAAAATATAAGGCTGACTCAGAGGGAGAGAGAGATAGAAAGGTAATTCCCATAATTAGAAGCTAATGAGAAAAAATATTTTAAAAAACTTAAAAGGTTTACGTGTAAAATATAACACCAAAAAGTAATTTATTTCTAATCATGTTTTGAAAGCATTTTCATATATAGAATATCTCAGAATAAGTATTAACATCTAGAACATGCTAAGCGTCGAAGATGATAATTTGATACAAGCGAGCATATAATGGGAAATTTCATAAAAGGAATTCTTACTTTAATGTACCTGGTTAGCATGCAAGTCATTGTATCACGCTGATTGGAAGATACACGATAACTCTGACTGCGTCAGAACGTGTACGTGCCCGTCAAAACGTATACGTGCCAAACACCAGTGCAGAATGCGTTGCCTCCCAATTAGTGTGATGTTCAAAATTGTATTGTTGGAACTTCGTTATATGAATTTTCTCACCAACCCTTTTTCCTTGGCAAAAACTTGATCCCCCCATCCCTTATATATTTTATCATTTAGAGTCATGTGTTAACGTGAATTGCCATAGTCTTGTTTCCTATTTTTCTTAACTATTGAACGCTTCTAGTTTTGAGTCAATCTATTCCATTCTGTTATCGTTCGATTTGTGAAAGAAAACCGACATCCGTTCTCTGCAGTCTTAAATTTACTTTGTGCCTGTGATCTTCTCTACTGATGTATGTAGAAATTCCTAGCCCCCGATTAATTTCTTTCCAAGCTGGATGGCCGCTATAAGCTTTGTACAAAGCGCAGTCTTGCCATTGATCACTTGTTTTCTAATGAACCCCACTCAGCAATTTTCTTGTCTCTGAAAGTAAATTTAGCTTTCCCAATTTACGCTGCATAATTTTAAGCGGATCACAACAAATTACTCCGTATTAAATTATCGACCAAGCGATTCATGTGCAATTTCATTCGCGTTTACCGTAATATTTTTTAAAGTTGCGCATTACAAAGTGAAGATATCTCCATTTCTCTAAAATAAAATGTACGTGACTTTTACAGAATAATTTACTTCGAATTGGGTTTCTAGGTACTTGCACGAGAAAACTCTCGGAATAATGTCGTTACTTAAACGATAATTTGTTTCCCTGTAATTAAGACCCCTTGCCGAAAGTGATAGATTTATTTTCAGAGTTATTTATGGTCATGCCATTATTTTCCGCCCAGTAAAATTTCGCACCAAGATCCCGTTGCAGCATTTCTTCATCATCTTTAGAATTCATAATGCGATACATTCTGTAATCGTCTGCAAATGTCCGAACACTTGATATTAAGTGCGCTCCCTAATTCCCTTATTGACAAACGCTAGCAATAAATGAGGTCCAATGACACACCCCTGCGGTTTTCCTGTCGTAACGCTTGCCCCGGAAGCTAACTCGTGTCCAACGCGGACTTTTTGTTTCCTATCTCGTTCACCACCCTGGAACCCTTGTCAAGTATATTCCGTTATAAACAGTAACATCAGTAAACTGTAATTTAAAAATTCACTGAAATAAAAAATAATAAATACATCAGAAGCTAATTTTACAACAAAGATCTGTTCTGAAACCGGTATTTCCATCAAGCGAAAATAATATCGTTCGAGTCTTGTACTTGCATGTTAACAATGAATGCAGCAGACGACGTTTCCGTTGGCCAATTAAGTGACGCTCCGCTTTTCGTTCGTCCTTTGTTCTCGCTTAAGTGGCGAGTTAATCGGGGATCTCTCTTTGCATCAAGATGGCGGTGGCGGGTGACGGGGCGACGCTGAGAGCGCTCGCTGTCGTGGGATTAATCCACGCGAAGTGCCCTGAGAGAGACACTTTCCTCAGGCGCCATTCTATTATCGCAACCTTGGCCAACGGGTCTCAATGTAAGCGGAGTCCCGAGACGATGGGTTTAACCTTCCATGCTAATGGACTGACTTAAATAATGTTGGAAGGAGTTATCAAAGGCTTGAGACTTCTCACTGGTTCAAGAGGTCATGGAGTGCAGTTTTCAAGTTAAGATTTTCTACTTCCCTGATCAGTATATTCTAATGTTGTAGAATGTTAGTTGTTGTGTATTTCATATACAAATTCATCAGTTATTTAACTTATTTGAACCTAATTGACTTTTGATACCGATGAGGATTTTTAAAAAGATGGGATTAAACACGAGGCTAATGACAAACTGTATCATATTGAAAGCTGAAGTACTTTTTGTATTAAGATTAAACTTTAAGTTATTTAACATTTAATCTTAATAACTGAACTAATTAACAAATTTCATTGGATTATCATTGTTATATGAAATCTCAAATTCTATTCATTGAATGTAATATGTGACAAATTCATGGCTCGATCTACCGCATTGCACAATATTCCAATGTTTTAACAAACAGGGTGGTTGGACCGAAATTTTATGTTAATCCTGAACTAATAGATATTCTTGATAGAATTTTGTCTCCATCACTTTTAATAATAATATCTAAAATATGATACATTTATTGTTCTCAATTTTAGCAGTAAATTGAAATTGTTTATTATATTCATTAAGTTTTCAAAGTGTCATTCAGTCAATTTTTGTTTATAACCAAAATTGTTTCATCAACATAACGCGCAAATAGCAATGTGTCAAGGTGTTTTAAAATCGTGGTCTACAATTCTGCATTTACTTTTTTTGAAAAAAAAACCCGCTAAGAGTACCACCAAAGAACATTCTAAGTATTTATTTGACGATATACAGTTTTATTAAAACTAAATATGATATTTTGTAATAAGTAGCTATTAGCAAACAGGACTGAGCCAACGCTAGTTCAAGCACTGCACCGCACAACAGCGGTAGAAGTTCGGGTATTTTTTAATATCTCCATTACATTTTTATTTTAAAGAAAAAAATTACTTTATTATTCATAAATATAAAAAACTCTCTTTTGGAGTTAAATTATCGCCCGAAAAAATTAATCCATTAATGAAGTGTAAGTAATACAATTTTGGAGATTCATCAACTTCGAATAATGTAATATCGGTTACTTTTTTAGCTCCTGTGACAACTTGGAAGTCGTCGCTCGACGTCACAGTCAGAAGTCAAGAATTTTATAAGCTCAATAAAATCTATGTTACAAAATTCAAAACATTCCAACAAAGGACTTGGAGCAAAAATTTTGCACAAGGCGTAAAATTACAATGGCGCAGCCCTGATATATTCAATCATAAGTTCAGTTCTTTTAACAATAAATCTGATATCTAGGTATTTTTCATAGCGTGAGTAGATTAATTAGTTCGGGATCACCGGGAACATAGTTTTCATATTAAAAGAGACTATTAGATATAATTCAAAATGGCCATCTAGTTCAAAACCGTTATTTATAGGAGATCATTGATTGGGTAGCTAGATTTTTTCCCGTAAGTTTCAAGGTGTCAAAAATATACTTATGGCATTGGTCAAATTTCCTTCGAATTTATCCGTAATATATGAGTTGTCGTTAAATAGGCACCGCTAGTTTGTTTTTTCCGATACTACAATTTATTAAACATAATTATTGTTTTTTGTATGACGCAATAAAAAAGATAATCTAATCTTCTCATTTGCGTAACGTAGAAAATATTCAAAACCGTATGTTTTAATAAAAAGTATAAATCCTTCTCAATATTTCGTATTTATTTAAATAATTTATGCCTCTGCCAATACTTGTCATATATGCTTTTCAAAAGTTTACATGATTGATGCTCCTTTGGTTGGCGAATAATAAAAACATTATTTCTTTTATGAATGGAAATGTTTCAAAAACCGGTTATGGGAATTCAATCATCATTCCGAAGATCAAAATAGCAGAGAGGAGGGAGAAAAATTATTATAAAAATATTCGAGAAAAAGATGTTTATTGATCTCGCATACAAAAAATATACATTTCACTGTATAATTAATACACATTATGTCAGGGTTAGCAAATGCTGTGCAGACCTGACTACAGATACCTTTTGTGGTTAGGTTTGGTCAGTAGTGTAATGCCTTCGCAAGCAGTAAAATCATGCGACATGATCGTCTTTACAAGTAGTGAAACTAATGTATTCACGAATATTATAACGTTTCTACGAAACAGTTCTCAATTTTATCTCTTTTCATTACCAAAATCATAAACGTGTCTTGAATTTTTCAAAAGGTATTGAATTTCAGTCGTGAACGTTGCCTGGTGTTCGTATTTCTACATACAAAAAGAATATAAGGAGGCTACTGAACTCCTGATAGTGAAAAATAAGTCGGTGTGCTACACCTCTGAGGCGCAGGGCCAAAGACGGCTCGTTTATTGGCCCGCATCGGCGGACACGGCCGCCGCCGCCGCGCCGCCTCCGTTATCCCCGGTCGCGCCGCCGCCGCCGCCTCCCGTGATGACCGTGTTGGTGGTCGTGGTCTGCCCATCGTGGTCGTTGTGCTCTTGGACGCCCGCTGGGCGTGGTCTGCGAGGTGGTCGGCGCGGTGCGCGTCCGTGCCTTCGTGGTGGAGGCCGCTGTGCTCTGGGCGCCGCCCAAGTGGTCGTGGTGGTCGTGGCTGTTGTCCATGGCGTCCGTCAGGCGCCGGCGGTGGGCCTCGTGTTCAGCTACCAGGCGCATCACCTGTTAGCGAAGAGGACTCATAGCACAAGGGGCCTCAGCGTAAGAAACGATAGGGCTTCCTAAATTATGAAATACATGGTAGAATACTGCTGCAAACGGAAAATATTACGTTGTCAATACAATCAGTTTCTTGCATATTGATACTGAATCTATTGTAATACTCGGGAATAATTGCCGGTTTGTCGACAGAAAAACTCGTGTGGATCCCTGATACCGGTAAAGTAGATTTTTCTTACTTCTGTATGTAATGTGTTTCTTCCTCTAATATGTTGTCTACACAGAATTCACGTTTCGCGGGTCCTTGATACCGAAAAGTGGTTTTCGGTATCATGGAAATGTCTGTCCGTCCGTGAAGAGACGGAATCAGCGCCTAAAAACCTGAACCGTACAAAGTATTTTCACCAAAATTGATATTTCCATATCTCAGTCCTTCATATTTGAAAGTGATATTTTAATATTTTAGGGTACAGGTTGTACGAAGCCCTGGTATATTTTCAAACTTTTTTGCAAAATAGTTCCAATTATTTTCTTTACAGTTGTTTTTTTAGATGAGAACAATATACGTTTATGAAAATATGTTTTCAGTAAAATCATAATTAAAAAAAATTCAAAAGTGAAGTAAAATTTAATGATGAACATCATTTATAACAATTATATCATGCTAGAGCGTGAGGGTCGTAACGGGGATTGATTATTGCAGAACTGGAAAAGTATTTCCAAAGAATTGTTAAACTTATATTAGTGGCCAGCCTGTGAAATCAATAACAATAACAATAATAATAGTAATAATAGTAATAATAATAGTAATAATAATAGTAATAATAATAGTATAATAATAAATGGTAATGATAAAAATAATAAAAATCCTAGAGAGCAAAATAAGTAGTACCTGCTCGTGGCGTCGCTCCACCAGCGCTCGCATCAGCGCACTCACCTCCCGCCGCAAGCGCTCGCGTTGCACGGGCGAGGAGCTCCCTGCGCACGCACGCGCGCACCGGAGCTCAGAGATGGAGCCAGATCTTACAAAGTAGTGTGTTTTCGGCTTACTGTAATATCGACTTATTGTTACCAAACAGAGGAACGAAAGCCTCTCCTAAAAGTCGATTCATAAGAAACGATCAAATATTACGTGAACTCGATATTCTTCCCCAAAAATCCTGGATCCTTCGTCAATCAGATAAATTTTATGCATCTCTTTCTTCTTCTCCTGCTTATATATCTTTTCAATTAGGAGAAAAGTTAATCCATTTCCGCGAATTAAATCACGTTATCCTAAAGATCTTTTACATCCTCCTTAGTAGTCTCTTCTCACAGTTTCTATCATTTATTGTAAAAAAATTCATAAATCATGTATTATTTATAATCATAGTTTCTTTTTAAGATCATTATGATCAAAAATTTTAAAAAAGTCTACATATCAGTAATTTGTTTAGATGTTGCTATTTAGTTTCTCCTCATATTCTGTATGATGTTCATGTAATTTTTCATACCCTTGAAAGACAAATTTTTGTCGAACAAGGATCAATAAATATTATATATATATATATATATATATATATATATATATATATATATATATATATATATATATAAAAGGCCGACGTTCTTAAAGAATGACGAAACAAATGAGTAGGAGCAAATAATGGCGTATGAGTATCACTTCCAATATATGGTATTTGTTGTTTATGTGGTGTTTCTGAAGCAGATATTGTGTAAATGATTTGAAGACAGACGCCCGATAAACCAAATAACATATTTGATGGTTGTTTGCTGTTCATTGACCTAATGCCATTAATAACTATTATCTATTTGTCTCCGGGCACAAATGTCCTAGTTCGACTTCTGACACGAGCGAAATAAATTCGTGACATTCACATGTAATGTGCCCTCTGTTGTTTGGACAGTAGCTAATAAAGCTGATTGGGCATCGGCACTCCCTGGCTGGGTGAGGATGACGGCAAACTGCTTAATCTCCGTTGGTAACTGTTGCCTAGCTGGCTCGTTAATTAATTTTACGATGGCTTTACTCTGCAGACTCCCTTTAGGCTGGCTGAGACATATTCTCGACTACCTCGACACGGACACACATGCAACCCGCATCACATGTTGCTCTGCTACAATCATTACCCATCATAACTACAAAACGGTGTGTTCTAGTCTCCTAAATTCCTGTGTTTTTTTATACCTTTAAATATACGAGTTTCGGTGGAATTATAGTCGGGCAGAATTTGAAAACCAGTGTAAAATATAACTATTTGATATTCTGAGGAATGTACTCGCTTGGATCTTACGAAACGCCTTTCTGTTGGTTAATAATTAGCAATTTTAGAGAGTTTACCCATGTGCCTGTTATATAAAAAGTAATACACACGTAGTTAAATTTTGGCATAAAAGTTCAGTATTTTTACTTTCAGAACATGATTTAGAAAGTGCAAAATTTTGCAAGAGTCCAACTAGTGACATTATGAGAATTAAGAACATGACGCATTTGCAGAGTTTGTCATGTAAAAGCTTAAACGAACAGAAACATGATAAATTTACAAATCGAAATATTGATTTTAAAAGTGGTTAGTGCAAGTGAGTGGACCTCCGACGAATGAAAATGAACAATAATTCTCTTTCGTTTGAGACAATTTTTATCAATGACAGTAAATGAATAGAAACGACAAGAGCTTTCTTATACCCTTCAACCTTGTTGTTTTTGTATCGCCTACGAATATATCTTCATTGTTTTATCCTTATAGAAACTTTTTTACATAGAAATAATTATTAATTGCATGTTCAAAACATTTCATTTCTCACTATATTGTTTAAAACAAAGGTCGAGATAGTCAAATCTTGAACAATTATGTTATTTTTTGTGATGCTGAATAGCAATACTCACTGCGCATTCTCCTGCCTTCACCGTGACCACCGCAACCTCCATCTGTGTCTGCGCAGCTCACCAGTGACTTCCGCATGATCCCCGCCCGTCATCTCGTCCTTCACCGCTTGATCTTCTGTCCCGCGTCTTTCGCGAGCTCCACCATCTTGTTCAGTCCGTCGTGCGCCATGTCCGCCATCTTGTGCGCGCCTTCCCGCGCCAGATCCGCGAAATCTCGGGCGTCGTCTTCGGCGGAGCCGTCCTCAGGGGGGGGCGGCGAGACGGCGGCTGCGGCCGCCAGCAGCAGAAGGACCGCGGTGAGGAGCTGCATGTCGATGGTGGGCGGAGCGCTGGGCGGAGTGATGAGTTGCGTTCGCGCGGCGTCTCTTATATCGGCGGCGCGCGCTGTCGTCGGCGCGCGCTTCCGCCATAAATCTCGCCAAGGTCGAGGCGGCGGCGTGTTCGCGGGCGAGGGCCGTGTTCGCCCGAGGGGCGTCTCGCCCGCGTGCACTTCCGGTGGCGGTGAGGCGCCCACGCGAGACGTCCGCGCGGGAGGGTGAGGCGGCTGTGGCGGCGGAAGGGAGAACAAGGGCGGGGTGGTATGGTGGCGGCAGCTGCATGGCATGGCGGTGGTAGGGACGCAGCGGGGCGGCGTTGGGGAAAGGGTTATCGGGATGGCGTTAGCGGAGCGAGGAAGAAGAATTAGCGGTGTCGTGGCAAGGAGACTGGGGTATCAGTCGGGGGTGAATGGGAAGCGGTGAATGGGAAGCGGTGAATGGGAAGCGGGAATGGGAAGCGGTGAATGGGAAGCGGTGAATGGGAAGCGGTGAATGGGAAGCGGTGAATGGAAGCGGCGAATGGGAAGCGGCGATGGGAACGGCGAGCGTTGAAGGCTTGGTTTCTGAGAGAGATTGGATGGTCGGGCACCGCTGGAAAAGGAGGTGACGCAGTGCATATTGAAGACACGGTTTTGTTCTGTTTCAGGTTTCTTTTTGTAATTCAGTCATTTACTCCATAACTTCGCATTTCAATGTACACAAATTTTAGCGTCGTAAGAAGTACTAAACAGCGAAAGTAAGTTGAAATTCCGCGTAATGCATTAAACCTTTCAATTTGTGGCTCTGACCGGTCAACCATGCCCGAAAAGAGACTTAACAGTAGTTTAATTTTTAAAAATCCTTCAAGTAATATAAAGACAGAGGAAATGATTGCTGATGATTATATATATATATATATATATATATATATATATATATATATATATATATAACCTAAGATAAACAACACAAAATTTGCAACGACGAGAAATTCTTGTATGTTTGTTATGTCGACGCAGTCATAATCATGAAAGTATGTTAATTCCAGTGCTTATCGAACTTTAGAATCGACTATTCCACTCGTGAAATTAAAACCAGTAGTGTTTAACTGTGCACATAAAACACCCCAATCAGGACGGTGTATCTCAAAAAGATGTATCGCTTTTTTGCAACCGAATTTCTTACCTCTCCTCTTTACCGGACACTACTAAGCTGCAACTCATCTATCTCAGGAGGCGGGACGTATAGATTGCTGGGTCAATGTGCCATAACCCGTATATGTACTGTAAAATAACCTCTTTGATGTTAACATGATTTCAGTTATTTGCAATATTTGGCGCATTTTGGAACTCCGTTGGACGTAATTTCGCTCGTTTTTCACTCGTACATTGCAAATTCTCAAATAAATCCGCTCCTCGCTTCACAAGTCGGGGATTTATCGACAATTTCAAACGCACTCGTGATATTGCCTATGATAATTACAAACAAAATAAAGGTTTGTGAAACATCATTAAACAGTGGAATGTAATATCTCATTAAACAACATTAAAATTGTGGAATGTAATATCTCATATCTTATGTCAACAGAAACATACACTTCTACCTCCCACAAACGTGAAAAACGAATCAATGAAACGTTTTGTAAAGTATAAGTTTTATGAGTAAAGAATAAAAGAAAAGTTATAACAAAGGCGAATAGAATTCCCCAATAAAATGAACAAGTATTTGGAACTTTTTTATGTAGATAAGAAAGTATCATAAGTTGGACCGGCAGCAAATCTGCTGCACAAAGTGCGTTTGAATGTAATTAAAAATTTCCTGTGAAATATTTGCTGGCAATATTACAATGAAACTGAGCCAACCTCATCACAAATCACTACCTTCTTTAACGACCATTTTTTTCATAGAACCCGTTGATTTTTTCATAAGATACATGTATATATTTCCTCATTTAATCTGGTTCCGCGATAAGCAGACAGGCAAATTTCAAAGAATAGCCTGCATTAGCCTCGTTACAAAATTAACGAGTATTGGATTTTTTCCGTAGTGTTATAGAATGTGGAAGAACGCCCTAAATTACTATTAATTCTCTTCTTGTGTTGGGATGCAATTTATGATTAGTAGAACAATGTTACCGAGAGTTGCTTATTTTGCGGGATATTTAACTTGGGTTTCAGATATGAATGAATGATGTTTATCCAAGGTCTGAATTTTCCTTAAGATGGTCAGAATTTTCCTTACTCTGGATTCAAGTCGAGTTGGAAATTAAGTTTGCAAATTGAAAGAAACAACCAGACATGCAAGGAGAGTGCAAATACTACAGAAATTGAATAATATTGTATAAGAATCGAGTTTACACGTTCCAGAAAGTTCCGACATATTCCGAAAAATTAAATGTAAATAAAGTATGTTAACAATCAATGCATACTAACCTCATTACAAAGAATAGAATGAGATGCCAGCGTTTTTCTATCTTTGTTATAGCCCCTAACTTCCATTAAGATGTCACGTCTCCTATCGGCTACTTTTTTCAGAAACATAACTGTCTGCATTAGTAAAGTTTCACCTGTGTTAAACGATTAAAGCAAGTGCCTCAAATACACACATCGATAGAATGTAGTTTGTATCTAGATACTTTTTTTACATTTCCATTTATATGTTTCTTAAATTGCGGAGGAGGGAGTGCGTAAGGGCGTGCTTTAGCAATAAATTGCTTGCAGACAACAACGTTAAGAAAGTGACTTGATTTACTTATTGACTTAATTTACTTGTTGAATGCTATTGGAACTCTGTTCCAAAGGTTTCACAATTCTACTACTAGGAGAGGTCTTGCAAAAACATCTCATGAAAGAACGGTTTTGAACTTTTTTTTTTTGGTGAAGGTGAAAGAAGTATAGATCACTGCCAGAAAAAATTAAATGCCATTTTTAATTCATATTTGTTATAATATTTATGAATTTAACAAATTTAAAAACGAAATTTCATAGTAAAATGTTTCAACAAATTGTCAATTTTCATTTTTTGGCTAAGATATAAAAATGGTTTTCCATAAAATATAGTTTGTGATACATAAATGTTCGGTTTTGTATTTGAAATCACCTCAATCAAAAATCCGCTGGTCTCCCGACATGTGTGAATTTGCAGTGCGTGTTTGTGTGAGAGCGTAAGAGAAGAAGATGGAAAAGGAGGAGAGAAAACACTGCGACTTGTGTTCACTAGGGTACTGCTCCGATATTCGCATGGTATTGAAGGAAAAACTAAAACTATCGATGAGAACAGCCGACAGCTAGGATTTTCCTAAGGCTGATTGAATTAGCCGCAGTTACGAGCTTGCCGAAAATCCGCCATCGTCGAGCTCGAACCCTAGGATACCCCGGTCAACGCATGGCAGGCAAATGGCCGAGCAGTACCCTATCAAACTGGCCACAGACCGCGAGTGATCTTTCCTTCCTTTTCCTTGTACTACTCTCTCCTCTTACGTACACACACTTACATGCACTATACACCGGCAGACTAGACGGGAGCTTGCTGCTTGTCCTGGCGGGGGTGGTTCCCCGCTGGGGCGAGATACCTGGGGGAGGCCTGCAAGCCGACGCAAGTAGGTCGGCGCCGGATCTCACCATTCCGCAAGGAAAACCAGTATCACCTACATGGATAAAATATTCACTTCACTAACGAGACTAAAGACCTTGAGCTGTCGTTCCCGTAAATATCAATCAATTAATCAAAAAACAAACATAAAAAATAAGGAAATCAAGCAAATCAAACAAGTCAGTCAATGGCGGCCAATGATACTACGTTCCTCTGTGTTGCTGCTGAGTTAACGCAGCTGCTTCAACTACTTAATGTTGATCTCATTATGCAAGTGTATTCTATTAATTTTTTTGATGAGATGTTATCCAGTGATTGGATAATTTGAGGAGCTATATAATTTGAATGTATTTTTCACCTTCTGAGAATATTCTTCATTATTTCATGAGATATTAACCATTGTGTACTGAATCCTGAAAAATACAATGTTCTTTACAAGCTGCAATTGAGAAATTCTTTGCCACAACAGCAACTCTGTCGAGTGTGAAATGAGTCTTAAGTGCCACCTTTTAGTCAGTACTTAAATGTAAATTCGATGAATGATTCACTGGTTTATGTAACAACTTTGCACTGCACCCCAGACAATTCATGTTTACATTGTTTCCTAAGTTTATTTTTACTGTCCTAAATTGCGGTCTTTTCAGCCATTTTACAAGATATTATGGGAACGTACTGTAGGATTTATTAATGCCATCGTACCTGGTATCGTTTTAATGGGCCAGAATAATTTTAAATTAACATTTAACCCTGTGTCTCAATTTATAATTTTTTTCTATTGAGGTTTTAGAGATGAGTTGAAATTTTATCTCGCCTTAAGAAAGTCTTCCTACTCAGTAATAAGATAGATGCTGAAATAATGTCATAGGAAGTTAAAAACGTATTTCTTGAAAATTGTATTTCATTGCAACAATTTTTTCAATTTTAACTTAGTTCAATAAATGTAAATGTGAAGAAGAAAGTTATGAATGAAATAAAATTATAGTAGTTGAGCCAGGAATATAATTTTTCTGCGAGAATTGGAAATTGTGACATTTTTACGGAATGTTCCTTAAGAGCCTTAGTTCTTCGCGAATTGATTTTATTAATAAAATAAAGGTACTGATACACATAATTGTTTAATTATATTTCTGGTAACATTTAAAAAATATATATTGACTATTATACTTGACTATTATTGGAAAAGTTTTCTGACTTTTTCCTCAAAAACTGACAAATTAACATATTTTCTCAACCATTTTTATGCATATACATAAACAATAATTATAACAATATTGTAATATTCATGTTTGTAAAATCAATGCTATGCGAGAAAAGAAAGTACTGTCTCTTCTAAGTCACCTGTACCAGAACCTATTGGAATTATTATTCTACATTTATCTTCTGTCTACAATAAGAAAATCACTCGCCAAACATAACATTACTGATTTTAGAATCACTCTAAATATCAGTATTATTCCAAAAGCCAGTGTATTCATGGTCTGCTGGTTGCTAATCTGATGCATTGCTGTCGCAATGCTCACAAACGGAACATTAGGAAGGTGATCAGACACCAATAAACAAACTACATAATTTTGATTATCAGGTTTCATGCCAGGATTGTCCTGTCAAGTATGAGGTACGACCAAGGAAACCATGGATATTCACATTAAAGAACATGTTAATAATATTTAAATAGTTCTAATTAATCAACATGTCATCACACAATATAATATCAAATATAGTCGCAAAAATTTAAAATTCTTCACATAATGATATTCTTCATATCACTTCAGGATGACTACTTGACTCGTATTAACACTATAGAATGCTTTGCTGTTGTGGATAAACATCATACATGTCTTTCTCTTCTCTTCTGTAATGAAGTAAGGTACTTTAATAATTAGAGATACGGAAAGGAAGAATAAAGTCTGGAGTAAATTCAGAGCCGTAATTTCTGAGCGAGATGCTAGAAGATCACTAATGATGTATACAGAAGTAATTATTCATATATTCTCAAGGAAGTTTGTTAGTGGGTATTTTTCTCAGAAGCTCACTGGCGAACGAGATGAATGGCGAGAAATCTAGAAGAGTATTTGAGGGATAGTGGAAAATTTTCTTCTCCTTAAGTACACTATTTGAGGCGTAATTTCATACATTTCCGGGGGGTACGAACTGTTATTCCATAGCAAGAGAGAAAATTGAGGTATATTATCTTTGAAATAATTGTCATGAACCGAAAGTTGAATCATTCATTCCTGGAAGTAAAAAAGGCACTTTTTATCCTGTGACCCACTTTTCAAGCCCTCGTTTGCTTATTTTTTTTCACTTATATATTTTAATATTTATTTTCTATATGCATAAAATTCTATAACGTGATTGACTATTTTGAAGAAAGGTATGCCTTTCAGACATTATTGAAAGTCACTTTGATTTTTAATATTATTCATTTCTTTTCAATATTTTCTGATAATTTTTGAAACCATAAAGATTCCGCATTATGTTTAATATATGCTGCCTGTAAAAGAGGGAAGAAATAAGTATGGAAAAAGACGAAACATTAAGTGAAGCTGTCATCGAAATATTATTAAGTTTTAATAATGTTATCGGTGCTCATTTCCATTAAATGTATTTTCGGGAAACATCTTGAAAATTCTGCAAAAAAATTGATTTATAGATGCGGTTAAACAAAAATTACAGAAACTTAAGATCAGTAAGACATGCTCTCTGCGATTGATATCGCATTAAAAGTGGTAGACTGTTCTCGGAGTAACGAAAGACGGAACGTAGGGCACGAAGTTAGTACGTAGCACAAACGATGGACAGAGAGTGGAATTTTTGACGGTATTATTCCGAAAGCCAGAGTATTCATGGTCTGCTGGTTGCTAATCTGATGCATTAGCTGTCGCAATGCTCACAAAAGGAATGTCCAGCGAGTAGAGTGAGAACAAAGAAAAGTGTATTACGAGCGTTATACATTTTTAATCAGACAGGAAATCGGATCAGGAATTTGCATGAATATATATTTTCCTCTTCGTCTCTCAACCTAGAAAATGTTTTTTCCTCTTTCATGAGGTTTGTTCTCAGATTGACGACTGCTCAATCTTCAGTTCTAGATCTGAAGATGATGTCAAAAGCAGTTTAAGGATACCTGTGAGAGTTCTAAAGATAATCTCTAAACTTGTAATTTACAGAATGTGAACTTCGTGTAAAGGAAGGCATTGGCTCTATATTGATCGAGAATTAATCGTAATTACAAATTTTTACAGGGGAAAACAAGTTATAATTGCAATTATTTATACAAGGCATTATCCCAGCGGGATGCCTATACCTTTTTGGTTTCAGAAGCATTCATTTCATTGGTGTAGTGAAAGTGAATTTTTCGATTTAGAAGCAACCTGTGTAACACCTCAACTTTATGCGCATTTCTGAGACTTAAGGCGCTGTTGCAGACGCGAGAGGTAATTAACATTATTTGTGACGAACAAGTACACTGTATAATTGTTACGGATGTTTAAAAAACGACTAAATCAGGCATTCAATCCAATTTGCAACACAAGTTTCAATTAACATTGTATTGCTTGACACTTCAATAGTGAAAAACTTAAAAAAGTGGGTCAGAGAGCTCTACACCTTAGATTTTGAGATGCAAGGCCTCCAGTTTTGCTCCTGGTGCGTAATGAAGCATGTAAAATCTTTTCGGATATTCTATTACAGTTCTGGATCTTGGATGAACTGTGAAGTATTTCGTTGTAGGGATGATCAGAAATAAGTATGACCTCTTATTCTATGTATAATTAAACTGATTCAAATTCACTATTTGATATTCCACATTAATAAAGGGAAAGGATAGTGAAGACGTGTGACACGTTTTGCACTGGTCTACTTGGCTAAAAATAAATAAAATGATATAATTAAAAAAAATGAATATCATTAATTAATTGATTAAAATTCAGGTTCTGAAACGCTCTTTGACATAAAACATATTTCATTTCAGTCGTACAGAGAAGGACAAGGAATCGCTTGGTAAAATCAAAATATAACTTTATATGTAACGATACAATGTTAATTCAGCATCGCTCATATATTTGCAAACATGCTTTCCCGGTGTCTTACTATGATATATAGTTGTGTATAGAGTTGTGTACACAGTAGTGTGTCGGGGACGGGTGAGGCGGGGACAGGCGGAGCGACGCGGGAACGGGCGAGGCGGGGACGGGCGAGTCTGGGGCGGGCGAGTCTGGGACGGGCGAGTCCGGGACGGGCGAGTCTGGGACGGGCGAGTCTGGGACGGGCGAGTCTGGGACGGGCGAGTCTGGGACGGGCGAGTCTGGGACGGGCGAGTCTGGGACGGGCGAGTCTGGGACGGGCGAGTCTGGGACGGGCGAGTCTGGGACGGGCGAGTCTGGGACGGGCGAGTCTGGGACGGGCGAGTCTGGGGCGGGCGAGTCTGGGGCGGGCGAGTCTGGGACGGGCGAGGCTGGGACGGGCGAGTCTGGGACGGGCGAGTCTGGGACGGGCGAGTCTGGGACGGGCGAGTCTGGGACGGGCGAGTCTGGGACGGGCGAGTCTGGGACGGGCGAGTCAGATGGGGACGGGCGAGGGGAGATGGGGACGGGCGAGGGGAGATGGGGACGGGCGAGGGGGGATGGGGACGGGCGAGGGGGGATGGGGACGGGGCACAGGTGCTGGGGGGGGAGGCCGGGCGGGTGCTCCGACAAACAGCGATGGGTGGCATCCGGGGCCAGGCGGCGACCGGGTCGAGAACTTGACAGTGGGGCAAATTCACGATAAAAGCACGTGAATGGAATCGGACAGTTCCAAAACTCACATCTCTCGTCTTTACGAAAATTACTTAAGCTTACTATAAAATTACTAATACTTAATATTACTATTATCAGATTAGTTTTATAGATTTGTTTTTATGGTTTCGCCGATATATCCTATGATAATTAATTTATATATTCGGTAAATATGAAATTGTGGATAAATTACAAGTCTGAACTTTCGTACCAAATTTATTTTATCAAAATTCTTTACGACCGTATGGACCAGTTGTCCTCATAGGATTTTTAAACTAATTACATTTTTAAACGCCATTTGTTCGTTGCTGGCTTATATAATTTCTAGTATGTTGTTTATTGGCTGAAGAAGACCACGACCTCGCAGATTTGACTTTTCCAACAACAGCTGACATGATGCGGCTATTTGCATATTAAATGTTTCAATTAATATTCACAAAAAAAGTCACGCACTGCTAAACGTTTACATACGCTTTTCCAATTTTATCCAGAGTACCACCATCCAACCTCTTTGGCCTTCACACATTTCAGTATAAATTCACTAAGAGAATAAATAAAGCACTTCGATTCGCAAATCCACAGACCTTGTCGTCCTTATTATAGACTCGTTTATTCATGAACTGAAGTTTATCTTCTTCAGTAGGTCTGCAACTGCCCCAAATGCATAATCTTCTCCACTGGGAAGACCCTTCTTTCCCATCCTGAGAATTAACAAATCTTTCCCCAGAGAACCCGCGACCTGACAACAGTTGTTAAAACGCTTCATTTACCTTCTAAATAGTTCTACAAACTCCACTTTCGTTGAACCGATATTGGATTATCCTGCAATATTGTATTGAAAAGCTTAAAGTAACACATAGAAACGGAAACAATCCACGGAAAGTAAAAAAAAAAAAAAAATAAAAAATAAAAAACAGTTCGCGAGTAATAAGAGGGTTGTCAGATGAAATGGATGGTGAACCACAGCGATGACTGGAGATGACTGCATGGGCGTGGACTGCATGGAAGTCGCTTCAAAACGTCATAACTGAAGTCCTTGGCAACAGGAAAGCTGATAACAATGAAGGACTAGTGTCCGAACGCCTTCACAATTATGAAGCTCTAGAATGCAGCAAGTTCCTTAAAATCATTTAATGGATGGATACTTAAACTTCTTGCCTGAAAATCTCGGCGCTGTGGGCGACAATCACGGTGGAAAATTGCACCAACACACTGCAAGAATGGGAAACTTTTTTTAGGGAAAATGGAATCGAAAATGCTTGTAGACTATTGCTTGACACTACAAAGATATGTTTCAAGTAAAATACAATAAAAAACGTTCAAAACTACATTTTTATAAAGTAAAACAACTGATCGCTATACAACAATGTGCTTGTTAATTACATGTTACAAAGAAATCTTGCACGTTACAAATAAGTGCTCAGCAAATTTGAAACGAGAGGACCATATTCCTTAAAAAGCATTTTATTCCATTTAGCAGTCAAAAATTTAAATTATTCCGACAAGTGTAATTTGCTTTCGAGGGCATCATCTGTGATGGTCATTAGTCCGATATGTGCAGTGCATATTATATACCGTTAGGTGAGGGTTCCTCGCCGGCTTGAACGTGAGCTGCAGAGGTGACTTACACATTGGCTTGTTGGCGTTTTCCACCTGCAGGTATCGCCGGCGCACCGCCTCAGTCTGGACAAGCGCTAAGCTTCCGAATGATCTCCCGACATGTGTGGTAGATGTAAGTGTATGCGTGTAAGGGGAAAGGAGGATGAGATAAGGTTGCTAAGTCCTCGAGGACTCGGGGTCCACACCATGTTAATAAAAGAAAATTACCGATCTAAACTACCGACAGCTAGTATTCTCCATTTGAATTCGACCAAATAATCTATCAAGTGCCGAAAATCCTCCACTGCTGGGGCTCGAAACCTAGGATCTTCCGGTTGATGACACCGGAAGAGGGGGCTCAGGGGATCAACTGATGTCCTGCAGTGCCTCTGACAGGAAGGACCTAGGGTTCGAGTCACAGCGGGGACAGAATTATCGACACTGGCCAGGCTAGGCCAGGAAAGAATTATCGACACCGGCCATAGCTAGGCCGAGTGGTGTAGCTGTCTGGGGCGAGTTCTAGCAGCCGGCTGCTCTGGTCGGTAGTTTTCCGGGGTTTCTTCAATCAATACCAGGCGAATGCCAGAGAAGTCCTTACCAAACGGGCCACGAACCGAGCGCGTTATTTCCTTCCCTTTCCTTGTCCTATCCTCGCCCGTTCCCTAAACGTACTTATACTTACGGACAAGCATTACACTTCCACACATACCGGGAGCCCGGTCGGGAGCTTAGAGCTTGTTCCAGCTGGGGCGAAACCTCGCTTGTGAGAGACACCTGGTTGGGGAAATCCCCGCTAGCCGACGGTAGGTCGGCGCCGGGTCTCTCCACCTAGTGGAGGACGATCACTGCTACCTTGCGAGGGGAGAAACCTGCACTACACTTACGAGACTAATGATCCTAGCCGTGACGCGACTGAAATCACTAATCAATCATCAAAGCCCGCTGGCCCCGCTTGGAGCGCTTGGAGCCATTGTGCGGGCCGTGGCGCGGGTGGAGGGTACATAGCGGCCGCCTCCCCACCGCTGTCAACAGTCCCGACATGGGCCCCGGCGACGCCCCCTCCGCGCCCCCCTCCGCGCCCCCGCCCCGAGACCCGAGCGCCCGGCCGAGGGGCGCATCGCCCTGCGGACCTCTGGCTGATGTGCAGTTCGAGGGCGGAGTCCATTGTTGGGGTTTTATTCGCTGTTGCACCCGAGTTCGTGGGCTGTAACCACTGATCTGTACGCTGTGGAACTAGATAGTACACTCCCCGCCGTTTGTATTGTCAAAGCTGCATAATTCTAGTTCAGACCTTTCCTTCAAATTAAAAAAATAAAAATGTTCGTAAAGGGATAACACCTTCAGATGTAATGAGGTCAGTATGTGGAACAGTAAAATTTCCTGTTCACTTTTGTGTAAGGGACGTGTTTCGATAAGGTGCATTTTCACATACCTTGACTGCTTTTTTTTTAGTTTTTGCATGTCTTCCCTAGACTTTCTCTGCAACGGATTGGCAGATTTGTCTTTCTCTAGAGTGACGTACCCAAATCGTCGCTATTAAACACTTGCTTGATAGCGCACTAGTACTTTATGTATTACAAATATGACATCAAATTCAATTATTTGACTATTTATTTTCTCCCAAATGCCTTATTAGCGGATATTTCTCTGTAACAGAGACGTATTTGTAAGATAATGGGAAGTTGAAGTCCGTTAAGGAAAGTTTTACCGTATTTTGTTTCGAAAAAAATTAAAAAAAGAGATCGCTTCCGGAGGAGTCATGGTTCCGACTCTTGCCTCGTCTTGGATCCACTACTGACCTAAAATGGACTATAGCTCGGGATCTGTCATTTGTCAAATTCAGAAGGGGATATATTTCAATTAATTTTTGGAGGGAGGTATTAAAAGATGTTTTAATAACATTTCGTAATATTTTGCTGTTATTAACCTAATACATTCAACGTGCGAAATGAAATTATAAGTTTAGTCCGTTAAGAATTTAATAGCTCGCCGTCCGTTAAGAACAATGAAAATAAATTGTAGCTTAAGACTGCGTATGAGTACACTTATTTCAAGAAATGGTACTTGTTTATATGATTGGTTGTTATAAGAAAAGTATGACGAAAAGTAATGAAAGACACACGGCAGATCACACAAATTTCGGACTCGGTTTGTTATTTACAATTTCTAGTCCAATAGCCTAAGGACTATTGCGGGCACTCGTGCGAGTTTCGCTATTATACGTTTCTAGACAACTTTAGTTTTGAGTGGGGACTCAGCATTGTCCCTACAGGTTTTGAATGCACACCGTAAGGGGATGAACGATATTTTGTTTTTAATTTGCGAGTGGCCTGCCTGGATGGCGTAGGGGCTTGGAGCAGCGCAAAGGCTGCAATACAGGTGTGTTATTCTGCTGTAGTTGGCTTCTCATACAACCATTTTTCACTTCTGAACCATCATAAAAATTAATATCTCATTCAATTCTTAAGATAAGATTTCATTTTTGGTCGAAAATATTACGTTAGTCGTATTCGGACTTAGTCTTATATACAGTCTCTTCTAGCATTAAAAATAACGAGCCAAAAAAGGCATTAGCTTAAAGCGCTTGGTGATGATGAACCTCTGTTTGTACCCATACTTTATTCCGCAATTTAATCATCAAAATAATTGGGAATAATTGAAAAATATCAGATTTAAAAAAAAATCTCTGCCAATTAGTACTCAACCATCATTGTGCGAAGTACTGCCGGGAAAGGGCAGATTAAGTTCCTACAACGTCCATTAATGCGATCATTTTAAAAGAAGCAGTGATTCTGTATTGGTCTATGTAACTTTATTTTCATCATTCCATTCATCTCTATATGAGGAACAGGTGAAACTTAAACTAACTTAGCAGAGTGCGTATGTATAAGTTTTTTTTCCAAGTTCTTCATGTTCTCCCCTTTCCTGAGCAGATGACAGCAATAGTGGGCTGAATGAAGGCAGCAATGATCATGATGTCTGTGATGATGAGAAAGGAATAATTATGAAAGAGACAATAGTACAGGCATGATGTACGGTATGAGAAGTCACTATGTAACCTCGGCCACAACCGCGCCGCGTAAATATTCTTACCTTAAGTGAGACTCGAACCGGCAGTTTTTGGCTCCATGCTTGAACGCTGCTCCAATTAATTGATTGATTATTTCGTATTTTCCGACGCGTCAACTGCTATGGTCACTAGTACTCTAAGTGTAGTGCATGTTATGCTTCTGGATTTAGTATGTTCCTCTCCCGTTAGAACGTAAGAGCCAGCGCAGACCTTCGTCGGTTTGCAATCTTTCTCCCTCCAGGGTATTGCCTCATGAGACGAGCTCTAAGCGACCGACTGGCCTCCTGATATGTGTGGTGGTGTGGAGCATGTAAGTGTGTGTGTGTGTGTGTGTGTGTAAGATACGAGGAGGAGGAGGTGTGTGTATGGAATAGGAGATAAAGATACGGATGGTTTGTTAGGGTACTGCTTCAGCATTCGCCTGGGATTGATCGGTGACCCTACTGAAAACTACCGCAGCTGAACAGGTGAATTTTTCTCTAGACAGCGGCTGGATTCCACACCGTCGTGACTAGAATATTAGGAACATGCGAGCGCTGCAGATTCAACAGCTTTTGCCCTGTACTATCCCAACCAGTTGTGCTGATTAAAGCTGATTCCAGCTTGATCAGCTCAACCGGGATACCTACGTGTGCGCCATAAAGGTCACAAGCGTTCGTTTAGTGTGCATTATTCGCATGCATGGGTGTTCTTGAAAATCGTGCCACAACTCGCGCTCCACTAGGCCGGCACTTATCTCGCCCGTGAACGTTTCTGCGAGCCCCGGCCCGAAGCGACGTGGCAATTTGCTCCGCCGCTGGCAGGTCGTTGGCTACATTGTGCTCAAGGGAGCGGCGCCGCGCTTCAGAATGGGCTTATCTCGCTGTGAACATTGTTCATTACCCTGGCTATGTGTCACGGGGCGCAGCAAATGGAGTTCTCCCCGGAGTGACGTTGGCCCCAATCTTGTCCGGGCTACCTGTCGATATTGTTTCCCACCAGTTAAATTTTTTTGTTTCCGCGTAAAACTGAATCGGTGCTTTTAGTTTGAAAAGTCTCTTTTACATTTTGTTCATCACTTTTCTGTTAATGAAAATTCAATTTTAGAAACTATTTGGTCGTGTAGGTAAATGAGGCAAAACAGTGGCAAGAAACATCGCCTTTCATGGTAGTTTGGAGTATTTTATTTTTTAAAATATATTTTTGCTGTATTTTACATTCGTATATATTTTATAATATTTCCAATAAGGTGCAGTCTTCGGATCTTCAGATTGTTCGTACTATTTATAACTAGTGCAATATTAACGAAAAATGAGAAGAATTTTCTTCAGTACGATTGAAGGTCGGTCACAAGATAAGCTACACCATCTACAAAACGTCTCGCTCTTCATGAATGTCAATATCGTGGTATTCGTTAAGTTGTGGCTTACAAGTCTCACTGACGAAAATCGATATATTCACATTTACTGTTAGCGGGAGACTTTGTATGGTCGGTGTGGCTTTTATTGTTATTACTCCAAGCCTTTCAACTAATTTCAATGTTTTGAAACTAACGATTATTAAACATCCACTTAACGAAGACTAATTTCTGCCTGGATTTGAATGAAGAAGCAAAAGAAGTACGAGTAGAAAATCATACAAGTAGGGTCTAGGAGTATTCAGCTAGACAAATTTTCAACGTCTGAGAGAGAAAAGTAATCCTATTAAGTAGTATCATTTAATTATCGTGTTGTAACAATTTAAAGTATAAATATAATTTTGCTTCTTGTAATTAGTAAATTATAGGAAAAATATTTTCTTCGATAATTGAAAAGTGTGACTTAAACAGCAGCCAAATAAAAGACACTGTTATTACTAATAAGTCCCAATGCTTTTTAAAGAATCATCGTGATATCGATTTTTATTGAAAACTTGAAGATTCTTACTATTTCCATTACAAGACTCTTGCTAGTGTCAAGAAATTATCATGGAAGAATAAGAAATATGTTAGGTAAGTTACAAGAAACTGCTGCAAGGAAAATACAAAGGAAGTGCTATGAACATGCCAAGAAATTCCAGTCAAAATTTCCAGACCATTAAAACCTTCATTGCAACGCTCAGGCCTCATTGCATTGTTGGCGATGTTAATCGAAGATAGGATCGAAAAGCTTGACGACTGATACGAGAAATATTGGTCTCCACGGCTATTACGCAAAAAAAAGTAGCCATATTTGTACATAACTTTTGGTAATAAATTCAATTTTTTTCATTTCTGTTGTCTTTTGTAATCAGTAGGTGGATGATTAAAACAATATAAAAATAAGACATTTATTAAAATGATTATTAAAATATTTCATATAAAAACACTTCTACAAATTTCATTGAAGCACTGTACAATAACGACGTTTCCACACTTCCTTTTATTCTCATTTTCAGCTGCTTGGAACACACATAAACTTATAAAAAGGACAATTTAGCACTTGAAGTAATGGATGTGCAAACTGGAGTTAAAACTGTCATTCAAGTACACATCGTGTGAAAAATTTTAATAAATGTTTTTACTGTATTTAATAAATTTGGGATCTTATTCTATTATATTAAAAATCCAATAGATGAACATATTCATGAATAAAACCCAAGTGCTTCGTCCTCGGAGCGAGTCTCAACGTTGGCTCTCCTGACCTCGTATCACTGCTGCGGCCTTTCCTCAGTGGCCTATTTTCCCGCGAAGCTCCTTTGCCCCGAGACGGAAGTTGGCGCTCGGCGCGCTGCGGCCCGACCCAGCGCGGCGGCGCGCTCGAATTGGTCCATCCCGTGAATGGGCCTCCGGGCGAGCGCACTCCCCCGCCATGAATGGGAAGTAATTGGAGAGCGGCGGCGCACGCTCTTAGAGAGCACACTAACCAGCGATTTTGCTCGAGAGACTCGCTAAGACGCAGAATTACAGAGTGAGATATACGACGTGTGTGTCTCGTGCGAGTCCCTCGTGTAGGACTCAACGAGTATCTCTGTTTTAAACGAGCTAGGAAGTTCAATCTGTTGTCCCAACAATACTTTTTCTCAAAGTTATTTCTTTGTTTAATACGAGTTATTTTTGAATGTTTAATTAAATTCAGTGGGGAAATAGTTGTAATTTGTAATTCTAGAAAGTTATTGAATATGGTTATTCAATAAAATTAATATTAATTTCGCAATTCTTCTTCAAAGCTTACACTTTTTCTTAAAAGAACTTACTATTGTTTTTTTTCACTTCAAATAGACCACACTTATATTTCTATATATATTTACGTTTTTATGTGCTTTGAAAAGAAAAAATTTGCAATGAAGCATCTTTTGCACACAACATAAAATTTTCGTCTACGCAAATAAATATTATTTGTCGAAGCCCGTTCAAACTGCACGATTTATATTTAGAGTAACGGTTACTAATGTATTGGTAGTATGATATTAAAGTCAATAAAGGTAATCGATTCACATAACATTGGATTGTCATACTTTGGGCAAGGACACCTTGGAAAATATGAGATTCTCAGCCATGATTAAAAATTCTTGTCGCGATTATTATGCGTTTTATTAAGATAACGTGAGAGCAAGTTATGATAAATGTAAATGCAAAAACAAACCTTTAATTATCTCTACGAAATTTCATCATTAAAACCTTCAGCAGTGCTAGGGCCAATACCCTCAATTAAACTCGAAAACCAGAATATTCTAATTGACATTTCGTTTTTTTCGTGTGATGTAAAATTGTCATCTCTTTTTGAGACTATTTTCGTGACAATTTATGTATGTAAAAAAGTAGTTTGGGAAATGAAAAACACGTAGGTGTAGACGGCACATAGGAGTACACGTTTGATAGCGATGAATAAATTATGAGGTAATATTATTTAAAGCTTTCTTTATATCTAAGTAAAGATTATCATAACGGAAGTAAAGTGATGGAAAAGTAAAGAGTTGTAAATTTCATTGATATGCGGTGATATTTTTATTACATGCTCTTTAGCATTACAAACAAAATCTAAGCTTATCTTCTACAACAAATCTGATAATTTGGAACACTAGAGACATAATTATAATGTATAATTTTGCAGCCACCTTGTTAGTTTAAGAGAGCTTCATTCATTTGCTAAGTGAGAAATGCGCGATAAACTTTAAGACAAATGTCCCAACCAAGGGCGAGCGATGTATCAAGATGCGGTGTCTCACGGAATATTTAGTTGAGGTTGGGAATTGGCCTCTACCTTCATGCACCTCTTTATAATGGCCTTCCTGTTGTTAACTTCCCACGAGCCGAGGCGTTCGTTATTTCGCGAAATGCGGATGTGTTGACGTTCACGGTTTGTTTCCCGTGGCATCCTGGTAGTATGCTCGGTTATTGTGGGTATGCAGCCTCTCTGGTGCCTCGCTCACGGCGCTGAATTTAGCTAGAAAACGCGCTCACTCGATTACAGGGACTAAAACACGCAAAGAGGCTTTTAATCAGTATACGATGTGGGGTTTAGGATGGATTTTCATGATGGTATATATTGTCTGAGCAATATGACAACCAGTTGTGTTTAGTGCGTGTCATCAATGCAAGGATGACAAACGTCACATAAATAGGGAAAGAACTTTATGAATTGAAAATAAGTTTTTAAGTTAGTAGATAAATGAGTATTTTTGCAGATCTTCATTGTTTTAAATGAAAATATTTAATCTATTTTAATGATATTCTTCCAATTTATTGTATTTTTACCGCCAGTATCTGTCACACTTTTTTCTATAATCTTTTGTGTAATTTCTTTAAAGCCGCATATGCATGAGTCTACTCGAAAATTTCTACTTTCAAGAGAAAACTACTCTAAACTTTCAATGGGTAACCTGTGTTACTTTATTCATCTCACAATTGATGAAATCTAAAATTCTATGTTTCTTGTCCACGTCATTCTATGAATTTCGTTTCTTGTTTTTTGGAATTTAGAATGTCTACCTGCCCTTCTCCATTATTTCTAGTTAAGAACTATCTCCTTAAATTATTGATTCAATTTTGGTATTGATTCAATACATTGTACGTTCTTTTTTCCTTTTCAATGTGTCTACTTCTATCTTCAAAGCATATCAATGAACATTAATGCAAAAAATTAAATTTTTCCGAAGAAATTATGAACGAAAATGTTTTAGAACGTAAACCGTTACGACATGTGAAAAGTCAATGGTAAAAATAAACATAAGTGTAGTATGTGAGGTCGGTCTGGAATAATCATTGGCCAGGCGCAGGCACCTTGTACCGCTGCCTAGCACGCCTCCGCTGCGACATTGAACTGAGAATAAAAATAAATCACGTGCAAGGTGTACATTCCAAACGTTAGAATCAGCAATACCATTAGCATTGTCGACAGGGCACTACTACCGCCATCGCTGCTGGCACAAGGAAACAATTGAAGGACACGGCGCGAGCGAGGCCGGTGGCGGGTTTGCGAGCAGGGAGGGGGAGATGGTGGAGGATGGTGGCGCATCTGTAGGGACGGGCAGCGAGCGGGTGAGGAGTTGGCGGTGGAGTGTTGGTGGTCGGCCGCCGTGGCGGACGCTGACGACGAATTAGTGTTAATTGGCTCCGTCGAGCGCGCGCGGAGCGCTGCGTCGTGCAAATTCTGGACCGCCCCCCCCCCCCTCTTACGGGTACAACGCACTTTGTGATAGCCGGCACATTGACCAGCGCCGGGCTTAACTTTTGGGAGGGGGGCAGCATACTTTTTTGATTGGCTTGTCTTATAATGTAGTGTACGCAGAGTACAGCTGAGTACGTAGTGTACAGCTAAGGAGGTCTGAATACAAATACACGTTCTACATTGCGATGAAATGATGCAAAACTACGATGGAGTGAATTGATTAGAAAAAATGAAGTGATTGAATGAATGACTGAGCAGAACAAAATACGTAAACAATCTTTGCATGGATTTTATATTTATTTTCTATGTGATATCTTTTGAATGATTTGTAATTAAATGCAGTGTATACATATAAAAATAGTAATTTAATCAAAAAATGAAAGATGAATATTTTCAAGATTGAAGCATAATACATTTATAATTCTCGTCGATTTTTAGTTATATACACTTGTATTTAGGTATTGAAACAGAAATCAATCCTTAAATGTAAAGTTGCTTTTATTATGAATCAAAGGATTCATTTTTTTCCATTCACATAAATTCAAATATTTCATAATTAATATTACTGTAGTGAATAATTTGAGACATATTGAAGTGAAAGAAACACTGCCCTTGACGGATGTTGTGGATTTTGTTCACACGTGTCATCTAAATTTTTAGTGACTCTATAGTACGAAAATGCCACGGTATAAAAGTACGCTTACTAAAAAGCGCGTAAATTGGGAAGAAAACTTGCAGAGGAGAAAAATGGCGAAACAGTGCTTAATAAAATAGTGTTGTGCCATATTTAAAATTCTGGACCTTCTAACCTGCACAGTGCTACAAGTATGTTGATAAAAAACTAGTATTTGGAGATGATAAATATAGTAAATTTGTTAAGGGCCGTGAACATTTTCGTATATCTATTTTATTGGTATTTTGTCAGTTAATGCGTTATGAAAAAATTGGCAACATCTCGTATGAAGCTAATTGTAAGCTGTGGTGTAGTCTCTTTTGATGTCTTTAGTTTGAAGCCAGTTTCCCGTAAGTCAGTAGTATGATATGATATGATAGGAGGCTGAAATTTGAAGGATTTATTTATACAAATAGTATACATACGCTAAATTTAAAAAAAATAAGTTAAGTTAATGTTTGGACATTTTATTCAACAAAATTCCTTGTTGTTGAGGAGGAAAATTATAACAAATACAAAAATGTAACTCATAAAATAATTTATTATTTCAAAAAACTGTTTATACTTGGTTTACGAAACATTCGTATCTTCGTTAAGTAAATATTTGAAGTCCCTAAGTTAAGCAGTTTCTGAGAAAATGTTCCTTAAACATCACTCAATTTAACATTAATGGGACAGGGCATTCCGGGTCCTCTTTATACTACCCGATCGATCTGACTGAGTCTCTTGATTTTAAAACTGATATTTTTTATTTTGGAGGTACTTACATGAAAACTTAACAACATTCTCAAACTTTTCTCAAAAACTGGTCCGAATAATTTTGTTTAAAATGTTCCTGGATAGAGCAAAAATCGAGTAGAAAATTGGCACAAGTTTTTAAATATTTTAAATTTTTAAAATTTATTTTAGATTGCTGAGCAACTGATTGGTCGTAACGATGGAAAACCATTTTACAACTTTACATTATAATAATATTTACATATTTCATTACATTTGATATAATTTTCATTTTAAAATCTTAAAAAAATTAATTATGCATGTGATTAAGTCGTTTGCTTTAAAAAAAAATTGAAATGTTTGTGAAAACATTTTTGCGAATTTCTTAAAATTCACTATTTCCGACTTTCTATTAATTTTGACTTTCGTTTGATGTACACTAAGTACACAACCTTATATTTTTACTTTTCATTTCGACTCACTCAAATTAGGAACATTTTATAGACTTCATGGAGCAATATAGGATGTAGTCAAGACCCTACAAGCAGCAACAACGCATTGCATCACATTTTTTAGTTTAATTGCATAAACATTTATTCACCGCTTAGTGGAGAACACGTTTGTATCTCTTTCCGAAAAGACTCGCCCCGATTATTAAGGGTTAGGATTCTCGTCACATGTGTGAATATAACCTACACTTTTTCTTTGCCATTTACAGACCAAAACGTTTATTTATCATTATGATTTCTCTTCCGTGAAATTTCTCTCTGAAAAAATTTGTTGGTCACTGGGCTTAAACGTTTCTACGTTGGCTTTACGTACTATAAAGACTCCCTCAGTTGCAATTGTTTGCATACGCATGAATAATTTGAGAGGATTTCGAGCTTTGTGGGTGATGTAAATAATTATTCTGCGGATTTGCGTCCCCTTCGTGGCGGGTGGGCCCTGCGGCCCGTTTGCATGTCATAGCTTCCCCGCGCGATTCATTCCCAGGAGACTTGGCGCGAATGAGGGAAGTGGTCAGTAGAGAAGAAGAAGGGATTGGAGGGGACAGCACTTGAGAAAGAATGGGTGAGACAATAACACGATAACGTGCAAAATCAGGAGATATTGGACACCTTCAAGGTAGAAAGATGGATGAGAGAGTAAATGAATGGATGCTGAAAAGTGATGGAGAGATGGAAAGGGGGGATAGAAGGAATGGAAGTGGATAGGAAAGAAGAAAGAGAGAGGAGAGGGGGGGGGAGAGACGAATGAGTAGAAGTGATCATGGAAAGAAAGAGGCAAAGGGAGAAAATAAGAAAACACCACGAGACACTGAGAATTGCGAGATAATATTAGTAACATATGCAATCATATTTATTTACGAAAGCTACAATGGATATACCATATTGGAACTGCTCCTGAATGGCGCCGTTTGTGCTAGGAAATGGCCATGAGAGTAGTTGCCCAAGCAGAATTAGGAAGGGGCTATACAAACTTTCATTTGATTTTGATGAATATTCCACACGCGACCTAGATCTTTATATTATCTTGGTTGATCGTTTTACTGTTTCGTGTTATTTGGAAGTTAAATATGTCCCAGATATGTAACAGAGAGAGATTGTAATTGAGTTGTATATGGTTCTTTACTGTCGTCATTGGTCTGTTTTTGCTAAATGAGAAATCAAAATTGAACACAAGGTCGAAGTCGAAAGCCCGCTCTTCCTGTTACCCACACTAATCTACTTTTTTCGGTGCAAATCAAAAATACATTTTTTAGAGAGTTAATCTTCCACCTCGGTAATTTTTTTTCGTAATTTGATCACACACGGTCCATAGAACGCAGATTACAGCATTACTGGTAGAAACGATGCCAAACTGCTCTCCAGCGCCCGGGTATTTGTTATTGTTCAAAATGAAAAGCGCGAGCGGACTTTGGATTTGGGAATGAGAAAATGCTGGGGAAAAGAGAGATTTATCGCTGCTCTCGCGAGCGAAGCTGGGGGACAGACAGTGTAAAGTTGAGATGAAACAACAGAAGTAGAGACCGTCGAAAGAATAAAAGGGAAGAGGATAGTACTAGATGAGGACGGAGGTAGAGACAGAAGGAGTTACGTTCATGAAACAGTGCAAATGTTTTACATCAGGGTGCCAGTAAATAAATGTTTATTATGTTGTTGTTCTTATTCTTCTTACTCTTTAAGAGTCGTACCTTATTAAAATATACTTCTACCAGTTTTCCTGATCCATTTTGAAAAGGTAAATAATGGGAACTAAAAGATTTTCTTTGAACCATCCAAGACTTACGCGTGACTTAAACAGAGTTGTTACATGTATATGTGCAATTTAGTACTCACATGTTTGCACTAAGAACGCACTCTTTATTATTATTATTATTATTATTATTATTATTATTATTATTATTACTAGGCAGAGAGCAGTTTTTAAGTTTACAAGTCTACTATCACTATTATCAAGTATGATATGTTACATCAATTTCTTGAAAAACAAGAGTTGCCAAAATCTCTAATGGAACCTGTCTTCTTTCCCTGTCAATACGTGAAGGCTTCTATCTGTTTAAGATGGCAAAAATTGCTTCCAACTAAAAATTGTTTTCTATTCTTATTAGAAAATTCATTTCATTTTTCTAGAACTGCGAAATCTCTTCGACAATTAATTCTCCTGATTTTGAACGTTTTTTTAGATTTATTGTCTACAACCGACCTCCCCCAGTTTTTTTGAAAATGACACGAGTCATTAACGGATGCTTCCTTAAAAACTACCACTGCTTTCATTTCAGTACACAGCTTTCGAGAATTCGTTGATGGAAGCTTTTTTAATGCCATCAGTGCAGTCAATTCTGTATTTGCTGAAACAATAAAATATCACAAACAAAGAAAAGTTGTCTCTTGCAATTTTAAAAGTACTATGCAATTGAAAGGACCGTTGCTTCAATCGATTTTTTTCAAAATTTTCCGAGTGATGTACGCCTTTTGAAAGACCTATTCTGCTTTTACAACTTTCTTATAGAGTTAATATTTTGACACCAAAATATATCTAACAAGTTGAATGTGGCGTCGCCAACGCTTGAAACTATTTTAAAAGTATTTTCATGTGTTGAAAATTTATTTCATGTGTAGCTTTGTTCTTACAGTATATGGCGTGGGACTTACCAATTAATCTTAGTAGCTGATAATGTTATACTCCAAACATCTAATGACCTTGTATGTTGCCTCCATATGGGATATGAACTGGTAATATTTCAATTTCAAAATTATAATTGCTGTAAAAATGCTTGAACGTATTGATGATGCGAATAGTTAGTTTCGTACAGCGACATTTTATTCTATTTTTGCTAATATGCACAATAATGATAAAGATCACCTGTAAGCTTTTCTTCTGGGTTATTCTCTAACCCCAATATAAGATCATTCTCAATTAGTTCAAAAAATTCTGTCGCAAAATTTTCTACATTTACATTTGATTTTTCTCCGCATTTGCTTAACACTTCCATATTTTTCTCCTCTATTTTTAAGGGATTAAAACTCCACAAATTCTGTCTAATTTGTGTTCACTTCCACTTCTGCATTTAATCGTTTCGTATGCAAATCTTTATAAACATTAAAAAGAGACTGATTTGCATGTTTATGTGAACAAGGTGTTAGTTAAGTTTAATAAGAATAAGTTCTGGGTCACATTCATTAGAAAATCAGTATTTGTACACTTAAGAACATAAAAGTGAGAAATCAAACTTAAAAATGTTCATTAGTTCTCTAACATTACTTAAACTTTTGCTTTCTCCTTATTCACTTGAAATTCTTCAAATTTAGTTGTTCCAAAACAATACTGTTCGTGAATTTTTTCAAATGTATTTAAAAAATATTGTAATAGGCTCAGAGATAATAATTAAAATGAAATATGTCACGCGACGCTTTTGTTTAAATTAACCTCACGTGTTCACTTTAAAGATATCATCAGTGTTGCCAATGTCGTGAAAGAAAATTATGGCGTATTGAACGAAAAACGCCTTTGGGTACTGGAGTATAATCAACGCCACCAACTAGATCTGTTTAGATGGTATTGGTTTAATTCCCGGCCCATTCGCTAAAATAGTAGCGCCAAAACACCAAAAACACATTTTTGGAAATTTATTTGGAAATAGAAGCGACGGCTCTACCGACTGTATATAGGGAACGAAGGAACGGTTATTTGACTAGAAATGTGCCTATAGAAGTGTATGTGTACGTGTTGAAAGAATGAAGCATCAGAAGGGTGCCTACAAAAAGTTCCCAGGTAAATCAGTGATGTAGAGCGACCAAGAAGTGAAACAGAAATGTTGAAGTCAGATCTTATTCCATGAAGCGGATAACAAGGAAATAGAAAAAAAAAAGACCAAAAATAAAGAAGACCAGTAGAAGTCGAGGAAGATCAGACAAAGAAAGATAAGAAATATAAGGGTTAGAAGGATACGAGGATGAAAAGGAGGGGAAGAAAAAAAAATCAGAAAAAGGAGAAGAGAGAGTGAAGTAGATGTGGGTGTACGAATTGGTGAAAGCGAGGATTCCTTTCGTGGAACGGGAGAGCGGGGGATCGGGGTCAGAGGCAGCTCCTGCGTGGGCGAGGTGGGCCGGGGTGAGGCGCCGAGGGTCTTCGGGGCCCACATCGGGATTGCGCGGTGGGTGGAGGCCGAGATGTCGCGCTGAGACGCCGCCATAACCCGATTAACGCGCCGCCGCTCTGGGACGTGATTCGCTTTAATTGAGTTTTTCTCCTGGGGCCCTCCACCGCCCTCTCTCTGTCCCGAAGAAGAGTGCCGAGCGGAGGCGGAGGAAAGCGAGCGTGGGCAGAGTTGGTCGGGATGACCCCTCCTAAATGTTCGCGGAGCACTGAAGTTTCGCTCGCCGGCATATCAGGCGTTCTTCTTTATATTTTTAATTACCGTTTGGCCATACACACAGCTAGGAGTAATTTATAAAAAGTTTAAAAACTTAAAATATTAATTCAGATTACAATGAAAATAATTAATAATAATTAGAAAACAAAAGTTGATTTTCAGATAATTTTGAATTCATCGAAGAAATTAGGTGGCAAAGTTGAAAGAGGAAAGCGAGTAGAGAAAATCTTTTGAGGTATTTTTAATGTCTTCAACGAATCTACTGAAAGTTCAATTTTTACACTAAAGTATAATGAATCACAGTGTTCCGTTCATCACAGTTTGTTGATAGTAACTTTTTCCAAAGAAAAACCATATCGCATCGTGTACCGTTTGTTCCGGCATTGATGAGATGTATTTATAACAACCTACGGGGAAGATGAAAATATGCTGGTGGGTTAGGAGTAGTGTACGACGAAAGAATGCGATGCGCATGATACGCCAAAGAAATACAAAATTTAAAATTTTGGGACAGAGAAGAAGACAGTGAAAAGGGGAGTATGATTCAAGGAAGAGAATGAATGACGCTATCGTAAAGACGAATTGGTAGAGAATATACGAATAGATAAAGATATATCTAAGAGTGAATAAATAGTCAATAATGTGAATGAGGGTAAATCGTTGTAGGCGTATTGATGATTATGTTTTCATGTGTTTATCAATAGTGTTAGCGATGAGGCTACTATATTATGGTAAATGGAGTATAGTTTATTGAATGGAATAATATTTGAAATAGTAATCACAAAAAGGGAAATGATAAATATTTCGGAACAATTTAATTGGGTTATTTTAAAGTAGATCTGTTCTGTTCCTTCCTAAAATTTCTCATCCTGAACCCCATATTGCGCAGATTTGTCATCTCACACTACATTTTTCTTCGACTAATAAACGATTCTTATTTCAGGATCGAAGTAGGGAAATAGTAATTATTGTGGTAAGTAAATCAGTGAGCAAGGGCCGGAAAAGGTATTATAAAAATAGATTAAATAAATAGGAGTGAGGACACTCTGGGTCTCAATACCAAACAAATATCAAGAACATTAAAATTATAACGCATATTTCCTTTAGAAATTCATGATTTCATGGAGCAATAAAGAACAATTTACGCAATATTGATCTTGAGTCCATGGCGACGCAAAGCCTATAACATTGTTGCCGTGTTTTTGTGAAATTTTAGGGGTTCGCATTTCATCTGTAAAGTCAAATAATATTAATTAAACTCGTAGCTTTGATCCGGAGTTGTTTCTTTCTACTGCTCCTGAGTGTTGTGAATGTTAGTAGCAACTGCATCCCAGTCAGTTGGGAATGTGATATTACGGCCATTTCTCTTTCTGGTTTAGTTACAGCAAAACCAGCAGCCCTCGCTGGAATTTCCCCTCGGAATTTGGGTGAGAAGCACTGGGCATTTGCAATTCAACAGCGGTATTCTCACAAAGTGAATAATTAATTACTGTAATCAATGTGCCTGTGACCGTTCGAAAATGTATCGTTTGACATGGAGTTTTCTATAAACGATATACATTTCTGTGTACATTAACACAAAAAATCCTGTAAAATTCCTAAAAATGAAAGCAAGCATAATAAAATAACAATCACTTCATTCGCAAAGCTTTAAGTATTTATAGAAATTGATTTCGGGGAAATAACATTTTCGATAACAAGGCAGTGTATGTATTGTTTCAACGGATTCGAAAAATCGTCAATTTCATAGAACATCGAAAATGTAAGAAAGCGAAATATAAATTTATCAAACTCCTCCTGGAGGCTAGGCGTAATTCATGAGGTTCAAGTATATATTTAATAAGTTGTAAATAGTAATATGATTCGAAAATTACGAAACGGACTCTTTTGATTAAATAGTGAAGAATTTAAAGTTAGTACTGCTCACACGAGACATATTTTCTTTCATTTCATCATTTTGGATTCTTTCAGTTAGGCTAATATTATTTTGTACCATGCAAATCAAAACTAGTGTAAAACATACAGGAACTTGGTCAACAGTATTCAACATGGTTTTCATCGATTTGGCTTAAAATCGCGCACCGAACTACTATTTTAGTCTTTTACTATTAATATATTAATTTAATTTCTGACATAAATATTTATTCGTCTGATTCTAGCTCAGTTTCGCTCTTCGTAAACAATTATTTTTTTGTGTGTGAGTCGACAATCTAGCCTATAATGAACCTCGAGTATTAATAACTTAACGGGTATAACAGGAAATATTTAGAGTAGTAATAACAAGTCAACCATTTCATTTAGTCATGACACCGTTTCATCAAAAGTATTTAATCCTCTTGACGAATTTTGTTAGAGGCTATCAGTAAAATCATGCTAACATCATATACAAATTATCTCATATGAACAAAAAAATAAAACCATTAATATACTAGGTACTAGGTGACTCGTATAACAAAGTAATATTTCATTCATAAGAATAATGTAAGAAGTATATTTAGAAGTAGTGAAATGGACATCTTTAAAATATACCTCAAAATTTCTTAACGTTAAAATTTCTTAAACTAATGTAATGATCCATCGTTTCGAGACCAAAACCCCAAATGCAACGTTGCCAAAAAAGTGTCAAAGAATAAACTTGTATATGGAGTGCAACGGTGCCGATAGAAAACATTTTTGTAAGTCCAAATTAAAATAAGGAATTGTAGCGCGTGAGATTTGGGGAAAATTGAACATAATCGTCCGGTAGAGCAGAAATTATGAAATGAAATAAAACAAACGGCATCAAAATCGGTCAACGCATTCGGAAGATATAAATTGAAATATAATTGGAATTTTTTTAATAACAGGAACAGAATATGGCCATTGTTCAGTTAGAAAATAAAGATTATAAACAGGGATTTTTAAGAATTATGACAAAACGCACGGACCGATTTGGCTGAAACATTGGGAAATAATAGACTAAAATACGGGGAAGACGACAAAATTAGTGTCAACTTTGTCGCATGTTCGAAGCAGAGTAATGATAAAATATTTGGAAGTTACAATGAACCCAAAAGGATAAACAAATGACGCCATGTTAAGAAGCGAAGAAAGTCTTTTGGAATCAACAGAGGAAAAAAGCAAGCGAGTGGCATTTATTTTGTTACAGAAATCTTCTGTAACAATGTAAGTTGCGGGAGGGAGAAAAAATTCCGACGTGAAGTCAGATGTGTCGTGGATACCGGGGTGAACGCTTCGTGTGCGCGAAATTGGCGTGTTGTTAAGTTTTTCAAAAGTGTAGGAATTTAAATAGAAAATAATGTTGTGATGTTTGTTGGACTTTGAAATACTAGGAAAAGGAACAAAATTCGGGAGTAATTTGAATTTTTTTAGTAGGACTTTATGTGATTACGAATAACGAGATGTATTTTATTTTAGTGTAAGAAAATTCAACGCGACGAACATTTCGTTATGGAATATGAAAGAATAGATACCCGGATCAGTACGATTGGACGATTATTTTCAATATAAATGGATGCGAGGAATAGTAATTTCAAAAGTGAGTGTTCGACGAAGCGAAAAATAGTTTTTTTCGTTTTGCTATTTTGCCGAACAGTACGCCGCGAACACATATAATTTTATTAGTCGGTGACGGACTGGCAGCTGAATGGTAACATTTATGCGAATAATAGCGGTTTGCGAAAAGTGGTTTCCGAAGGCGATCGCGAGCAGGAGTGGACGGCGACAGCACATCGAAGAGCATTGGACGGCGGCCACCAGACATCTTTGTTACGAGAGCTGAGCCGCAAAACAGGGAAGTGACACGCGTATATATATATATATATATATATATATATATATATATATATATATGTGTGTGTGTGTGTGCGTGCGTGCGTGTGTGCGTGCGTGTGTGTGTGTGCGTGCGTGTGTGTGTGTGTGTGTGTGTGTGTGTGTGTGTGTGCGCGCGCGCCTGAATTCCTTGCCGATGCTTCATTTGAAGACGCATTCCATAACTAAAGAGAATTATCGAAGATCAAGTTGTGTCAATAGAATTAAAGTAAGAAATGGTCAAAAGAAAAGTGGGGAATGCGCATTCGATTTATGAATGGGATTTTTCTTTTGTTTTGTGTTATTGTGTGTGAGTGATTATCTTTGTTGTGTGTTATTTTTTTTGTTTGGAATGTTTATGTTATAGGGCACTATGTACTAGTGTAGAAGGAAAGACGGTGAATTGTCGCCGTATACAATGAAAAGAGGGAAGGCTAGGAAATATTAATAAACGATCGAACCAAAATGTGGTTCATTTTTATCGATTGAAAATATTCGCCGTCATTAGCACGCACAATCCAGTCACCTCGCTTGGATTCCTGTATAGGACCACCAGCTTATCCACGGTGTTATATAGTCGAAAAAGAAAAGGGAAAAAGGGATTCATCATATATGGCTGTTCAAAGCGCGGGCAAGGATAGCGTAGAGAGGCTAACCGAGACATAGAGATATATTACATATGGTTGCCCAACGCAGGGCAAGGATAAGCGGGGATAATAGACTTATAGATAACATTACACTAACAATACATGCTCTTCACACTTTTAGTTTTGAATTTTCTTTTCTTTTGATCCTCCATACTGATGGTAACATTTTACGTCGACGTTGTTTCCGACTCTTTCTCCAAACTACACTTAACGTTTCACAACAATATTGACCTAGAAACATTTACTCAATTGTAAACATGAACTTAGGTTACATACGACCGCCGTTGTTGTCACTACCACTCACCGAACGTACCATCCGTAATGATCAAGTCTCGCATCTAACTGTCCTCCACTAGACCAGAAAAAAAACATTTTTCACTCAAACCCCTTTCACACTGTTTTGATCAGCGCACCCGCAGAGTGGTTCCATGCCCCAGACGGCTGAGTTGTTCGCTTAAAACAGGCATGTCAAACCGCGCCCGGACGATCTACTGGCCCGCCAGGGAATCCCCGCTCTCTTGTGAGCATGGGCAACTCCCCCTTGACTCCAATCTCATCCCTCCCGAAAAAATTCAGAAAGTGGTGGATACGCGCAAACTGAAGCTGAAGGGGCATGGAATAATGGCTACATACAAAAATATGCCACCTTTGTTCTATGAATCAACTGAGATTTGAATTATGATTATATTATTTACAATTTAATACAATTTCATGTGTATTTTCTTTTTAAATTGTGCGTTGTATGAACATTTTATCACTTACGAACAGAAACCTTTTTTAATGACAAGAATCTTTCTCGGTTCTCCTAACATGATTGTAGGAAGTTATTGAAATTGCACTAGGTAACAAGATGTTTAACTCCAGGAAGGTCGAGTGCGCAACATACTTAATTTTATAGGTCTCTTACAAATAGTACACTAAAAACGTAATATCTACAGATAACTAGGAATCATAGAGTGCAGTCAACTGTTTAATCGAAGTCGTGGATTTCTTTAAACTCGCAACGAGATTTGCAATGTCTCACACAACGGGATGCTCATTTCCCCCCACCGCCACCACCAATTCCCATTCTGTTCCCACGCAGCTCTCAAGCTAATCCAAATGTAACTCTCATCAACAATTTAAATGAAGTTCAACTTGCTTTTGTTTACCCCTTCTCTTACGTTCAAGATATGAAATTCAATTGTGAAGGACGCTTCTACGATTCTCCAGTAGAGTATGGAAATTTTTTTCATCAGTATTCTCCAGTACTCATGGAAATTTTTTTTCAGCATTGCTTATATTTCTCATTAATTTAATGTTCAGAGACAGGCAGAGATGAAGAAGAGAGTGTGAGTGAGTGGGATGGAGGAGTGGGTGGAGTGAGTGTGAGTGAGTGTGAGTGAGTGTGAGTGAGTGTGGGAGTGGGTGAGTGGAGTGAGTGTGAGTGAGTGTGAGTGAGTGTGTGTGAGTGAGTGTGAGTGAGTGTGAGTGAGTGTGAGTGAGTGTGAGTGAGTGTGAGTGAGTGAGTGAGTGTGAGTGAGTGAGTGAGTGGGAGTGGAGTGAGGGAGTGTGAGTGAGTGTGGAGTGGAGTGGGTGAGTGAGTGAGTGAGTGTGAGTGAGTGTGAGTGAGTGTGAGTGAGTGTGAGTGAGTGTGAGTGAGTGTGTGTGAGTGTGAGACAGAGAGGGGACAGAGAAGGGGACAGAGAGGGACTGAGACAGAGAGAGAGCTGAGACTGAGAGAGAGAGACTGAGAGAGACTGGGAGAGAGAGACTGGGAGAGAGAGACTGGGAGAGAGAGAGACTGAGAGAGAGAGAGGATTTTCAATAACGTGTATCGACCTCATATATACGAGAACAGAGAAAACTTTGCCACAAAATAAAAACAAATTAGAACCGCTGAGCCATCCGCCACAATTTGGTGGTTCGGCGAACCACTTCTAGCAGATGTCTACTTATTTGTTTTGTCGGAACACGCCACACAGTCTATGGAAACTGGTGAGAGAAAATGTGAATTTGAGTTTATGCAGTAATTTTTCATATGTATTTGTGGGGAAGCTTATCTGAAAAAAAATCAGACCGGCATATGGTTATCCACCTACTGCGAGCCACAGTACCGTCCGGTACAAGCCGTAAGGCCAGCACCCGACCTGAGACGTCTTGGGGGGGTGGCGAACACAATTCACCAGATGGTCGACTAGCTCAGTATAGACGTCCCAGTGTGGACACAATAAATAAAAAAAATAGAGGGGGCAGGGTCGTGAAGATCGTTTATGGATTGGATGCAAAAATTACAAATAACTCGGGTGAGAATCACTTTTCACTAAATTCAGAATATATTCTAAAAATATTTGCTGCTATGACAAATACATACAATGGCACACAGAAAAAAATCAAATACAGAATACTCTTGACTGTAAGAAAAAACACACACACTAATAACTCAATACACAATTTCCTACTCTGCTTTACAACCCAATTGTTTTACAAACACACTTTCAGAAATTCGAAAGAATCGTTAAAATATTACTTTACAAAAATGTGAAAGAAACACACATTGAAAATCAAAATTAGTACTTTTGACTTAACATTACTTTTACAACAAAAAGGAAACTCTTTCTCTCTCTAAAATCCAGAGAATGACTATTATTATAATTATACTCTTACACAAACTCTTAATCACTATATTACAATATTAGATCTTCAAATCCTTTTTGAAAGAAAAGATTGATTCTGTTCTCACGTATTAGAAGTCGGAAACAAATGTACTTTTACTTTTCTTATCTTTTAAGCATGGTAAATCTGTTACCCTCCTTTTCTTTCTACGTGACGGATACAGAATAAGCTTTCTGATTAAACTGAATCACTCCTATCCCTACAAAACAGTTTATTTGGAACGACCTTACTGTGTTCTCGGCCGCGTAGAGCAGTCCGCTGGGTTTCCTTCTACCCCTTTTCACCGAGCTGCTTCGGCCTTGAAGCGTCGTGGCCTCGGGTTGAGAACGCAGTTGCTCCCCAGAAAACGCCTTCTTCTTCTCGTTCAAGTTTTATATTCTTGCGTGCTCTCATATGAATTTTACTTTATTTTCAATTACGGTTAATGACCAACTGAATATTCAGAGTGAAAATGAATCCAGAGATCACCCCTTTTTATACGAGCACCAACTTCAAGAGAGTATTTAAATATAAGAAAAGCATGTGAGATAAAAAAAAAACTGGAAAGAGAAATGAATGCAAGCTATTAATTACTGCCATCTATTCAAAATTTCTCTCCCTAATTCTTCCATTATAAATTCATAACATTTCTTATTATCTTTCTTCTAAGATTATGTTTAAATCAATTTATAACAGAATAATTACCTCTTCGGGTCTTCTAGAAGAGTTTTCCTCAGAAAAAGTTGCAAATCTGAAGTCCGCTGCAATGTCACTTCCTGGCGTACCGTTTTCCATACGTCCGCCCAGTTCAGCTGCTACCTTCAGAAAGAACTTTTTCTTTCATCCGACCTCCGGTCTCGCCCTCGGTCTATGGTGGCGGTCTCTCTTGTTCTAAATTCTAATTATCATTCCAAATATTCATCCGCGTTGGCGCGCGTTCAAAATATTCTTTTCCCTCGCTTTCTTAGGGCGGTATGTGACACGTTTTCGGAATCTAAGAAAACGGGCGGTCACACTACATCTATTATAATAAAATTGGTTTTGATTCTGGAGGCAAAAAATATCGAACATTAAATTATTCATAAATATGAAAAAGCGCAAACGATTCAGGAACCAAAAAATATTTCCTATACTGATAATTATTCAATAATTCATTCAATAGAAGAGTATACTTATCTGCAGAACATTGAGAAATAGCTTTTTATCACACATAAAAATTAGTCTTACATTGCTCATTACTTTTTTTCCATTGATCAAATCATCTCCCTATAAACAAACCATTTTCACAGAAATTATTTAAGAACTATTACTCTCCTGGAACAAGAAAGTAAACTGGTGGAAAGTTTTCTCCTTTTATTGCCTCCAGTTAATACTCAACATCTACTCATCATTTTAAAAAAAGCTGCATGACATAGTTGATTGATTTATTTAGAGAAAGAACAGTTAAAACTGCACGTGATGTAAAATTAAAAAGTATGATAAAGTTCTAAAATTTATGATGAATTGCACTGAGAAACAAATGTCCGACTTTTATATTAGAATTGAAGGGCACGTTCGGGAATAAATTTAATCTTTTATAGTTTTCAAACTTTCAGGGGATTTAATGAAAATCGGAACTTTACCGTTTTTACAAATGCATTATCTTCTGACCGAGCAAAAAATTTAAAGAAAAAATTTATTGGAATTTTCCAGAAAATTTTAAAAATGTCACGGGCCCTAATTAAAGCATCATCTAAAATTCATATATCCTAATGACCTCTGGAACGGAAAAAATATATTCTTTTGTAACATATTTATCAAGATCATAAGCTTCTAATACAGACAGAGACAATTGTGAAACATACCTATATTGTGTGACAAGTGTTCTGGTCGAAACGTCAGCACCACAGCCATCGACACTACGTCAAGTGAAGAGCTATGAGTATTTGACATCATTTTATTTTATATACTAATTTGTTTGAAACAACATGAACTCTCCATGTGTATCCAACTCATTAGAATCTCCCATTCATACCAATGGTGTACTGTCAGAGGATCGGCACCGGTTTTTAGAAACTGTGCAAATGAGAACACGACCTATTTACACGAGCACGGCCGAAAGCGCCCGGAAGCTGAATATCGCCGATCCCACTTGCGAGTCGCGTAAACCTACCCATTGAGGTTAAATCCTCTTGGAAGGGAAGCGGCATTAAACCTGTCATTGACGCAGCCTCGAGCGGGAGCTCGACGGAGAATAAAATATACCTGACGCTCGGCAATTAATGGAGGACATTTCCCTCGCGGCCGCTTTCCGCTTCGCGGAAAATGCAGATGGCGGCAGGGGCGGCAGGGGCGGCAGGGGCGGCAGGGGCGGCGGAAACATTAAAAATAGAGAGTGCCGTCTCGAATGGAAAACCAACAGCGCGGGTCCGGCTGACGTGCTGGGCCTCTGTTTGCTGTGGGGAATTAATGAGACTGGAAAACAGCGCGGAGGCTGGTCACAGAAACGGGAAGAGAGGTTTGTGGACGATGAACGAAAACTTGAACAGTAGGGAACAGAATGTAAGAAAGGCACATATCAGGCGGCACACGGACGTTAATAATGAGAAAAATTACTTATGTACAGAAATAGAGAAAAAGGAATAACAATGAATAAGTTTAAGGCAAAAAATGGGAAATTATAAAAGTTAAGTGAAGTTAAAAATTATGTTCCCTATCACAATGAAAACAAATTTTGTGAAGAACATTTAGATTGAAGGGAAGTAAGAGAAAAAGGAGAGGTATTATGTGTGACGAAAAAGGAATAATAATGAAAGGAATAAATAAATTTATTCAAAGAATTGTTACCCCGACCGGAATTCCAAGCCGTGCCTCCTGGCTTATTTACCTGACCCAGTTGCTTTAACCCTGATCTACCGAGACGACCAATTCTTTGAACGGTTCAAAAGCGCGTGGGGAGATATTTAATGACTATTAATTTTCGTAGGTAATATATTTGACCGTTCAAAGAATTAGTCGTCTTGATAACTTATAACAACTAGTCGTAAAGCAAGAGACTCGGGTCAAGTCCCTGTTGGGGTGACAATTCTTGAATTAATTATTAAAATACATTGGTTTCTCTGTAAGGTTTCATGAATACATTTACTGCATCGAATATATTTTCGACATAGTTACCTCTCCAGGAAGGTGACAGGTGGTGACAATTTAGATGAAAGTAATGAAATTAATATGGATAAATTATTCAATAATCAACAAGGCAAACTGCAACAAAAAATATATGAAGTAATAGAACTCAGGTATAACATGATCCAAAAATACTAAAAAACTACTATAAAATAAAATGCAAAATGTATGGTTTATATATAAAGATTCAGCAAATGAATACGGTCACATTAAAGCATTTCTTTATGACAAAATTAATGTAACATTTCTTTTGAGCAACATTTTTATAAATTGATATGAAAGTCGAGAGCATTGTTCATGCGAGCTCGTGACTTTATACATTGTTGTAGCACCCAGTAATATTTTAATTTTGGAATTTAGTTACAAATTATCATTTTTTAAATATTTCTAATCCTTTGCATACGTACATCATACGCTAAGGAAAGACGATAGTTTTTTGCAGTTTATAAGAAACCAACCACACAAAATATTGAAAGTGGTGTACAGAGAATTACACCCCATCCTACATCAAAAAGATTTCAGAAGAAAAAATAAACATTTGTAGATTATGACTTAAAAACAAAACAGAGAGAAATGATTTCCACACGAATTATAATTGCGAATAACCTGGAAGCGCCTTGCCTCCTAGACCTTTTACATCAGGTTTTCGTGTTCAAATCCAGTGATGGGTATTGGGTTGGTTTGGTGATATGGGTTAGTGTTTTTAATTAATAAGAGAATGCCGCCACCTGAGAAGTGTATTCTATATTGTCTGACTACGTTGTATCCTGGAAAATAAAACGGAGATGAAGGTTTTAAGTGTGACTCAGTGATGAAAGCAAGTTCTATTTTTTATTGCTGATGCTACATGCATTCCAATTCATTTGAGTTAATGAGTGATTAAATTCACGGTGTGCCATGGGCGATGTTAATATAGGAGGCTATTGCTTTTGATGGTTACTTCTTAGGTTTTGTGATGTTTAATGGAATTTTTAATTTTTTTTCCAAACTTTTTTTGAAATATGAGCGTTCGGATATTCGAATATTCGAGCATTCTGATGTTCGGTCTGTGCCTCCATCGCAGTGTCTACATTTCGGAGGCTTGTCCTTTCGAGGATATGATACTGAATATTCATTCTCTGCACAATAAATACAAGAAATTAGATGGTTACAGTTGTTTTTCGAATGCCCGAAGTCAAACATCCGAGACACTGTATTAGTCCTTTACTTATCAACTCTATCAATTTTAACTTTTAGATTACATATTTCATTTGTTTTAAGAATAACTTCAATATTCTGCTCTCCTGAATATTCAGTGACTAGCACTGGATTTGTGAATTATTTTTATGTAATCTGTTAACGCTAATGAGGGAAGAATGTTTAGTTTTAAGATCTTGATATATTTCCTCTTGAGAAATAGATGGATGAATGTTTTTTTGAACTACGGAGAACGTTTTGTTAGTTGGGTCCTTGTAGGTGTGGAATGGTTTATTAATGCTTAGAAAATATTTAATTTCTTTTCTGAAATCTTCTATTTGGTTAAAGTTAATTTTTGCTTTGCTGGTATTGTAGGTTGAGGTAAACTGGTTAGTGATATGCGTTTTAATTTCGTTGTTTATTTCCAAAATGTTTTCAATGTAGTTAATATGGATGGGAGGGATTTTAGTATTCTCTGAGTTTTCAGGAACGGTTGTGTTTCGGGGTACGGAACTATATTCACTTTTTTGCAAGTCCATTAACGATACAAATCTGTTTTTAGTAGGTACACCATTTCCTTGAGAATGGCTAAACACGATTTTTTTTGTTTGGTTGCGCGTTTAGATATGGATCACTATGCCCTCCTTACCTCCTTACCAAGTGTCTGACAACGAAACCCCTTTTTTAAAACTATGGCCTACAAATTACAAAAAAGTGAAAAGTCACAAGTGTTTTAAAATGAAGTTTTAAGATTTTTTCATGCCTGGGCCGGTGTTCTAAGACACAGAAAAACAGGTGTGGCAAATCCGGGTTTATCCTGTTCCCCTTTATTTGCCCACATGTTCCTCACTTATCCTTCACCTGTGACCGTATAATTTTCTCATAAACTGCCAAAAATTATCGTCTTTCCTAAGCGAATGACATATTTATGCAAAAAATTAGAAATATTTAAAAAATTAGGATTTGTAACTAAATTTCAAAATCAAAATATTACTGGGTGCTGCAACAATGTATAAGAAACACGAAAATAAATGCACAGCAGTGTCGCAGACATTTTCAAAATATATTTAAAATCATGGTGATTTAAATGCGGAAACTGGTTTTCACTTTTTTTAACCGCAGCCCAGCTGTCGAAAAAATCTGAAAAAATTCGCCACATGATTATGATTGATTCCCCACGTGATGTAATTGTGTTTTAAGAGGAACTATTGAGATTTTTCGATTATATACCATGATTCCAAGACAAAAAAATTATTTTTCGTTAATTTTGTTTTCATTTTTTTGTGTTTGAATTTGAGTTTGAGAAAATATTAAATCATATTTTGCTAGTAAAAATAGTTTGCTTATTAATCATAATTTTCAGTAAGTTACAATAGTGTTAAGTTGCTGAAGAAATAAATAAAAAAACACGTTTTTCGCTGAAGATGGGTGTGGATGGTGGAACGGGGGCTAAGAAACTTTTCAAAATATATTATTTTTAGGTTAGAATTATAATGTAACCACCCATACGTCATTTGGTTTATAGGAAATTCTTACCATTTTATCCATTTGGGGTATTCTTCCTTTATGCACGATGAGTCTCTCTCCATTCATGTGATCTGTATTTTCTATCTCAGCTGCTCATGCGGAGGGCTGACGTGTCTGGGCCAGGTGCCAATCTCCCCACATATCAAGCGTGACAGTTGTTACAACGATGTGGTTAGACCCCTTCCACCCTCCAGGGGTTGAAGTTGGTTGCGGTTTGAGCAGAGGCACTGGCGACGGGTGGGGGTGGCGGCTTTAGGGTCGGTCGCTTTGGTGACACCAATATGGTTAGATGCCTAATGCTAGTATAAAGGTGAAACTTTCTGAAGATTAAGTTATTTTTTCCACGATAACTAGATACCATCATCATATACTTAAACCATAATTCTTTTAATAGATATTAAAAATGACCAACCTCATGAACGGTGTGCAATTCGCAGAATCGCCTTTTGTACTCAGTGATCGAGAAATTATACAATTGTGTCGAAATACAATTGTGTCTGGGTCAATGACCCCCATCTCGATCAAGTTTTTCGTCCAGTTTTCCTGATCCATTGAGCAAATGCTGAGATAGCCCCTTGTTTTGCTTCTGGACATAAATGTGTTCATTATGAGTGCACGTCTTCTAGAATTAAGTGGGAAATATAGTTATTCAAATTATCATTTCCATTTTGTCGCGGCAGGAAGCATCATTCCTTGACGAAGGACATCATGGATAAAAGCCCAAAATTGCTTATTTATCCTTCAAAATAGATATTATTACATGGGAACGTTTTTAAATTCAAAATTCAAGTAGTATATGACTTAGTGTAGGGATCACAGAATTTTGAAAATGTGCACAGAATTCATTTCTCCCCATAGCACGTCATACATAGTTGTAACTGTTTTTTGACGTAAAATAAAATAAAAATAAATGCCAAATCAATATTACGTATGCGCGTGTTATCCTGTTTGCTTGCTTGATTATTTTGTGTCTCAGCGTGTGGTCTGCTATAGTCGTTTGTCATTCGCGTGGTATTGATCGGCGAAACCACGGAGAAACCACGCCGCGTATCCCCTTCCCTTGGTCTGCCGCTGCGAGCGTCGCGTCGCAGCCGATCCAACCGCTGAGAGCCAGCAGCGACGTGCAGTGGCGCTGCTATCGCTTTTGTGGCAGATGTAGACGCCATCCCCGCGCGCCCATACCGCTCTCATAGCCCTGTCGGCCCCCGCCCCACCCCCACCCTGCCCTTTCCCCTCCCTGACCCTGTCGGGTGTGTTCAGACCTGCCCGCACCCACGCCTTTATTGGGGTCGTAAAGTTAGTGCGCCGTTGAGCAGGGGGTACAGTCACCTCCGAGCAGCCTGCGGTCCCACAGCAACATTGGCCTGCCCATTGCCCCCCCACCCCACTGATTAGATCACGAAACTTCAGGCATGTGCATAATTTCTTGATGTAATGATGTAATTGAAAGCATTTTTAATAGTTCGAAAAAAACAACCGAAGAGTGATTGGGATGTGCGTTTTTAATTCGTTTGCTTTAAACACCTAATTTTTAAAGAATTAATATTGCTTAGGTTTATATGTCATAAACATTACTTTTCATGCCCAAAAATACGTGAAGAAGACAGTGATGAACGGAAAGCGCCAGAGAATTCGAGTCTACTTTCATTTAAGGATAAGCAGCTGGCTTTAGTTTACTTGCAGCTGTCTTCCAGAATCGAAATGCTACTACTGATGACACTCTCTAAACTAGCCATAAAGAGACATAAATAAACAGAAGAAAATCTGATGATCTGTTGTGCTACTAATTCTAACATAAAATATTGACCTAATTTAAAAAATATGTGATCTAGCTGAATGTCCAAAACATTACTTTTTGCTAAAAAATTACAAACTAGTATCTTAATATATAATTATTTACTGAAGCAACACTTTTCTTTGCCAAATTTCCGAAGTTCACTGATGTTGCACGTTCTATTCAAACAATTTTCCCACATTTACTCGGGATAATATTTAAGAAGAATTTTATATGAAACGGTTGTCAATATTTACAATAAAACTGACTGTGGAGAGAGTTACTTTGTGAAATTCGCTATTTTTTTTTAAATTTCCAATCGCAAATCAAATGTCTGGTATTGATATGTAAACAACCTATGTATTCACTGTATATGAATGATTCCTCGTTACTATTTAAAATAATATACATTTTTAAATGTGTGTTCAAATGTAGGGAGATGGACAAAAATTGAGCTGTCTGCTACACATTTTGTAATAAGCGATTCTCCGTAGAAACGACACAATGCCATTAACATTATATTAAAATCATCTCTGCTTAATTACATTTTGCAAAGCTTGAATTAAGATGATTTCATGTATCAATATAATCAGTGTTGTGTGCTGATTCATCAATCAATACTGCCTCTTTATGAAGAGAATTTAGTAGTAAATCTCTTCTCTAACTTGCCGTGAAATCGGAATTCACGTTTTGTGGAACATTGATAACGAAAAATTGGTTTGCGTCAAAACGTCTGTGCATCTGTCCGTTCGTCCATCTGTAAGCGTTGGCTGCTAAACTAGACAGAATATGATTGATATTTTACGATCAATGTGATAGATGTTGCAGTTCCCTTAAATTTATTTTTTTCTTACTTTTGGGAGTACTTTGCATAAAGCCTCTTCTCTCAAATATTTCTGTAAAATGACTAGAATATTTTTCCTCATACAGTAGAATAATACTTATAAACATGGCGCATGCGTATTTTCAGTGGATTCTCTATTTTTCGAAACTTGCCAAACGCGTCATTCTACAACTACAAAGTTGAAGGCTGAGATGTTTAATAAAATATCTGTTATTCAAAAATAAACATTAATGACACCGCGAACTCCTTACATATATATAGTATGCATGCTGTTGCCGGTTTTGATTGCTGAATTTGTGATGTTGGATTTGCTTTAAGAGTATTAATTTCGTCCAAACGTTTCTATTGTTCTATTGTGTCCCAGATATATAATCTAAATGATTTAATGCTATGCATATGTAACTTTAGTATTAGGCATTCTTTAGGCGATATTTTGTAGGGTACATTCTTGCATGGTTTTCAGCTATGGATGTTTAATTTATACACTTCTTTTATATTTGAATACTGATTACAGTATTAACAACTTGGAAACTCACTTCGATGAAATCAACGCAAACGTTTGTGAAATTAACTTTGCTTACCTGTGTAATGGCTGTAAATTCTTTAACAGCTAAGAATTATAATATTTCTTTTTTGTAGAAGTAAAGATAGAAAGATATAGATTCTTTTGGATTCTATATATTTTTGTTTGAATTAGAAGTTAGTAGGAAGAAACAAATAATATTGTAATGTTGCGTAATCATTCCAAATAATACGGATATTACGTGTTGCTGTAGCACCACTAGTTATAAGCTAGATTCTGTAAATTCATAAATATCAAAAGCAAGTTGATTTTTTCAGTATTTTTAGGGTATCATTGTACGTTGTTGTTTGTATTGTTTTTAAGGGGATTTCTTAATGTATTTTTGTACATGGAAACGGAGCTATGAATGGTGAGATATTGATTGCCATTGTTAAATAAATAACGAATAATGTCACCACGTTTGGAGCGAAAGTAGTGAATTCTTTGATATAATTTATTTCCAATGTTCCTCAATAAAATTAACAAAGCCGAAGTCGCTAAGACTGAGGAGCCGTAGCTAGCACTTGCCTCAAGGGTCGCGGGTTTGGATCCCACCCGAAGCATGTTTGTGATTGATATTCCGAGCTCGTCAACTACTATTGGCATTAGACCCTTAAGTGTAGTGCGTGCTTTTGCTCGGGAGATAGCGGTGGTCTTCCTCCGCTATATAGCGAGATCCGGCACCGACTTACTGTCGGCTAGCGGGATTTTCCTCAATCTCAAAAGGTATCTCCCACCATCAGAGAACTGCCCCAGCCAGGACAATCTCTAAGCTCCCGACCGATCTTCCGGCATGTGTGGTAGTGTAGTGCATGATTGTGTTGTGTGTGTGTGTGTGTACGGGGAGAGAATAGGACAGGGAAGAGGAAGGAAAGATCGCGCGCGGTCCGTAGCCCGTTTGTAAGGGTACTGGTCTGGCATCCGCCTGGTGTTGATCGGAGAAACCACGGAAAACTACCGACCAGAGCAGCCGACCGCAAGAATTCTCCTCCAGACGACGGAATTCGACCTAGCTAGCAAGCTAATCATGCCACCATCGGGATTCTAAACTACGACTTCCCAGTCAAAGGGACCGCAGTGACATCCGTTAATGCTCTAAGCCATGTCTCCCGGTAGGCATGTGTGTGTCTCGAAATGCGAGTATGCGAGTTTCGCTACCGTTATCCCACAGTTATAAAAGCTATGTTAATTACAGTAGCCCCTATTTGATATTGGTAGCCGAAAAGCGACCTTAAAGAAGTGATAATACAAAATACAAAATAATACAATTTGATAAAATTGTCGCAGGGAGTTTACAACTTATGGTTAATATAAAATTTCTGGGTCCACCATCCGGGTTAAAGATGAGTCAGAGAGCGGGAATATTAAAGTATTGGAGTATTTAAAGAAGTAGCTACGGTGTTTGAGAAGAGGCTTTGCATAGTGTGGGGCGATTTAGAATTAAAGGGAAAGTAAACAAATGAATCATGGACGGCGAAACAAATATTATTTGTTTCCTATAACTGTCGTTATTTTTATTACTTTTTAATTTTTTCCCCTTTTGTTTCAGGTAAATATATGTCTACGCTCTCTACGTGATATTAAGGTAAAATTATTTATTCACTATTACAATTAATTTTATGAAGAAGATTACTGTTCAAAATATGAAGATTCATCTTTTTCTCTGCTGTATTAGAGTATTTGTTGAGATGTTTTCATTAAAAGTATTTTCAAATTATATTCAAATGAATAGAAAAATTAATTATTTTTAATATTTAAACTAAATTAATTAAATTAATTAATTTTGGAATTTACTATATCAAATGTAAATGCACGGCTTTTTTCTTTGAGTAAAGCAGACTAAAGGGAATTCGCCTTCAGCTCTACATTATAACTTTTTTGAGTTTTTCAATAAATACATCGTATGTAGAAACTGTATTTATTAGCATTTTACAGGGGCGAACAAATTGCATTTTTAGTTCATTCATGGGTTAGAAAACATTCCTCTTCAGTAGCAGAGTGAGGGTTTTGGGTCGTGTGAATATTATTAACGGGATGTCTAGGGAAAATGTCCCCTCTTGATAGAAAAGGCTTCCTCAGCAGATGTAACCTTATTCTTGAGGCGGTTGGGCCCCACGATAGCAGAGGCTTTCTCAGTAGATGGGAGACTTGTACAGATGAACTGAGCACCTCGGCAGAAAGGGGTCACCAGAACGGATTAAGTGGGCCTTCCTTGCGGGAAAAGGGATGGAAAGACGGGAAGGAGCACTGCTTCGACTCATAAAGAGCAAATGTCATCTAAGTCAGTTAAGACCTTTACCATATCACTGGAGAACTATTTGTGAACTAAGCACGAACTACTGATTTTTCTCTTAAAATACGAAATAATTTAAATAAATTACTAGTTAAAATGATGAGAAAGTGTTCGAACTCAAACTCTACATGAATTCACCTTTCGTATTTAATTATTTAGTTAATTATCTTATCTCTTTATGCGTTTGTGTGTCAAATTAACCTAAATCTTTAATTTTTACTTTTTAAAAAATATTCATTTTAGAAACAATCAACAAAACATTTTAGCTTTAGAAACAACTAAGATAATTAACAACCAAAACACTCCAAACATTAGTAACATATGAAATTGTATGAACACATATTACATTCAGAAATAAACAAAAAATAATGAATTTAAATAATTTTCTGAATGATTTATACTAATGGGTCGAAATCAGTCATTCTTAAATATTTCCTCCTAAATTTACAATCTTCTATTGATTTCAAACTTTCGTTTAGATTGTTTTAAGGCCAATATTTAAAAAAATATATTTTGAAACTTTAAACTCTGTAGGATTATCTTGTAGATGGGATTACTCTCATTTGAAGGGTGTCTGGGTCGATTTTCTTCATTAAGCGGCCGTGAGTAAAAGAAGAGCGCCGACTCTTCATCATGTGAAAAGTCTGCTCGTTTCTTCCTACATGAATTTTGGGAGTTGTTAAATTTGTAATTTATTTTCTTACGAAATAAGTTTGAAGGGCAAAGATCTCCACTGGTGATCCCATAATTTCAATAGTGTTCGTTTTTAATGTGTTCTAAACATTAAATTATCTCTATAGTTTGGTCAACATTCAGGAGATATGTTACGTTTTGATCAGTTATGTCTTATTTTCAATTCCAACAATTCCCTTACGGGAAGCGAAATCATGACTGTGTAGAGTTATTACCATGTTTTATGTTAGGGAGAAGATATTAGATATTTTGTATAAATAAAAATCCAAAACTTCGAATTAAAAGAATATTTACATCCTTTAAGACTATTTGCAATTTAACAAAGTTTTGAAATTTATGAGTTAATAAATTGAAAAATTTCGTATCTCAGCCCTTGTCACAAACTTGCTAGATTGGAAGGTGATCTAAGGATACCTTATGAGGATTGTAAAAAAACACAATTCTAAGGATGGGATTGAGGTTAAAATCAGTAAAGAAGGATCGCACATGGACCGGGTCCTACTGTTTAAAGAAGCCCACAGGTTTCAACTGGAATTGATCAGTGCAAACCATGGAAATGCCGAGAACCGACCACATCCTGAAAGTAGGATCGTACTATTCATATTCTTAGCTAGAGTCAAACTGTCATCGTCAGAGCTCAAATCTTCAGTCTACCGATTTACAGAGCTTAAATTACAGATTCCCGAAACAAATGGGTCTAGTACAGAAACGGTCAGAGCAGCGGGTATTTAAAATATTCATTCAGGCACCGATCGACTATAGTCTACATTCAGGTGTCGACTCAGTAGGTGTTGTCAAAAATCATTCCGCAGTTGTGTCGAACACGGATCTTTCTGGATAGCGATTAACACTTTTTATTAAACAAACATTCGGGCGTAAATCAATATTTTTTCCAGAAGTTTTTTCTCAGAACATTTTGATTTTCAGATAAGAAGAAAAAAGTCGTAAATCTGGAGCTCGGCGCTGGATTTCCAAAGGGACAGACGCGGAGTTTCATTTGATTTATGCGGCTCGCGCGTTGCTGTCGAAGTGGCGCCATGAGCTCCAGTTGCACGGTGCTGGGTGGCGCACCAAAATCCGCAGTTATTTGCTTGCGTAGCGGTATCCGACGTAAAAAGCACAGTGGGAATGCAAGAGCCCGCTAGAGTTGTGATTTTTATTGCCCTGCCCTCCTCATCCGTTTCGTTTTGAGCTGCGTCGCGTAAAATTCGATGCATTTTGCATCTCTCGTGAGTGCACACCGTGGTGGTTGCTAACACGTGTGAGGGGAACATATGCACTGCCAAATAGTTGTAAAAATCTGGAACGTACACAGAAATATTTAAACCGATATGTTGGAGCATCCCAGAAACAAGTTAAGTTTATTGAAGAACGTTGACTTAGTGAAGAATATTGCTTTTTATTTTAATGGAATGCATTTCAAAACGCAATTACTTACGCAATCATTTAATTATTTACTTTCGACCAAATATTGCAATTAGATATTGACTTGAACAATACATTATGTTACTAGTATTTCTTCTACTAGTTTTTCTTCGTCGCTACAACTCTTCTTGAACACTCAAGTTATTTTCACTTTCTGGTATAAACCGTCGTAGCAAATAGAATGTTGTGCAAAAATGTAATAAAAATCAGCGACTTTTTGACAGAAACACTTGTTGTCTTGACCCCTGATACCAAAAAAAAAAGAGTAATTCTTGAATTATATTTACTAAAATTTATTCTGCAAAACGTTGTGTAGTCAAATGCACGTGTTGTTAGTTCATGAAACTGAAAAATTGTTTTAAAAAAACTGCACTCTGTTCGTCTGTGAGCAGCACTTCACACCCAACTCCAACATCATCGGAGTATTTTAAAAAGAGCTTCCAATTTTTCTTTCGCACATTTACGTAATATACAGAAAGTACTGTAATGCTGCAGCGGCTATTTTTGACAGAAAAACTCGAATTGTGGTCTTCTGATACCGAAAAATAGACAGATAGTTGGTCACCCGTCCGTCACCCCGTCCGTCACCCCGTCCGTCACCCCGTCCGTCACCCCGTCCGTCACCCCGTCCGTCACCCCGTCCGTCACCCCGTCCGTCACCCCGTCCGTCACCCCGTCCGTCACCCCGTCCGTCTGTCCTAGGATTGCCGTAGGCTGGAGTTTCACCAAATTTGATGTTTCTGAATTGATCTGGCGGATGTCGTGGCCACAGGAATTTGAAACGGATATTGTGGTACCTTATATGACGCCTCAACGTTTTCTTTTTTTCGAAAATACCTTCAAATTTTTCTTTTCAATATTTCCTCATATATGGCACAGATCCAATTTTCTTTGAGTTCTTTGAAATTTTGAAAATTGCGGAAGTTGAAAATTGTTTCGGCCTCTACCTTCAATATTGAAGGTAGATTGTTCTAATAAAGTATTTTCTTTAAATCAAGATTTTAACCCAGGGATACATGAACCGGGGAAACACATAAATGCGTATGCAGGGCCTCCTTGGCCCGGGGCAATACATACTCGAAAATTCAACAAATGCGGAAAAAGTCAAGTTTTCATGTTAAACTATCATTTATTTAAATAACCGTTTCAAGTTTTCATGTTAAACTATCATTTATTTAAATAACCGTTCACATGGCCTTAAAATCGCTCCATATGCATGAACGTAATAGAATCAAATTTTAGGACCTACCTGCACAATTTCTAAGAATTTTTCCTTTGCCAGTGACGAAAATGATAGAAAGATAGACGAAAAATGACACGGAGGTCAACCTCTCAGAAACGCAGAGAAGAAACCGAAATAACAGGTGTTAGGGTCTCAGAGGCCCTGCATAAGCATTCTTAGGTTAGGTTAGACTATGCACTATTTTAAATAACGTTTTCACGTAATTTTGCGTGCCATAAAGAATTTTTTTTAATTCTCAGAAAGGCTCAATTTGTTTTCTTTAAACCTTTCTTTGCTTATAAAAATAACGTAGGTTTCATATTTGCTAAAGTTTCTGAATTTTTGAAAATTGTTAAAAGTTACAAATAATTCAAGAAAGTACGTTTTGTTATGGCACCTCTTGTTTCCTTAAATCCGTTATTCTCGAATGGATCAAAGTAAGCGTATAAAATATCAAAGGTGCGATTATCATTGAAAAACTGATTTTCGAAAATTGCAAAAGTTAATTTTTTGTGTGTTTCTACTACGATATTGAAAACACATTTTTAAAATTAAATTTGTTTCTTAAAATTACGTTTTTAAATTGAAAATATTAAACTTTCTTTTTAAAGTGTTGGGAAGGTTGTTATGCTGACACAGCTGGTTGGTTAAGTGATTGGATGTAATACTTACTAAACTTAAATGCCTGAGTTTGCATCCGAACATGGGTGAACATTGTTTGCGGCCTGGAAACTCTTTTGTGGGTTTAAAGAGAATTGTAATGATAATTTCATACCCATTATTAAAAAAATGCAAGAAAGAACGGAATGTTAAAAGCCACTAACTCATTTCTTTCTAGATATATGTTCACATATAAAACGATAATTCAAGTGTTCACATGAGTCAAATGACTAGTAATTAAATATAAAAATAATGTGTAATAAGATATAATTGTAATTATTTATCGTCGCCTCAATCATTAACATTTAAACATCTTCATGCATATACAATATATCATACTTCGTTATTCCGAATTTTCTGAGAAATGAATAATGAAATATTTGCTTAACGACGTTAATGAAGAGTTCTTAAATTCATGTGATTCATGAAAAGTTTTAAATTTCTAATACTACCGAATATGATTTTAGTACTTGCGCCAATATTTATTGCTTACAAACATTTGAGTAGTAAGAGATCGTAATATGCACCTTTTTAACACCCATCTGCATTTACATCTCTCCAGAGCTTTACGAACTCCGGGGCGTAAAAGCAGACATTACGAAATTCCATTTTCTCCAGTGCGTGTACTGACTGGCATACCCAAAAGCGAGCATTGCGGGACGAGCGGAAATGAAAGTTCGGGAAGCGATTTGCAATCGTCGGAGACGGAACGTTTTTACGATTTGGGAAGAGAGAGTGTGTAACGGTTTTATTATCCGTTTTGGAGATAAATCGAGGAATAATGGCAACTTAGACAAAAATGTAGTTACATTATGTGGCAATTCTTACAGTACATTCAGATTTCAGCTGAAAGATTTTCAGAACAATAGCACAATATATTCAATTGACTTAAGAAACACTAGAGAACCCGAGCGAAAACTCTCGCATATTAAACCCCACTCTCTTCCCTATTTTCCCATTTCCATATTAAGCCTGTAAAATATATTTTTCTTCAAGACCCTTTTATCGTCCGTCACTTGTTCTATGTCTCCTTCTAATTGATAAAAATACATCCTCGTCAATGCAGACTTCTTATTTAACTTTATATCGGAACAGAGATGTACTCCCGTGTAATTCAATTGCGTGGAATATCAGAAATTAGTATAATTTCATTTAGAGTTGCGGGTTCTACTGGCTCTAAATAGGTGAGGTAGAAACGAGAAGCGTCGAATCAGCAAAAATGTAATAGAACGTTCAAGATCTTATCCTGTCTACAACGGTCTGAGAGACGTTTCTTTGAGGCCTTTGGTGTCACAGTTTTAGTTTTTAAGGCCCTAAAACGCTTTAAGAGTTATTTAAGGATATAGGTTCAGAAATATAGCAGAGTGCTGCCGATTGCTTTTCACAGAATATTGAATTCCTTTTTTAAACAAATCCTTCGTAGTTTTAAAGTCAGAGTGCAATTCGTCACGTCTCAGTGAAATTCTCTTTTTTTAAAGACCTCATTTATAAAGATTAGTTGCGTGTGGGAAACGCAAGAGGTTTACTAGTGAAATAATATAGGAAATTATTTTTTCCACATTCATGTCTGTTTTTCAGGCAAAACGCCTTCTTGAATTAAAAAAATATAGACAATTGTAGTATATTTAGATACGCAGTCTTATATTACAAAATAATTGTCACTGAATTGATTGTACTATTGCTAACACCTAATAACATGAAATTTGTTAAGGTGCAATAGCATTTGTGTGAGACAAATAAATTCATGGCCATTAGTAAAACAGTGCTTTAGAAGAGCTATTTACTGTTGGCACTCAACAATTGTCATAGGAAAATGAATTACTTTGAATGTTGGTAATCAAAGGAAGGATATGGTATTCCGGAACGTTCTTATTATTTCGTAGAATGCAGTGTAGAGCTAAACAAGTAACGCCACTAGTGAAGTTCCCGTTATACAGGCTCATGTACATTCCCCATACAGCTATAGGGGTTTCCTGAAACTGTTTGAATTGTCTTCTTCTCATCTCTGCGCAGAGCAGATTCCTTGGTTTGTGTTTGTATTTGTTAGTGAAGCCGGTTTCTATCTCTGATACCTTTCTAAAATTAGCTTATAATGTTTCAATTACCACTATAAAATTCTCGTACTACAATAGGTTTTTGCACATTTATCTTAAAAATTATGGTAACAGGTCTACGGATAAAAACTGAAGTTAAATATGTCGCGCAATTCTCTTGTTCAAATTAACTTTACTTGTTCACTTATATCAGTTTTGCCAACGTTGTGCGTTGTGGTTTGCCAACGTTGTTAATCAACGCCACCTGTTACATCTGTTTAGGTGGCGTTGGTTTAATTCCAGGCTCACTCACTAAGATCGCAGCGCCAAACACGCAAAAACACGTTTTTGGAAATTTCTTTGTATCTTCTTACCGGATCCAAAAACTAATTATCAGTTCCCCATCAGTAGACCGAGACGCGTCGAATGACACCTCAAATGCCTCGATTGGTGCACGGAAAGTGGTCTAGCCGTGAGTGACGAAACCGAACATCCGCACAGTCTGAAGTTACTGAAATACACTGTAGGGATTTACAATGTAAAATATATTATTTAAGTTTTAACAGTTGATATCAACACATTAAATGTAATTACTTCATTGCAAGAACCTCTGATATTTTCTGATGATTTCCAGGAAGCCTTGCTGCCGAGGATGTAATTACTATTTGTACAATGTAGTGGTAACTGCCATTTAAGGAATTTGGAGACTTACACACGAATTACATGAATTGGATAAATAAACAACTGGTTAGTTGGGCGTTAGTGATTAGTCCCGTAAGTATAGTGCATGCACTTTTCCCGGGAGGTGGCTGTGATCTTCCCCTGCTGGATGGCGAGATCCGGCGCCGCCAACCGGCGACTAGCGGGGTCCCCCCCCCCAGTATGTTCTCACAGTGGAAATCTGTTCCCAGTGTAACGCAGAGTATGATGCCGTCTTTCGATTCCAATGAAAAGAAAGATCAGGTACTTCTGTAAAATTAATGAGAATATATTCTTTCTTAGAATTACAAAAATTTGAAAATAATGGCAGTAATTGTTGAATGGAATTACATCACACACTAGCACTTACAAATAATTATACTCTACACATAAACACTTACAAATGATTATACTCTAAAGCAGTAACAAAAAATATACTATCTGAAAAGAATAAACTACACATATACCCTTATTATAAAAATGCACAACAGAAAGAAAAGAATCGGGAACTAATCCTCTTAAATAATTCCTATACAGTATGTAACAACTCGTGTGTAAATTAAAATAAACTTCAACATATTTACAATTGCATGAAATTCTAAATTCCAGTTTAAATAAAAAAGTTTCAGTTGTAATATAATACCCTTTTCAAAGAAATTTCACAATGATTACGCCTGTGAATAAGTAACTAAATGCATTTTTTGATGAAATAAAAATGTAGCAAAATATTTTTCGGAGTAAAGGATACTTGAAAAATTATGAAGGTCCGTTTTTCCTTGAATTCTCACAATTTTTTAAATGATAGAGCTGAACGCAAAGAATAACGCTTTTACGTTATTTTGATGTACTAATTGAAATTTGCAAATATTAAACAATATATATATATATATATATATATATATATATATATATATATATATATATATATATATATACAAATATTATTATAATATTACGTACCTGTTACAATAATTCGCGAGAGTGCGTGCTGTTCTAGCACCACCAGTTCATTTTCTCTCTTTATTAAAAAACGATAAAAACTATTGAACCAGTCATATTCGTTCAGTGATTAAAGGAAAATATTGTTGAATTATTTCTCGGAAAACGCGGACATTTTTTATAGAGACTGGATTTAAAATTAGTTTCAGTTGTGATAGAAAGCGTTTTAAAATGTTCTAAATCAAATAGGATTGCATCTACATTAGCTATATACATATTGCTTTTCTATTAGGAATGTGTTGCTGTATTTCGCCAGAAAAAATGTTGCAATCTAAAAACGTTTTAGAACTTCACAAAAATGTATTCCTTTTCTCTTCTTCCTAAAACTTTTTCTTCTGTATTTCGTGTTGAAATACACACGCCACACTTTCACGCACGTTGGCGAACTGTTGAGAACGTTTAAGGGGACGGGTGCTTTCAGTGCAGAGACATTTACGTGAAAAGAGGTCGCGTTGTATAACAATGCATTCTCTGTGAAAACAAGTAGAGTGGAGTGTTGTTGGCAATCTGGTGCGTCTCAAGGTCTGAGAAAGAGAAACGTTGGCCAAAATGACTCAAACCTTCCTCAATTATGTGAAACATTATCTCGACACGCCAATGTCAAGAACAACAGGAAGACAAGTTTGTTTTGGTTACACTGTAACTCTGGAGAGTGTTTGATACCAAAGGATTAGGCACCGAAATAAACTGTGTGTTCTAGAGTTATTCAAAAATTATGACGCTAACAACCTTTAACTATGAAGTAACTCTATCACAAAATCTATGGAGAAATTGCATATTCAGTTGATGTCTGCCTGGTAAGGCAGATGAAATTTCCATATCATTGAAGTAAATATACCTCATTGTTGTGCTCCTGAAGATTGCCTCCAAATATCCACATTTCAAATAAGTAAATAAACGATATTAATTGACGACCATTTGTCCAAAATATCTTCGTTTTACTACACATAAAATCAGAAAGACAATTCAAAATATTTTGGATCCTCTCTAGACATTTTATTCAATGAAAAAGTAAAATAGATAACCTATCATTATCTATGTATTAATGTCATACGCATACAGCAATAAAGAGAAAATTAAGCAGATTACGGTGATATGAAATATGTCAGTGGTTTCGTTACGCACGCAAGAACTATATATCATACACAGTGCTTCGTTGCTCACATGCGACAGCAATGTTCCGAAAAATTAATTATAACTATTAAATATACTATTCATACGTTGTCTTATGGTCCTGTAATTTTTTAAATATTTTTCATATGTAAAGAACTGTTGTAGGTATAAATACTGTTGTTTGGAATTAATGTTATTGCATATTAATGAAGACTGTTTTTTGTTCAAATATTTATTTTATTGCAGTGCTAGTGCGATTTTATTTGTTGTTCTTAAGCGATGTGTGTGTGTGGGTGTGTGTGTGTGCTACTTTTTGGAAAACAATGTTTTGTGAATGTGTTCAGCAGTTTTTTTGCTGTAGGCCAATATTTTTGATTTTGAAACACATTCTTTCATCTAAAAGCTGACGTGAGTCACAGAGTAAAATTGCACTATTAAATCATTTATAATTGACCCCTCTGTCTCATAATTTCATTATTTGCATCAATGTTTTAGGGCACATTTTTCTAGGATCGCTCTTCTTTATTATGTAATTGTCTTTTAAATATATCAGTTCCTGAGAATTACAGACTGACCTTTTCGAGTATTGTGTCAAAAAATGATAACAATATTTTATCATGTAATGTCAAAAGTATCAGGTAGGTATATGGTAGTACAAAAGAAGGATGAGTCAGTGAAATCGCCCATTTACCCAACCTCTCTTTGTCTTTATTAAGCATTTACACAATTTTCGAAGTGAGACTTGAAGTGTCTCTGCTCAAAAGTAGAACAAACTAACGATTTAATAAGAATGAGCGACCTAACCAACTATCGAATTAATATCAGCGCAATAATAATTGTGATCAAGAAAAGGGCCACACGTTGTAAAATATTGACAACTTTCCTACTTTCATCGAGACATCCGAAGTAAGATTTAGAATAGTATTTGAATATTGACAACCCACAACGTTCAATTGTGAATTCTGAGTACATCTTTTATTCCAGAATCCAACTTAAAGGCCGTATATTCATTGTCAATTAAAATAATGAGTCTCAATTAAAGCTACGACTTTTCTTCTCCTGAGTTGGTGTTTAAGGAAGTGTTGATCCAGAGTGCACAACTACGAAAGGCGGAGGGTAGAAGGGGGTGTAGAGAGGGGAAGGAGGGGGTGACGGAGCGGCGGGAGGGCCTGGAGCGTGCTCTGCAAGACCGCGAGGCGCTTCACTCCCGAATCCGCAGGCCTCATAACTCAGCATCGGAGCCAATAAACTTCGAACCTCGCCGGAAGCTCTGCACCATCCGGAGAATTATAGGATGGCCTGCAGTATGCTCGGCTTCCGGTCGCCTTTACCACGTCTTTACCACTCTTCCATGAAGGCGGGAAATAAGAGAGCCACGGTTGCCAAATGCATTTCAACTCTTCCTACCACTATTTCTAATAACTTCAAAATCACTATATCTCGCTATCATGATAAATCAAATATAGCTCGTATAGAATTTTCAGATTTTATTCTTATTGTTTTGTTACTGAATCACTTTCAAAATAATCTATTGAATGAGTCCAGTTCTAATTCAATTGAACCAATGCTCTACAAGAAAAACAAAGATATCATGAATGTTTTCTTTCAAAATGTTTTGATCACATGCAAATATGTTGAACTCTCCGAGATATAAAGGGGAACATTTAGTTCTCCACAACACGTTATTATTTTATTTATATATGTCCATATTACTATCTGTGCCGCAATTGTCTGTAGCTTAGTGTTTCCCCTAATGCACCGAAAAACTTACTTTATACATTTAGTAGCTATTCTTGAATAAAATATTTTTCCCCTTTGGGGTCCAAAGTTAATCCCTTTGGTACTCCGCAAAGCATATGACCGTAACCGTTTCCGAGCATCATTAATAATGAATAAGACAGGTTTTCAAATTGTGGTGTGATGTTGATCTTACAGATCAAATGATTAGTCGGTATTTTTGCATTATAAGTAGAATGTGGTTCAGCGCCCCTTCTATAACATATGTGTGTTGAAGTCAGAGAAAATAACAGAGAAATGTTGTTACCCAAAGTTGAGTCATCGGTAACTTCTTTTATTCCGAGGAAAGGCAATGGAAAACTAAATTTCCGAATTCAAGTAAGAAGAGTCATGAAAACGTTCCTCAAAACTCCAGATCAGAAAACAGGTGGAGCAGAAACAGCAGAATGATGAAAGGCAAGAAAAATTGTGGAAGATGTTTTGTGCACAAAAGAAAAGAATATAAAGAAATGTATAATAAATTATCATTGTGTAAAAATTTGGTGAGCCCTAAGCATCTCCATAAAACTGTTTCCTACCAGTGCACACATGTTTAACAAAAAGCTTACCGTTTTTTAAAGAGCATTTGTGATGTTTCCTGTGTTAAAAAGTGTGTCACCGTTATTCATTAACCTAATAGAAAATGTATGAAGTAAGTATTGAAAAAATAATATAAATATCAGGGGGCAGTTTTAATGAAATATCTTTTTTCTTTTAACTTTACAACATTGCTGTTTATAATTGAAATTAATTTTATGATATAACAGGAAATAACCCATTTTGCATTTTTCTGTCGATTTCGACTAATAATTCAATTTTTACCTTTTCCCGTCATTTTTGCTAGTTTCATCGATTTTAATATAATTTTAATGGTACTTGCTTCAAGTCATATTTAAGGTATGCAACGAATGATCTGCACCGAATTCATGAGTAGCCTATTCTATTTCTTTGCTCAGAAATTGTAATGACAGCCGTTGTAAGTAATCTAAGGTGCTTGTGACACTTATTAGCTCCAAAAAGGTTTAAAACGCAAAATTTACATTTTAACAAAATTCCCGAATATATTAAATGAAAATTGTGCATATCCACGTCTGCATTTGCTATTTGTTCACTATTAATATTATGTTATTATTTTCATTTTAATATTCATGTCAAATATGTCCAAATTTACGCTGTCATTTTAGTGTTGAGAATATTTAAAGAAAACCGTCAATTAATGACTGAATCGCTAGTTCTCTCTATTCTCCATTGGAAATTCAAATGGACATACTTCTATGCATACATACATACTACAGCTGCTCTTTTCATCACTTTCCATTATGATCTCCGAACAGACCGAACATCAGACGTTCCATCGAAAAGCATTCCATTAGTTAAACTACGCTTGGCATGCTGCAGAAATTCCGGGGGCATGTTCGCATTGTAGTCACCAATCAATACAAAGCGTTCACTATTCAGATTACTCTCCTAGCCTTGGGACTGATTTTACAGAACATATAGCTGTCATCGAAAATGTAAAATATTAGATTGTTACTTGACTAAGAGAGTACAAATTACTAACTTCTAATGAGAGAGAACCTATTTGATTCGTAAATGATCATGCGTGACGTAATAATGAACTAGGCAGCCAAAGCGGCTTTAATGCATATAAAATATAACAAAAGGAATAAATTATAATAAAAGGATTTTATCTTCAGATAAATGCATGTTAAATTTTTTACTTTATTCACTTCATTAAATTTTTACCTTCTTTACGGAAGAATATGAGTACTTAATTTTTTTCAAGATCATTTGCATCTGCGTTTGTTGAGTTACCATGGTGTACAATTATTATACAGTTAAGTAAAAAGTTAAAGTGAAACACAAGATTTTATCGGCTTCTCAATTTTTTAGTCAAATTTTGTTGGGTTAGTGCTAAATGCATTGTATAACATTACATAAACGCCATTTTGCTGTATTTTGTTTGTTTCACAAGATACACAAATGATTGAGATCCCTCTCACGTCGTTATTATTTCCAATACCGACAATATGCGAGTACAAATTATATTTTATAAAGTTTCTCGAAAAAAGTTTTCTGTAAAAATGAGGTCACAATTTCTCATTTTCACGAACTCTCAAACGATATTTTCTCGAAATCCTCTCCATTTTTTCTTAAAAACTGCCTACGGATACTGCTCATTGCACCAAATATTTATTCAGTTAGTTATTTAGTTAGATAATTTTTTAGTTAAGTATTCATTTACTTATTTATTTACCTTTCATTTAATTATTTACTTTTTATTTACTTATTTATTCTACTTAAAACGAGGCATTTACCCGGAAGGGATGCGTGTATCATTGGGGTAGACGACGTTTGCCTTGAGTGGAGGATCGACACAAGTTGCCCCTGTTTGGTAGGCAACCCATTATGCGTTTGTGTTTCGCAGAACATTTCTCACAGTCAAAGCGATGACGTATATCCGCGGAAACTTTTAGTACTCGTATATTCACTCCGAATCGATGCTTTGTAAGATTATTTTATTTTACAAGTACTATTGTATACATATAATTGTTATCTTGAATACATGCGGTTGCGTGTGTGATGGCTTATGATACTTTCGGCAACTGAGACTAAACTATTAATATTCGAAGTCCACTCTTTATTTTCAGTCCCAAGTATTAGAGACCCATATTTGCAGTCCATTCAGTAACTCTGGTTTCCATATTCCTCTTCGAATACAAATAGGTGCTTTTTCGTATCGATACCAGACGATTGGCAGAGCTGTTCATTAACAAACGGGTCATGTACTGCGCGTGATCATTCCTTTCTCATCTTTGCTCCCTTCTCTACATTCACCATTTACATGTACTACACTACGACATGCCGGGAGATTAACCAGAGAGTCTTGTTATTTTGGAACTTTCTGCGTACCTTGGGAGCCTGCAAATGCGACAGGCCAAGGAAAAAAATCAGGTCGAGGGTGCATGTTAGAGAGACAGTTTTTGCTGCGTGCTGTTGTTTATAAAAAACCGTCGCCGTTAGGTGCTTTTTGTGCTCGACTTCCCTGCTTATGCAAGAATCGCGTGGGAAGAAGAAACCTAATTTGAGATAATTAAAATTTTAGTTCATTTGACATGTTCCATGGAATACTTTTTACCTAGATGAATACCTTTTCGAGTTCATATTAAATTCTTCACTTTTTCAAAATATTCTGTAAAATTTAGACCCCATACTGTGGCCGGTAAATGCTGTAGGCCATGGTACGAAAGCGGGTTGATGCGCCTCTTCCTGCGAGGGCGAACGCGCTTTGTGACTTTTTGCCGCGCGCTTTTGTTTAACAAGCCCACCGCCTCCGCGCGCTGTTTGCGCGAGGGAGAGAAAAAAAAGAGCTCTGTTTAAAATCAACAATGAAATTGGAGTCGCTAATTTGCGTCAGCGACCTCCCGGCCGTGAACGTTGCTCCGGGCGAGTTTCCACCCCGCTCTCGTGCTTTCATCGAAAACTCTGTCAACTTTTGAGAGTTTTTTCGTAGTTGCCTTCGGTTCTTGTTCATCTTACGTTCCATAGTTTGAAAGAAGAAGGTTGAATATTGTGGTCATAAGATATTGTGACTTAAGATGATAAGATACCGTGAATTGATGACGTACGATATTGTGCATTGAGGTCATAAGGTGTACTGTCAATATGTTACTGAATATTATGGGGTTATACATTTTTCTTTTGTGATGATTTCGACAATTTTGTTTGTCATATGCCCATCCTTGGGTCTGTGACGTTTGCTTTTGACAAAATGTGTTGAAAGTACAAAAAATAAAATCCTTCTTGTTCGCAATATGTGTAGACATCTGGAAAAGGAAGCAAGGAAATAAGATTGGGAAACGTTCATTCTTTATTGATGAGGTGGACGATTGAAATATTGCTTGTTGAAGTTTGATTGGTTGATGAAGTACTTTTTTTGTATGTATTTGGAATGTTAGTGTGTATTAATTCCAGGTAATTCCAGACCTGGGATCAGTTTTAATTTATTACCCACACCTGGGGATAAGGGAGACATAAGTAGTGAGCAGGACGTATTCTCTTCACGGTATCTATCATACTTGGTCTCCCGGAGCTTTTGTTTCCTCACACATCTAAGGAATTCTTTCGTTTGTTTTGGTCAGCACAATTTTGTATTGCTGTAAATACGACTACTCACAGTGTATGGTGCATGCCAAGGGTGAATAGGTTTCTAAAGGAGGAAAAAATGAACATAATTTTTCTACAAAAGTAATATATGATTGGCAGTTTAAAATTTAATGGTTGAAATACTTGACATTCTCCTTAGGATTTGAAATTTAAAATGCCTTCCCAAAATACGAAACTTATTTTTTTTCATATATCATCGCATCGATATCAAGGTCATTAGCGACTAAACAAATATATACATTTTACAATTACAATTTAAAATTTAGACTATATTCATAATTAAACACAATAAGAAAACAATACAAACAATGTAAGTGAAGTAAGTATTTCCTTCAAATTTATTGTAAATATTGATTTCCATAACGAAATCAATAATTCTCTTTTGATAATCTTCAGAAAACAGAATGTTATCCTGTCTGCCTTCTAATTAGTCTTTTGAAGCGTTATTTTTGTTGAACGCGTATTAAGAAAAGCTGGAAACGTATTGTACGGTCGGAACAAAACGTGATCAGTGATTAAGTGAAGTCGTAGTTTCCGCGGCCAGTCATGAAAATGATCTTGGCTGTGCGGGTGACGCCGCGTTGAAGGCTGCGTTGCCGACGTTTCGATCATTTCGTCGTGATCTTCCTCAGGTCTGGTCCGCGCCGGGGTGGTCTGCGCTCGGGTTCATTTTCGTGATCAGTGTTTGTTTTGATCTTTCTCCCTACGCTGTTTCTGTTTCGAACTTCTTGTTCAGTGTTCTATTTGGGAGGCACGTCAAATGGGATTGCTTCATTATTTTCATAAACTGATACTTTTGAATTATATATTTGTCACACTATTCGCTAAAGAGAACGTATGAAGAGGCATGTAATATGATTTATAATATTATACCTACACATTTTTTATTTAAAAGATATAAACATAACTTCGATTTTTAAATGGAACACTGCAGAGTTCTTTAGCACATGATAACAAGCGTGAAGAGACGAATTCATACAAATGTCAATTGCTCTATGTTACATGAGTAGAGGGTGGATTTTGATGGATAAAATATCACAAAGAATGATCAATAAAACGCTCTTAAAATGTTTTTAAAATGACCTAAAAGCAATGTCAAATGACGTGAAAAATTAGTTCAAAACAGTACAGATGAACAACTCAAGCCATTGGATTGATTGATTGATTTTCTCGTGTTTACGGGCGCGTCAACTGCTTTGGTCATTAGTCCCGTTAGTGTAGTGCATGTTTTTTTCTCGGGAGATGGCTGCGATCTTCCCCCCCGCTGATGGCGAGGTCCGGCGCCATCAGTCCCGTAAGTGTAGTACTCTTTTTACGCGGAAGGTGGTGGTGGTGATGATACGATCCTGTCGGGTAGAGTAGTTTTCCATAACCAGATATCTCCCACCAGCGGGTGGTGCTTGGGCTGGGGTGAAAAGGACATGCTGTATGCTCCCGACGGTCTTACCGCAGGTGTAATAGTGAAGTGTATGTGAGTGTAAGTGGATGCATGTAAGGGGTGAGGATAAGTCAAGGAAGGGGAAGGAAGATCGCGCACGGTCAATGCCTCGTTTGTGAGGGTACTGCTCCAGCCTTCACCTGGTATTGATCGGAGAATTTACGGAAAACTACCGATCAGAGCAGCCGTCCGCTAGCATTCTCCTCCAGACAGCCACTGAATTCATTACTACGTAGCTAGTGTCGAAAATCCTACCATCATCGAGACTCGAACCTAAGACCTCCCGGTCAGAAATCTGTTGGTGCCCTGAGCCACCACTCCCGGTGAATATAATCGGATATCATTAGAATTTTCCTGAGAGAGAGTGTTAAAACAAGAACGTCGCTATAATTACTGAGGACAAAAATTCCGCTTAGACAGTGACAGACAATAACAAAACGCTTAAAGCAGATTGGAAACATTCTCTGTTTACCCGCGTCGCGATTGTTTCCGTCCGTTGCCGGTTCGTCCAGCACGCGGCCGCGCGGCCCCAACTCACTCCCCCGCGACGTGTGAGCGATCGGGCGCGGGCGCGAGGGCGGGCGGTCCGCAAATGAGGTTGCGTTCGCCTTGCGACGCGACGCGATGCGATGCGCAGAGACGCCGCCCGCCGGCCCTCGGCGAGGACGCGTCTGTATACACACGGACGCGAATATATCGCGGTCACGTGCCCCAGTCGGGACGCCGCGCCCCGCCGCGCCTCGCCGCACCTCGCCACGCCCCGCCGCGCCCCTCGGACCCTCCGCGCGGTGGGCTAGGTGGGGAAAAATGTGGTCGAAAGGGGGTAGCGGAAAACAAGCTTTTCGCCGGATTTAAAACAATTTACTCTGAGTACTTCGAACAAATAAAAAAAACGTGTTTTTTGCTTCTAATTATACTTATCTATACAAAATTTAGATTTTTTAAACACATTTTAGAATATTGATTTAAATTATCCTTATGATTTTCTACAGATAATGAAGATGTTTCTGTATTTTTTTCAGGCATTTATATCCGATTTTAACACTTCAAATTATCATAAAAGGGAAAAATACAAACAAAAAAAAACTTTTTCCTTGATTTTTTTAAAGAACATCGCATGTTCTGACACATTATAAAAAGGGTTAAATACAGTTTGTAGCCCTGTGCATTCTCTACAGTTTCCTAAACTTTCAACCTGTTATTTTATAATTTGTACCCGACAGCTCAATATAAATGAAACATTGATTTAATAGTTTCTTATTTATTTTCTTACAATTACGTTTTGTTTGATTTTCATAGTTGTTTGGTTTAGGTATTTTGAAAAGATAAATAAAGAAAAATTGTAAGAATAAAATCATAACGTGTTTTAATTTGAATATTGAATGAATTAATTGAGTTTCATCCCGCCTTTGCCATACGATCGTCAGTTTGTTTGCATTCTGATATGCTGAGGTACGTCTTTCTGGATGCTAGTTGTTTTTAAATTCTAAATACATAATCAGTTTGGTTTTAAAGAGTACATCCTGATTATAATTTGTATCTATCAGTATTTGTATCCATTTTCTGTGGGGTTATAACCATTTTTTGTTGGGATGTGATCTTTAGCATACGAATGTTACTTTCTTCCAAAATTTCGAAATAAGAGATTGGTACAAGGATATCTTGTGTGGTCGGAAACACCACTTGTCTTTCGGGTTTTGAGGACCCTCCTTTATTCCCACTAAATACTGTACTCACTATACTGTGATTCACTGAACTTTAAAGGATGTCACCCTCTGCTACTGATTGAGAACGAAAGTATCCAAATCGTATTTCGCAATCATTCATTTTCGTTAAAATATCGTTATATGTGGGTATCCAAGTGTCCTGATTTACAGTTTCTTAATCAGGATGATCTTCGGTTTAATTAGTTATCTCATATTCTTTAAAAAAATGTCCTATTATGCTTTGAAAGTGTCAGTCACGTAAATTGACTGTTGGGATAGCAAATACTTTTTCATTTATTTTTAAAATACCTACATTTAAGTTAGTTCAATTTATATCCACCAACACTTGGTCTCTATCACGTGTTAGTTTCTGACAAAACTTTTATTCTGCTGTTTGTGTTATTGCTAAATACCACAACCGCCGTCCCACAACAAACATAAAAAAAGCGACTTAAGATATTAGGTAAAAATGACCATTGTGTTCAAAAACCAAATTAATTCGATTGAAATATCTACAAATTTTAGTAATAACTATTCTTACTGTTGACTTTCTTGGTATTATTGATCACATTAGCCTCACTCTAGACATCACAGTCTTATCGATGCCAGTGTTCCTTGGGACTATATTGTCTCTGACGATGGTGAAGATTCACTGTCCTTGACCCATCTCACAGTGGAGTATCTAGAGTATCTATAGAAACTTTATACAAGATCTCAATTTATTGTTACATTAGGGGACTTATTTTGTATGAAAGGAACCAACAGACGTCTTGAAAAGTTCCTCTTTACGCTGAATTGATCAGTTGAATATTCAGTTGAACTAAGGAAGATCGGGATTTTGAAGTTTCATCAGACGAAGTAAACCATTTACCCGTTAGCGGTAGTCAGTACTACAGAATATTTTTTCTTTAAGATTTATGGTCGTTTGTACTCTTCTATTGATATCTGGAGTTATTATTTTACTTTCTCGTATACGTTAGTATTGTAACGTCACACCCTCCGCGAACGAGCTTGAGAACCACACCCGCGATTAATTAATAGAAATATTTTGTTCAATACTCGTACGGACCTGCCACGGTCATCGCGCCCGTCCGCGCCCCCCGCCCGCCGCCGCCCCCCCCCCCCCCCCCCCCCGCCGACCATCCGCCGACCATCCGCCGACCATCCGCCGACCGTCCGCCGACCGTCCCCGACCGTCCGACCGTCCGGCATCCGTCCGGCGACCGTCCGCCGACCGGGTGACGATCAGCTTCTTTTCCTGGCCGAGGTGCGGAAAGACTAGTTAATGAAGTTGAGACTGTAAATGCCAATAATACGGCATATTATCTCATTGACTAATTGATTTTTTGCTTTTCATAATTTAATTCAAATAAGAAGCCGCAATCAAAAAAGTTTGTGAAAATTTATTTGAGCACCATTTTGCATGCTCATTATCATCATCATCATCATCATCATCATCATCATCATCAATAAGCGACTTATTAGTTCTGAGAGTGCAAAGATTAGTGAGTGTATATAATCGAAATCCAGAAATCGTTCAATAATCTTGTGTTTATACAGTAAACCCTCATTAACACGAATTCTAAAGGACCGACATAATCGGTGTTCATTTTATAAAAATTCCTGTTAAAATAATATAAATGTCCGTCTAACCGTAATCCCTTGTCGGGATTGAAGTTTTGTACGTGTTACGGGAAAATTCGTGTTAAACGTGTTTACTGTAATTATGTCCGATTGGTTACGTTTTAAGTTACGAGGTTCGGTAGGATTTCTTTGCCGTAGATCATTGCAACATACTTGTACAAAACTTAGTAAATGTAATCGTTCATTTTATGAGTCTTACATAATAAATATTGAACGATATGAAATAACATTTTTGGGTTGGGTCATATTGTAAATATGTAGTATTTTTTAAACTGTCATACAGGTCTTCCTTTTGACAGATGTAATCGCAAGAATTAAGCTACTTATAATTTATTATTGATGACGTATTTGAGTCATTAGCAGTAATAAGATGGCGTAGCTAAGGATAGACTGTTAATTAAGTCTTGATTTCTTCCCTTCTGAGTATCCATGACTTTAACTGGTAATTAATAATGAATGAAGAAGGTCGTGAAGACGACGGTTGATGTTCAATTGAAGGAAAGGGCATCCGTACAGTTTGAAAAACTAATTTTTCACAGGAATCCGTGAACGCGCAACGTGGATGGGTCGGAAGAAAATTAAGACGTCGACATTCCGCGAGATGAAAATTGAGAAAGAACATTCAATTGTGTTACTCGAACATGAGACAAGACATTTAAAATGCTTTCTAATTAACAAATATTTATAGAATTCGAACATTTTCTTCTGATCGCATTAGAAAAGAATTGAATCAAGTCAATGAACAATTTCGATTTCCATAGAAAATTATTTTCATACATAGTCATTAATATAATGAGGGGGAGAGAGAGAGAGAGTGTGTGTGAGAGAGAGAGAGAGAGAGAGAGGGAGAGACAGAATGACTTTATGAAATAATCGTTTAAGATTATTTGCTTTGTGAGACGAATGGTAATATTTCTGTAAATTTAATTTTCTCCAAATCAGGTTATTTTGTTTGTCTGATATTTTAATATATTTTCTTCATTTCAAAATATTTGTGACGAAATACAAGCGTAATATTTGTAAATTACGGCCAAAACGAAATTGCTAGTTTATTATTATTTAAATATTATTGGTTGACGTTATCAGTGTTGAACGCTCCTCGAACTAAGTCGCGTTGAAAGAATAACGCATAACGTTTTTCTCTTGCATGTGTTTATCCTGCCATGTTCAAAAACTTCAACTATATATTCTGACTACTCCGCGATTTGAACAGGATAAAACGCACGCTTTTTTTCAAAGTTTCTCCCTCCTTGTTGCTGAGCGAGTTGAGCGTTTTTGCTCGTACTAGTTTCGTTAATGCGCTTCCAGGGCTTAATGCATCTTCTTCCGCGTCACCCAGAGAACTTGCTTCTCTGTGGCAAACTTGGAGAAGTGCATGTTTCGGGGGAGACAGGGCAAACGCAGCGGCGGCAAAACGCTACAACATCCTACATGATGTTGCCTTCTGAGCGCCGAGGCCGCCGACTCCATCTTGTTTTTGCGAACAAGATAATGAAGGCGAAGGCCCTTGGCTATTGTGTGTTTATAGCGGGTGATTTATAAACGTAACCGTCCTTAGGAGTTTATATTGACTAACAATTAACACTTTAAATATTTTAGTGAAAATTAGTTTATTAAATTGTTAGTTAAATTAGTTTTATTAAATTAGAAACACTTACAATTACTGCAATTTAATAGTGTTGTTGTTTGCAGCTGCATATTTGATTTCATTACGTGACATATTTGAATCTTTGAAATAAATAACGGCTATGTGCCAAAATGAATATTTTTAGGAGACCAAAACTATGTTTTATTTATTGTATATTATAAAAACATGGACAAGAAAGGCGTCATTTCATTAACAAACCATATTTATTCAATGTGTATATTATAATATTCAATGTCATTTAACGATGATAATATAATGGCAACTGAGTAAAGTAAAAGTAAAAATTGACATAAGTGAAGAAGCATTTACATAAATAATGAACTGAGTCCAATAGGAACAAAATTAAACACACTTCACAAATATTAAATCAAAAATTATAAATGCAATCGCTTTATTCCTTGTAATGTTTCAGATTGTTAACCTTTAATCTTGCTGAAATAATTTTTCATAAAATGTCCTGTTTTTAGTCTGTAGGAAAGGTAACATGTGTTTCAATCCTTTTCCTTTCCTTTGGAAATTTTACTGTTGGGGAATCTGTGTCTGCAATTTATTTGTGAAAGAACATCTTTGTCATCACCCGAATGGCTTTCCAAACTTCTACATCACTGAAACGTCTCTTGACTTTCAAAACTCCTGGCTGATCCTTTGTTATTCTAATCCACTGTTCTAGTGAAATTTGCATATTACAAGTGTTTAGTAATAAAACCACAACAGCTTTGAAATCCTTGAAATCTGACTCTTGCACCGCGGTGACTTGGAAAGGTTTTGCTGTAGTTGTTATAATAATTTTAACCAAGTCTAAGGGTACTTCACATCTCTCCTTTCATTTTACTTTCTCGTATACGAGATTAATATACGAACTATAGAGGAAGTTATGTAATGCAACGGAATATCTATTTCGAGATTTAAACGGATATACAGGTTTTGGGATCCCCTTATATTAAAAAAATCGTTTTTTCAAAACGTCCGTCCGTCTGTCCGACAGGACGTATTATTGGACGACCGTATTCCGTCAGGACCTACAGATTTATTTCTCCTAATTTTTGCGATCCTTTTTCTAATAATTCCTGCATCGACTCTAAAGGTTTCTATTACGGGTGTTGATTCATTTACTGAAATATGATCCTTCGGCTTGAAAACCGATGCGTAATTCCTATTTAAACAAGCCGCCTTTTCACTGTCATTTGTAATTAACGAACCGTCAGCTCCGCAGATCGCTGGAATATTTTCTTTGTTCCCTTTCTTATGTCTTACATACTTGAAGAAATTTTGCCAACAGTTCAATCTATCGTTTAGAATTGATTTTAAGTAATTTTCTTGGGTATGTATCTTTAGTTCTAGTAAGTCTTTAGATAATAGTAGAAAATTATTTTTCTGTTCCTTGTTTACATGACGTTTACTATACGCTTTCCTAACCTTCCTTTTCAGTCGCCTCACTTCTTTGTTGAAATAGACCGGATCCGAATGACACCGTAGTTTCTTGGTAGGCACGAATTTTTCTAAGCATTTTAAAATTATGTTCCTAAAGTTTGTCCATATCTGTTCTACTGTACATCCGCTAGAAGCCCAAGTTGAAAATTTGCTTTTCAAATATAATTGCATGTTTGTAACGTCTGTTCTATAAAACTGAAATTTTTTTCTTTCTTTTACGGGATCATTTCGCTTACCCTCTCTGCACATTTCTAGAAGGGCTGCTTTGTGGTCGCTAATTCCAGGAATTATTTCGCAGGAAAGACGTTTGTCCACCGGTCGAATAAGGAAAACGTCCAGTAAAGCATTATCGCGTGTCGGTTTTTTAGTCACTACCTGCGTTAAGCCGTTGTCCCAAACCAACTCGTTAACGAGGCGTTGGGCGGCGCCTTCAGCCCCCACATCCCCCTCCCAGGTAGCGTGCGGTAAATTTAACTCTCCTCGGATAATGACGTTTTTCCCACGTTCCCTGATTGCACGGTTTCGCTCTACAAGTCTTTGCAACGGTTCATGTCCATCTTTCTGTGACCTATACGCGCCTATAATTTCCCATTGGTTTTTTGAATTTCTATCTCGAATGTGTACACATATTATTTCAAATTTGTCATCCACCCATGCCTCTACTGCTTAAAAGTTGTCTTTTACGCATATAAAAAAAAGTTTCATTAAAGATTGTTTAATTTATTGATGACTTCTTCCTGATAGGTTATATGGTAATGTATTTTGATAATTGTAATAAAGTATTTTATTTTACTACTTTCAGGGTAGAAATATCGATAGTCGATATTACATGTGTCATAAAATGGACAACCTTGCATAAAATGGAAACTTCCCTAAGCCGGATTTTTTTGTGTCTCGATCTATTAAAGCTTAGACAGATTTTACAGTAATAAATCAATAATATTAGTGATTAATTTTAACACTGTTTTTAAATACTGATTTCACCTGCTGGTTTGGTGGAGCTCGTCCTTGCACGTGCTTTCCCCTCTGGGTTATGTACGGCAGACCCTCACATCTTCTCATCTTTCTCTCCGCGTGTGCACTGCCTTCTCCATGATTACGCCTTTTTCTCGGTGTAGATTCACTTATATCATTGGCTGACTTCATTGAATGACAAATTTTAGCGCGGAAAAATAAACAAAATGCTGAATTTATTTATTTGTTATATTTTATAAACTATTTTTTATTATCCGGTTTCGCTTTTGACATAAAAATGAACGTATTTTTAATAATAAACGTAATGTCAAGATGTAAGATTGTTTTAAAGTAAAGCAATATTAAAAATATATTAAGCAACTTTTATGTTTCAAAATAGTAAAGGATAATTAATTATTTTAAATCAATATGGATTTTAGTTTAAAATATCTTCAAAATAACATGAGTACTACTTGTCACAACGTATCCTCAATGTGGAAATGAACCTTTTTTGCGAGAATTTACAATTAAAAAAAAACTTCTAGTTAAATAAAAAAATTGAACATTTTATTGAAGTTTGGTATCGTTGCAATCTAACATATGTGCAATTTTCAGATTTTTGTCTGGTTCCCCAGCAGAGAAATTACAGTTGGAAATATAGAAAAAAAGCCAAAATTCCAACATTTTAGAGGGTGTAATTTTCAAAGAGTACGTTACTTACCAATGATATTTTGTAAAAAGTAACTATACTGTTATATGTAAAATCACAGAAAAAGTTAAAGGCTGAGACTCTATTTCTTCTTTGAGAAATAACTATCTGAAAATGGAACTTTGTTCATTCGCGTTCCAAAGGTTTGGTCGCAAATATTTCTCAACTAAAAACATACAAAGTAGGTAAATAATTTAAATATTTCAATTTGTAGGCCAGAGTATACTAAATCCAATACTTTTTATTCTTAGATGCTAGAACAACCCAGAGCTGAATATTTTTGAAAAGAGTAAATGTCTACAAACGCAAAAAATGGCGCACGGCGCACGACGTAAAAAAAGTCCGCCATTTGTAAGCCAGATCCAATAAAAATAAATCAAAGATGTTTTCGAACAGCCAAAATATAAGGAAATTTATGCACAAAATAGGAATTTTTTCGAGATGGTCGAGCGACTAGTGCTGGACCACTTAAAATGGATTGATTCACGAGGCAAGTTAAGTTTCGATCCCGACTTACAGAATTTGCAACACATGCAACGTGGGAACGTGTAAATGTTTATTAAGAAAGACAAGGTTCGCCTTTCTGTTTCGTTGAAATTATATTTGGTAAGATAGAATCTGGAAAGGAATTGTAAGACACCCGCAGTGAATAGTTAATGTTTTTTTAATTTCCAAATGTAATATATCCTATGGTAATATACAGGCAAATTTTATTATTTTCAAAGAATTCCGTTATAAATTTAGAACGGGTCCAAAATGTTCTGTGGAACTGTGACCTCTAAAACAGTATTATTACATTAATTCCTAAAATAAATTGTAATTCAGTGCTTATTCTGGGCAAATAAAGCCAGCAATTCCTTTAAACACATACTTATCATAGTGTCATATATGACGTCACATACAATGGGACGTCATAAATGAAACTTAATTTATTAAAATTTCCTCTCTTTTTCTTTTGTGCTTGCAACAGATTTCATTTCGTACTTCTGAATAATTACTCGAAGTAATCTTCTTGATGAACATGCTGGCATTTTCGAGAAAATATCAAATTAGAGGTATATGAAAAACTTAATTAGACGGTGTTGGTAATATTTTCAAATTAATTAGAATGAACCTATGTCCTTAATTTGCAATTTCCAATAGAACTTTTACTTTTTATACATGAAAATTGGAGATATTCAAAGTATTTGATATTTGAGATTAGTAAATTGAGATGTTGATTAAAACTTATTATTTTTGTTTGGTAAATATTAATAAATTGATTTCTCAAATGGACGTAACATTTTTCTTTGAATGAATGTTTTACTTGTGTTACTTGTGAGTTCTTCATATATTTGACACGAACACGCAGGAGAAGAAAAATAAAGAAAAGGTGTAATATTAATTAAATAATGACTTTTCCAGAATCCGTTTATGTGAAGAGTATGCACGTTGAGTAATTAGAATATTTCAGTTTTCTTTATATTTTAAGTTCACTAGAAAATATCTTCAAACTTGCAGGAAATCATTCTAAAACAGAAGAAGGATATCCTGATATTGTCATGTCTCACTCTGGATATAACTAGATTTTAGTTTTACAAAATAACGAATACTTGACAGCTCTGAAGACAATTTCCACACGACGGCGAGTTTAATATTTACTGGCGCGTCCGTGTAAATTCTTGTTCAATAAGTTCAATAAGTTTCATTATAATACACATTCTTCAGCACATTCACTCTAGATAAAACGTAGATTTCATCCTGACTCCACAAGAGTATCTTGGTTGGAACAGAGTTACAGATTTTCTAAATGTTGCAATTGATGTTACATTGATACAATAAGTAATGCGGATTTAATTAATCACCACCTATATTCGGGTAAGTTTCGACCATATACGTTTTAATTTGAAAAAATAATTTTATTAGCTGTTTCAAATGAACAGCTAAGTATCGTTCAGCAGATTAAGATTAATGCGACGATACTTTTTACTAATTGAAAGTCTTTCGAACTAGGACCTATAGAGTGGTATAAAGATTCGGTATTCGCCTACATACGAACATTTGAAAAACTACAATCTTTCTAGCTTCGCGCAGCTGGTAATCATTAAAGCGACTCTAAAGGTACTTTTTAAAAAAATGAAGTGTTTTAACGCGTTTGAATTTATTTGAAAATGGGAGAATACTGATTTTATTAGCGAGTGATAATAACACATGCACATAAAAAAGTCATACTCAAAGACATGGCACGTTTATCTATGTATTTCGAAGCGCTCAATTCGAATTTGAAGCCAGAATTGCACCACCACCCTCCAGTTTTTCTTTCTCGCAACCGTTTACGCAGTAGGGAGAAAGTTACGTAATGCTGCGCGAATAACGGCGAATTTTCTACAGGAAAAACTCTTAATAGAGGACCCTGGTACCGAAAATGTGTATAAAATCACTTGCTAAATGTAGAAAAAAATTATCTAACTCGTAGTTTAGCCAGAATCCACGTTTCATGGGTCGACTTATGGGTAGAAAAATTGACTGACGGCAAAACATGTCTGTCTGAGTCTGTCTGAGTGTGTCTGAGTGTGTCTGAGTGTGTCTGAGTGTGTCTGAGTGTGTCTGAGTCTGTCTGACTGTCTGAGTCTGCTGAGTCTGTCTGAGTCTGTCTGAGTCTGTCTGAGCCTGTCGTCTGTCTGAGTCTGTCTGAGTCGCTGAGTCGTCTGAGTCTGTCTGAGTCTGTCTGAGTCTGTCTGAGCTGTCTGAGTCTGTCTGGTCTGAGTCTGTCTGAGTCTGTCTGAGCTGTCTGAGTCTGTCTGAGTCTGTCTGAGGTCTGAGTCTGTCTGAGCTGTCTGAGTCTTCTGAGTCTGTCTGAGTCTGTCTGAGTCTGTCTGAGTCTGTCTGAGTCTGGGTCTGGGACCGTCTGGGACCGTCTGGGACCGTCTGGGACCGTCTGGGACCGTCTGGGACCGTCTGGGACCGTCTGGGACCGTCTGGGACCGTCTGTGGACGTCTGGGACCGTCTGGGTCCGTCTGGGCCGTCTGGGACCGTCTGGGACCATCTGGGACCGTCTGGGACCAAAGTCTGGGACCGTCTGTGGGACGTCTGGGACCGTCTGGGACCGTCTGGGACCGTCTGGGACCGTCTGGGACCGTCTGGGACCGTCTGGGACCGTCTGGGACCGTCTGGGACCGTCTGGGACCGTCTGGGACCGTCTGGGACCGTCTGGGACCGTCTGGGACCGTCTGGGACCGTCTGGGACCGTCTGGGTCTGTCCACCCGTCCGTTCGTCTGTGAACAACGCTAGCGACTAAACCTTTCAACCGATTTTATTCCCCAATTGATCTAATTGATGTTGCAGTCCATTGAATTTGGAACCGATATTTTAATTTTGGGGTTTAATCAACATTCTTGTGTAAATTTTGTTGGTATATAACGTGAACGACGTTTACGAGAATGGCGCAGGTCTAATTTTCCTTGAAAACCCTGATTTTTCGTAAATTGCCCAAATTCAACATTTTTCCGGCGGCTTCCTACAACTACCATTATGGAGGTAGATCTTTTCCCTTAATGCAAACTGTTCTCTAAAGATAAATTTTAACCTAAGTTTATAAACAATTTTTCGAAAATTTGAGTACTTTTCGCGTAATTGTGCATGAAATTAACGGGCGAAAAAGGACGTTCTGTTTCAGCAGCATTTGTTTTACATCGCGAAATACCACCGTGAAATTGTTGATTGTAAATTTCACAGTGTTTTTTGCGATATAAAAATAAGTGGAGGGTGATGGGCAATTGTGGCTTCATATTCGGATTCAGCGCATCGAAATACGTAGAGAAACATGTGTCAAGCCTTTGGGTCCTATTTTTTTGTGTGCTTGTGTAATTAATGTGTAATACCCAGTGTCATTTACAAACTTATGACTAATACGATGACATGTTGACGATTGAAATCAGGGGTTCTCAATCTGAGGAGTAGTATAAAAAAAAACACCTTTCATTAAAAAGTACCCGTGCGTCAGATCTCGCTGTAACACGTGCATATGTTTCCCTTTGATGGAGTGTTGTATCAGAAAACCGTGCATGTTACGCCTGTCTTATAAGAAATATCCCGTATATCGATCGTATTTTACTTAAAAATGACTTTTCATTCCTCTTTTTTCTGGCGTTACATGGATATAGTTGTACTATATTACGAAAAACTATCAGCCTCCTTTTTTGTCTCTTGCAATTGGGTCATGAAAAAACACACGGTTGCAGGGATGGTCTAAGGCAGCGCCTTTCAAGAACCTTAGAGCTTCTTTCCACAAAGCGACGCGTGCTTCTTTGCGAATTTCTGGGAAAGAAGCCACCCCAAGGAAGTATAGGATTTGTATCTCAAATATAGTCGAAGAATATCCTTACGAGAAGAAGGTTGCTTTGCATGAATTGAACTCTTGAAAAGTCACGATCTGAATGCCTGGGATGAATGCAAGCATGTCCCAAAGAAAAGCAAGAGAAATATTTTTCCTGGAAATGACCTTCAGTTATTGTGTTGGTCACTTAAAATCCCAATTCAAATAATTGTCACAGTTGTTGATATGCCGAGTTATCTCTCACAGGTTCAGGTGTATCGTTGTATATTTCATTTATGTATGTAAATTACATTATGATCATTACGTATTTTACGTTTATTAAATATTAAGTTAATTACCACATTATAATCATAATTAAATTACCGTTATTATGAAATGTAACCCGAGAAAACCATCGAATGCGAGGTGTTCCTAAAATTTGAAACATTAAAGAAGTAGAAAGCGTGCATAGAAGAATACAGTGAGAAGTAAATACAGAAAAGAAAAGGTAAATGATGCTTTGAACGAAGGTAATGAAAGTAAAGGAGGTTTGAAGAATTTCTACGTAAACTCAGATAACTATAACCGAAAAGTCTGTCTAGCTATCTCGTTAGGACGGGATATTGCAAAAGGATTTAATTTTGCCAGGCATCTCTCAGAGATTTTTTATTGTACATGCCACAAGCGTTACATGGCACACAGAGAATTTTTCCACCCACTAAAAATCCTTTGCACCAACCCGGGATGAAATTCGCATATATAGGTTTAGGAAGACAAACATTCCGGAAATTCGCCCCTTTACCGCCGGCGACGGTAGGAGGAATAATGTTGTCAGCAACACAATTCCATCGCACATTCTTTGACACAGGATCGTTTTGAATTGCGACAGCAAGGTCTCATTTCTTCTGAAATGCTGTGCCGACTCTGGAGCTTCCCCTTTAAGAGGGCGATCGCAGCGCCGCGCAGTGGGGGGGCGGGGCGGTAGTGGCAGGCGTATTCAGCCCTGCGGTCGTGGAGCGAGGTGGTGCAGTCCCAGTGGAGCAGAGGGATGAGCGGCAAGCGGAGGTGGAATGATGTTAACCTATTCGCAGAAGAAATTAAAATTGTTTGTTGGTCAATATTTTTCGATAGTCGATCTACGTACTTTGCAAAATGTCAAAGCTATATTGATTTTTGAAACGCTTACGAAGTTTTATTAATAACCCGTTTACTCCGTAAAATATTATATTCGTCTCTAAATTCACGTATCCTTTGTTAGATTCAAATAGAATTTGTTAACATTAAAATTGTTAAAGGTACAAAGTATAATGTAATTAGTCAATATGAAGACACGTGTAAACATTTCCTAAAAGTAACGTGCGTTTCAAAATTTTATATTAAATGCATCTACATTTATAGGTCTTAATTGATGTTCGTATAACTGTCGTATTGCACTCGTGTAAAACATTTAAATCCCCTGGTGAGTTTTTATAATCATTTATAAAATGGATTAAATGCACTTCAAATGAAACCTAGATTTATCAGCCGGATCATTCCGAATAAGGTGTTATAATACTCGGATATGTTAAATGAACGCACAAATTTGTCAATCATCATTGCAGAAATTATTTCTGAAACACTAGGAAATAATAATAATAATAATAATAATAATAATAATAATAATAATAATAATAATAATAATCTCTATGTACTTAGCGCCTAGCGTACGAGCAGCGTCGGCCCGCGGCCGTTAGGGTACGTGGTTAGCGGACATCCACGCGTTTGTGGTCTTCTCAAACTGAGAAGTGAGTTTCTCATCGTCACACAGCAACATATACTGGGACATTACCTTAATATTTCCTTAATTTAGTTTCTTTTGTTACATGTTTATCCCATACAATTTCATTCAGCACTGATCTTATTTTGATGTTGAAATAGGATAAAAGTGAGCTGCACTCTGTTGCATTTGCTACGACATGACTTTCCCAACACTTGAGCTCAGCGAGGTCGCCCACGTAAAACTCTACTTTCCCCTAGAGATTCCTCCAGGCCGCGCTTATTCTTGAATAGAAACAGTCGTGTGTTCGATGATTTGACTTACTAAGTTGAAGTTTTTTTGTTGAAAACATATAGCATGTCCAGAATGTTTATCGAGCTGTTTGATATACATATTTGTGGTACCAGAAGAATTATAGAAGTTTTTACCCAAGGCTGGAAATAACGTGAATGCAAGAATGCATTTTTGTTCTCTGAGTAAGACGATCTGCTTAGCTGCCAAGGTGAAGTCATGTTTTGCTGTCAGGAAATGGTATGGTTATTCAGTATTTAGTTTCATTTTTCTTAAACGGGCAAATTTGTTAATTACTGTTTGTGTAGGTTTTATTTCGATATTTTTTATTAATTTATAGTTTGATTTATCAACTCTTATTAGATTTTCATAATTTTTGCGAAATTTTAAAAATTTTAAACTTTAATACGTTTTACTGATTATTTTATATATACTTTCCAAACGTTGCATTGAGAATGTGTTATACATTGCTGTCACAGGTAACACAGGCGTTTTCCTTTTTGCGTTTTCTGATTTTGTCTGCAACCGTGTGCTCGGCTTCTGGGAATGGTGGTATCCAAGGTGTCGTGACCGCCAGTGGCTCTATTGTCATGCCACGCACTGGGAATTCAAAGCTAAATTTAGCCTCTCATGCAGTGTTCGGAGAGGCTTCGGACAGTATCTTCGACGATCCTGGAGGGAGTGGTCGTCGCGCTTGAGCGAGAACGATTGAATGATTAGACCACAAGATCTACCTGTAAAGCGAGCACACAATGTCTCACGTATGGCACTACTGCTGCAGAATTAGGCACTGCGTGACCCCAAGGTCAAATACCTGCAGTTAGATTCCCGCTCCTCAAAAAAAAAAAGAATTCTTCATATTTACTAAAACAACACTAATTACAATAGAATAAATTGGTAATTCAGAATATTACTTGATTAGGGATCATTTTACAAGTACAAATATATTTTATGAAATGTTGTTCAATATATTATATTTTGGGCTTAAACTGCTAAGGATACCAACTGCCGAGTTCATAAGTCCCGTAAGTGTAGTACATGTTTTATATCACGGAAGGTTGTGGTGATTTTGTCCCGCTGAAAGGCAAAAACCAGAGTAGACACATCCTTCCCCGTCGGCTTACGATTTTTCCCCAATCAGGTACCTCCCACCAGCGGGGCATCCGGGACCCCACATTCTTAAGCTCCCGATTGGTCTCCCAGCATGTGTGGCAGTGTAGTGCATGTAAAAGTATATAAGTAAGGGACGAGGGGAGGAAAAGGAAGAGGAAGGTAAGATTGCGCACGATCTGGGGCCCATTTGTTAAAGGTACTGCTCCGACCTCCGCCTGGTATCGATTGAAGAAACCACCATAGCAGCCGGTCACTAGAATTCTCATCTAAAAAAGACACTGAATTCGACCTAGCGGACAAACTATTGTCGAAAATGTCACCACCGTCGGGACTCCAACCCTAGGCATTCCCGGTCAGAGTCGCTGATGAAGTAATGCGAGGTAGGGTAAACTAGGGAGAGGGGAGGTGGGTGTCGATTTTGCCCGCCCCAGCGCCGGGTAGGGCCAGTGCGCGGGCGGGCTGGCGGGCGGCGGGCGCGGGGCCGCCGGGGGATGGCTCCCCGCGGATTCGTCTCTCGCGGCCACCGGAGGCGCGGCGCACTCTTCTAATGAGAGGCTAATAAATTTAGGGGACACCAGGCAAGGCTCTCGCTCAGGGACGCCCCCGGGCAGTTTGATGCCAACGGGTCGTTAGCATTTCGTTTTCTCCGCTGCCGCTGGCTTCTGAACAGGATTCTGATTCCTTTTGTCAGTGGAAGTACAAAGTGCAGGGTTTGCGTGGTGGATAATTAATCAGGTTCAGAAACTGTGGCAGGCTCGCATTTGTTTTAACTTAATTATACGGTTTCATATCCCTTTTGTCATTGTACCAACTTTTTATCCGATTGTGCGAAGAGTGCTTTATGTTTTTCATCGCGGACTTCGAGCGTTTTTCCACCCCTATAACTTTTGAATAAAAAAGGATCCTTCCTTTGTTTCTCGGTTTGCAGCCCTTACGCTGCTAGCCCCATTCATTGACTTGCCCCTTATCTCTTGAGTTGCTATCAGGAAATGGTATTAATGTGACGTGATATTTGGGTGTTTGATAAGACCCATAATTAAAACAGAGCAAATAAAAAAAATTGTAACCGACAGCAACAATTTAGGTCGACATTAGCTTTAAAATGAATATTTAAATGACGAGAGAATGAAGAGAAGAAAAAGAAAATAATAATAATAATAATAATAATAATAATAATAATAATAAAATATAAACAATATGTTGAGTTTAGTGATCAGTTTACCTAAGGACACGTGAGAAATTTCCCTGAACTATTATTAAATTTAATTAATTATTAAGAGACCGTTAGTTAAAGAATATAAAAATGATAGGTAAATGGGTGGTTAGCCAATCAGGAAGAACGTAGAGATTATACGGTAAAGAAAATGCACAGAATTCATTAAAAAGAAACGTGTTTGAGACGTTACTGCTGAGGGAGGGACAAACAAGTGAACGTCGCGAATTACGATTTGCCGCAAGTCAGAACTGTGCGAGCGATTATACGAAACAACGCGAGCGACGATAAATGTGGACAGGTCACAACGTGATAATAGTGAAAACAGCGTGAGCATTGGTCGAATATAAAAGTAATATATTGAGGGAGAACAGCGTGAGTTTCATATTATAGAGAATGTCTTGATACACAAATTTCTGGAAATTGACGGACGAAAACTTTCGTCTGAATGGAATCCAGCACGCCTAAGGTGACATCGTTCAAACTTGCTCACGGATCAGAAAGGGAAGGGGAAAGAACTGTTAATATTATTTTGGTTTTGAGATGTAGGAAGACCAAATAATGTCATTAATTATAATATAGAATAGATTTAACCATCGTAAGTGTAAAATGGCCATGAGCGAGTGTGTTACTAAAGAACGTATGAATGGTAATATATAATGTATGAGAGAAATTGATTGTATTAAAGAAAATATATCAATGTGTTTCCTTTCCGATTTGTTGCTATGAGTTAAGCAATTTAGAGGTCAGTGAGGCAGAAATTGTTAGTCACGACAGTACAGTAAATGATGGGTTCGAAACTCTTATTCAATTCTATCGGTATGATGGAAATGAGGCGTGACTTGTATATGTTGAGTTCTCTTGCCAATTCAGGAAACGCTGAAATGTTTACAGTGCAGATATAACTTATATACCTAGGAGAATTTTATATATATGCTTCAGAAACCTTAGTCTGTTCGATTGCGCCAAGTTACATACATTGAAGTAACGAAAAGAGAAATCGAAATATGAAAATGTAGAATGATGTCACATTCTGTTCCTGGTACCTTCTTCAAAATCCTCTCCCATCTGAAATTTCCTCTTCCTTTGATTTTTCTCGACCGCATTCTATACTTCCACGTTTTTCTGAAATATGGAAATTGTTCTAAGACCTCTATTCTCAAATGTCTGCGTGCACTAAGGATACTAATTGAGTATTTGGAAACTCACTTCTCGAGAAAATCAGTTTTGAATTCAAATTCTAGACATCATTTCTAATGCTCATTTGGTATATTTAGAAAAGTATTAAGATTACTACTGCATATTTATTTTATTTTTCCATTATACATTTTTTAACAAACTTGTTTCACAACAATGTGAAATGAAATGATTTTCCAGAAATATTTTCTTTACAACTATGCGCTGCCTGAATACTCCCTCACTTTACTCTGTTATGCTAAAAATATAGATGCAGTTATGTTTCAAAATATGTAAAATGTGTTTTTTAATTAAAAGATCGTTAAGTATTTGAAATATTTCTGACATTTCGACTCAGCAGATTAAGTAAAAACTTCCGTCAAAATTACTCATAATATAATTATTATCTTGCACACACCTCGTTATATTTTACATTACTTTCTTGGCAAAGATCCCGTTGAAACAAAACTTCAAGATGAATTTCTATAAAGAAAAAGAACAAGTACAGGTCGTATCGGGCACTCTTTCCCGCCGTTCTTTTAATATAAACTGATGTGAACGGCAGCCTCTGAGAGGAAGATGAGGAAAGTTCGCTCGCTCTTGGAGTTGCCAGCGTGGAGCCGTTACTATTCTCGGCTGGTCCACGAGTTCCTTTCTTTCAGCAAAAATCTAATTTTCTTTCCCTGCCTCTCTTGCTGTCGGGCACTCAAGTCTGGTAAACAATATTCCTTTCTGTTGCATCGTTTCTAACTGAATATTCAATTTATTTGGGTGGCTATTTCTGATTTTTATTTGATTGACATTATTATTATTATTATTATTATTATTATTATTATTAGCGGAACTCGGTAGACGTTGTTTTGTCCTTCATCTCCCTCTTTCTCCTTCCCTCTCCCTCCATCTCTCCCACTCTCTCCGCCTCTCCCTCTCTCTCTTCACCTCCCCTCCTGTCCGCCTCTTCCTCTCTCTCCTCTCTCCCTGTGTGTCTCTCTTCGTCTCCCTCTCCTTCCGTCTCTCTCTCCTTCCGTCTCTCTCTCCTTCCGTCTCTCTCTCCTTCCGTCTCTCTCTCCTTCCGTCTCTCTCTCCTTCCGTCTCTCTCTCCTTCCGTCTCTCTCTCCTTCCGTCTCTCTCTCCTTCCGTCTCTCCTTCCGTCTCTGTTTCTCCCTCCGTCTCTCTGTTTGGTTTTATTTTGTTGTATTGTTGTATTTTGGCCTAGAGGAAAAATATAGTGATTGAAAATATTTGTTTCTGACGACACCATTTTATGCCAAACACCGTGATTTCTTTCAAATCATGATTCAATTGCATGTACCTTCCCAAATACTTTAGAAAAGAGAGAATTCGGAAAATTTTACGATTAGTTTGATTCTTTCATTACCCTTTGCCTTCCTTATCTTTTTCTCTCTTCGGAGGTAAATCTGTCATTTATTGCAGAAATGGGATTAAGCGGACAAGATTTAGAACATTTTGTCTCTTCGTCGCCTTTGATTAAGCTACTTGCTTATCACGGAAATATTGGGTGATTAAGATGTGTTTTTATCAAAGTAGAAATCTCGAAGGTAGTTTCAAGAAATTTAATATCTTCTAAGTAATTTCTTGATGATCAGTCACGTTATCCACATTGTAATTTCGGTTAAAAAATATTATCAAAATAATCTTAAAAAAATAAGGGGTATTTGCACATTAGCATAGTCATTGATTCAAGTTTCGTTGTTGTCAGGTTCTCTTGCACATTTATTACCTTCCTCGCGCGTTTATATTTTATTCAATCGTTTTATCGTAAAAGTCGTATTGATACAGCGATCTATTGTGCAAGACTTAAGGATACACATTCACACATACCCACTATATATGCATATCCAGTGACATTTTCAATTTATAATATGTTTAATATGCAATTCATTTTATTTACTTCTATTTTTCTTGACAGCGATTATGTTCCGTAATTGTGTTCAGAAAATGTCATCGGACTACCACATTCATCAACATTTAGATTTTTTAAAATTTTAATTACGCTATATTAATTTATGTATGTACAAGTTGGATACTTGTAAACATTCTTCTTTATGCAAGTCTTAGTTTTAAAATTTATAATAGTTTCATACTGGAACCGGACTTCGAAAAACCTAGCTCTAATCTGTGCGGTACTTCTAATTGACACGTACTGTGCATGGGTGAACAATCTAATATTGATAAGAACATATTAACAAATAGGAATACATTTAGACCTATGTGATTACTTTGCCCATTTTATGAGAGTCAATGTCAGATAGACTTCGAGTTAATGCACTTTTCTTTGTTACGAAAGGATAAGGGAGCATCAAGATAAACTAAATCTCCAAGAATACAATAGAAAGTCGAAATCGGTATCATTTAGTAGATTATGTCCTAAAAACGTAAATTGGTCTCCACTAGGGACCCAAAATACTGGATTTTAGACTCTCGATAGCACTGCTTGTGAGTGAATGCTGGTGACGTGTCTTGCATTAAAACGAAACATTTTTGTTTTGAAATTTTTTTCGTCAACCATTTAATTACTTCAATATTGAAGCTACAGTTCTTTGTTCGAGGTGGGAATATAGATGATATATAATAAAATGAATTTCTCTTGAATATCTTAATTGAAAATTATTTTCTCTTCTTCACTCCCTCTCTCTCTCCCCTCTCTCTCTCTCTCCCTCTATTTCCCTTTCTAATTTCCTCCCAGACAATTACTCTGACTCATCCGCAAGCTGGATACAAAAATTGCTCGTAAACAAAGTATTACGGCAACACTGTTTGCACATCCAAATAGTATGTTACGAAGGTAATGCAATCGCGCCGTGATCTGAATGTGTGAGGACTGTCTATGGCATTCGGTGGCACGGTTGGATTGTTCTCGTTATGCACACGCCGGGATCAAAGCCCCGCACCCCTCACAACTGTTTTTAATTAAATGCAAAATTTTCATTTACAGACCCATTCACCCCACGTTCACCATCACAGAATAGAGGAAGCAGTGGAGGGCGTTTGAAGCTTCATCAAGGACGAACGTAATTAAAACTTCCGACGCCCTGTCATGCAGAAGTAGAGAGCAGATCGAACGTAGTAAATACGTCAACGGCTCTTGCTTTAACGATCTCGCATCTCTTGACATGAGATAGCGTTATCCACGAGTACTATCATTCTGGAACATTAAGTGGATTGTGGAGAGTTTGAGTGAAATATTTGTCAGGGCTAATGAATTTCATTTTGTTTCATACAACGACTGAGTTAGGTCAGATTTTGAAGGGAGTTTTAGGTGAGTGATGGTATGCGGCTAATGTTCTTTTATTTTCACTCATTTCAAGGGACGTTTAGTTTTAATTTATGTTGTAAAAGGACAAATAAATATTCCTAGACTATAAGTAAAACCTCTCAAAGAGAAAGGTAAATTGGACGTCAATTGTTTAATTTATCTGTAAGAAAAAATATTTTTCTGAGAGACCTGTGTATGGACAATTTTTTCCCCTTCATTTACATTAAGTGACTGATTATATCGTTGATCAATTGCTAATTTTTTTTTTATCTAAATCACATTCGTAGGAGCATCCTTTCGATAAATTACTCAAAAGGTGTTTTCCTGTTTTCCCTTTCTATGTCATTTTAAAAATTTCGTTAACTATTTATATTAACTATGTAGTAGGAGATTAACTATTGCTTCAATTTTAAATTTTATGAACATTTATAATCCTTAAGAGATACATTTTCTACGTCATTAACACACCACTCCGCTTGATATTTCACCCCACGGGCGTAAACATCCACTCCCATCCCAACGCTTTACTTGTGAAGGGCTGTTGCTTTTCTGGTAGCCTCAAGCAACCGACATGAATTGTTGGTAAAGGGTTCCTATTTTTGGAAATGTGAGCCAATGATGGAGTTCCTTTTTTTCTCCCGTGGAAGAATCGCGCATTTCCCACGTCATTTCAGTCCAATCCGTGTCCAATACTCTTTTTAGTCCAAAACGTGTATCACCGTCGTCCTTTTTATTAGACCTGGCACAGTCCCAGAAAATTAAAAATACTCTTTTCATGTTAATAGATACAGATTTCTCCTAGAGGATTACAATAAAAAAGCTTATTGAGAAAATGCCTTTAATTTAGACAACATCCTACTTTCATAGACAAACTTATTCAAAATATTAAATAATTTATAAACAAAATGGATCTAAAATCTCTTCATAACAGGCAGACGACAACGGTGAGGCATTTTGCAGCCAAATGTGGATAATATGCATTGCACAATGCAGTGGTTGTGTCCAACAATGTTTACTCTCCTCTAAATCACGAAAGCAAAAAATGTCTTCCAAAAATACACCATAGACAATAACATAACCAAAGCATGATCAAGCTCTCCGAGGTAGATTTTTCTTTTCTCTCTATTATGTCGGTAAAGACTCATCACTGCGGACAAAGATAGGAGTTTGATGAGAGGAATTGAATATTCCATTCATGCAATACAAGATTATCTTATACAAGAAGTACATAGGAAAACAATATATTAATGGTAAATGCAGAAAATACCACTGATCTTTAGAAATAAGGTACTACCTAATGTACGAGAGTCGTAAGTCAATAAATATATGCACGCAAGGTTTATAATTCATTACAACAAGACAAAATTTACAATTCATTTTCACGAAAACGCCATGCTTTTCAAATTTACTTGGTCCATCATAGCATCAGCTTTCCGATACCCTCAAAAAATGATTGTTGATTGTGAAGCAAGTCGTGTATGATCTGCATCCGCACCTATAAGTTCGGTGGCAAATCTTCGGCCTGTTTAAGAGGACCAAGCAGATGGAAACTAGACGTGAGAAGATTGGAATTGTATATGCGATGCTCTGAGACCTCAAAATACAGGTTTTGAGAGGCTTGGTCGGCCGCATGCAGGTATTGTGATACGCATTGTCTTTCAATAAAAGAATGTTTGTCGACATTCCATCTCGACGTTTGATATGACGAACCTAATAAAAGTGCAAATAGCACAGGTCAACATTAAAAAATCATCAGAAATAAAACTATGTGAAATTTACTACGTATCACGCTCTGATTCCAAATATGTACTTACAATTTCTCTAGCTCGCATCACTTTTGTGACAAGATGGTTTCAATATTGTGAATGTACGAATTATTCTTCAAAATAAGGACTTTGCTAGTCAACAATGAAAAATTACTAGAAAAGAAAATATGGGAAAAATAGTGTCACACCCTAATTCCAAATATGTGCTTGATTTTCTTTAACACTAATAGCTTCTGAGGTAGGATGGTTTTCATATAATGACTGCCAATAACCCAATGTTAGAACTGTTCCGTGAAGAACTAGAATGCTGTGGATAAAACGAGCTCCTGTTTTGACTAGCATAACTCAAAATGGATAATGAAGAGACAGAAACAGAAGCGTTTCTTATAAGCCTCGAAAACACTGTTCTCAATGTTCCTCGCGTTGACCCCAACTTGATACTTCTCCCTTAACTTCATATAATTCGTTGTTTGGTGAATTCGGCGGGTAAGGCAAACTGTGGAACATTCCAGTATCTCAATGAAAAATTTCCAAAAATCAGCGCAGCAAATTTAAATAATCCTCTTATTCTAGATATTTTAAAAGATGTTACGTTCACACAAACGATGACTCCAGAATAAAAAGATACCAGGACTAGTTTTAAGTGGGTGTATCAATATTTGCTAGTGAAAAACAAATCTTCAGACTTTGTTAATGGAATGTAGATACTTTTCTGTACATTTCAAAAATTGGGCTGTAGAATGTCTCTTAAGTAACACTTTCTTCACTTCCTTTTAGATTTCTTCTTTGAAAATCTTGGTGACTTGAGTGATGAACAAGGTGAGCGTTTACACCAAGAACAAACGAGCAACGCTACCAAGTTTCCTGGAATGACTCCATGCTGACAGATTTCTGCTGCATGTTATACAGTGTAGATCCTGAAGCAGTTCAAAGAGACTTGGGACTTCATTATATTTCTGAGTAAGCGTTACTAACACCATTTATAAGGAAATGGAATTGCCGATTTTAGTGTATGAATGGATTGGTATGGTAATAATGGATAATATAATAATAATAATAATAATAATAATAATAATAATAATAATAATAATAATAATGATGATGATGATGATGATAATGTAATGGTAATGGTAGTAATGGATTTCGTATTGTAGAAAAATAGTGGGTGATGATGCAAATATGAATGCAAAACCGTAATCTATTTACCAATTGGTTTAGAAAAATGTTTGTATTTCTGATCATTACAACAAGTTTCATTTTGTTGACCTGTGTAATTTGCATTAATAGTCGCTCATCGTTTATTCAGAATCAGAGTACGAACCTGCTCAACATTGAGGCTCCAATCGCCTCGAGCAATAGTGGATGAGGATTGGCATCGTGATATTTTCTTATTCTGAATGCTTGTTTGACTACTTTTGAATGGCCAAGGGAAAACATTGCACCCACGTTGTGCCTCGGCACGAAGGGTCACGGGTTCCAATCCGGCCTCGGGAATGGATGTTTATTTGTGTTCGTGTTGTCCTTACGTGTTCATCCTACAGTTTCCCCTACAGGTAAAACAATCACAATGGTCGCAATATGACCAACTTGTTAAAAAGCGACCATAAAAAGTAAACTGTACACTCAACCTATTGACGATTGGCAGGGAAGTCCAGATACTTACTGATTTACCCTCCTTAAAGACGTGAAATATTCAGGCCGATTCAACACATGTTAATACAAATGCAAATTACAGGACATTTCGTACTGCGAGGAAAATTTTCCATTTCCATTAACGTTTGTTTACTTATCAAATAATAATAAACAAGTATGTCAACATTGGTAGTTTAATTTATCATCGTTATATTCTTGTTGTAGCATGAAACAAATGAGTCTGAAATAGTAAAAAAGCATTGAAATCGGAAAAGAGCAAATCTCTTCTAAATGCAATTAAAATCCCGGCGTACATTTGATTTCAGTAACATAGAAATAAGGTTGAATATATAGTTGCTTAAAAGTGAAACGAACATTATACATTCTTTTCTTGATCCGATTTACTCTTCCTTTTGACGAACTATTGCGGTGTTTTAGCAAACGAACGCGTGCGCATGAAACTCTCTGTCACCCCGGATGTCGCTCTGCGCAAGCGCATGCTCGCGCAAAGTCCGTGATCGTCCTTCTAAAGGTAGCGCATAAATCGGTAACTCTTCTGTAATGCAACTCTTCAATCGTTCAAAGTCCAGTGGACGCATTCTTCGTCCTTGTTTTACTCCAGACGTGAAAGACCCACGTGAGCGGACGCATACCTAGTCCTTGTTCTACTCCAGACATGAAAGACCCACGTGAGCGGACGCATACCTAGTCCTTGTTCTACTCCAGACATGAAAGGCCCACGTGAGCGGACGCATACCTCGTCCTTGTTCTACTCCAGACATGAAAGACCCACGTGAGCGGACGCATTCCTCGTCCTTGTTTTACTACAGACCTGAAAGACCCACGTGAGCAAACACATACCTCGTCCTTATTCTACTCCAGACGTGAAAAACCCACATGGGAGGCGTCAACTCGTTGGGCGAGTGGGTGACGCGAGGGGTAAAGCAGCCTTTTGCCGTCGCTCGTTGATGAAAGCTTTTATGAAACCGGAGAAGGTCCGCTCCTGTCTCTCGCTCCCTCGCTGTCATTTTGGAAAGGCGTCACGTTGGCGGCGGAAGTGCGTACGGGCCTCTCTCATCACGGCGAGTGTGCGAATGTGATATGTGCTAGTACAAAGAAGTGCCAAAAAGTTACTGTTACTTCATGGTAGAACCAACGAAATCACAGAAAAATAATATTTTGGGGGTGTTGACGTGTCTATATGTCTACTAGTCTATATGACGTGTCTCATGCCGATTCTCGGCCGAGGCCAATTAATTATTCTTGTGCGCTTTCCTTACAAATGTCCCAGCATCTATTGCTGTATGACGATGAGAAAGCACCCTCCTAAGGTTATGATGTTCAGTATACTGAGTGTCCCACCAACTTCCGGGCCACTCCCATAACTTCTAAACGTTTCATGGTGTCGACATACAGTTTTCTGTCAACAATGTGGGATCATAGGACAAGTAATATTCCGTAGAGGTATTTGTTTGAAATATTTTTAGTTTTCGAGAAATTTAACCATCTTTGAATTTTGAAATGGAACTATTTTTCTCATCAGGAATGGATAGATCATAAAAAGCGGAATCCAATGATGTATCATATGTTAGTGTTTTGATAGAAATTTTAGTATAAAACTAGGCTTTCTGAGTTGTGATTTTAAATTAAACGAACATTATTTCCTATAGGAGCCTTTACAACTGTCGCGTTTGGGGAAGATGGCCCTCGCTTCGCGGCACCGCCGTCCGAAAAAGGCTCGACGCCGCGAAGACTACCTTCCCCAAAGCAAGAGGAAATATTGTACGTTTAATTTCAAATCACATGTCACAAAGTCTATTTTTATACTAAAATTTCTAACAAAGTACTGACATATGAAACACCATTGGATTTTTCTTTCCATGATCTATCCATACTGGAGAGAGAAATATATCATTCCATTTAAAAAATCGAAGATGATTAAATTTCTCAAAAACTACAAATATTACGAGCAATGTCTATACAGAATATTACTTGTCCCATTTTTCGCATTGTTCAGCGAAATCTACATTTCAATATCGCAAACCGTTTAGAAGTTATCGTGGTGGCGCACTGTTAGTGCCCCTGCATACGTTCCTGTATACGGTGAAGGATAGTTTTCGTGCTAACCACTCGAACCCCTTGTCCCATGGCCCAATAGCTGGGTCATCGCTGGACAGCCAAGGCACGTAGCGGGCTGTCCAGCCATAGAACAGGAGCAGGCGCATCTCGAATGAAGGAGTCCACGACTGTAACCAGAGCAGGTTTTCCTTCTTTGTTTGGGTAAGGCGTTACTGTTTCATCGTTTAGAATTTTTATTATTAAGACATTTCTTGACACTTACGTGATATTTTCTTTCAATGCTTATTAGATATTTACAAAATAATTTGACAACGTCGCCATGCGTAATTGCTTCATGGAATCTCCGGTGTCTCCCTACAAACATGTTGTAATCTTACTTTCGTATCTGTCGATGCAGGTAACACTTTCTCTTTCCGAGCTAGCTAGGGAATGTTGAACTAATTCTTTAAAATAAGGACGTAGATATGTGTTCTCATGAAAAGGCTCCGCCTAGTTCAGAATTTGTTCAAAATATGTATGCCCTTGCCGTTGTTTAAAAAGTGAAAATATTTCAATACAGAAGTTAGGAAAATGTATATTTTTAAATACATTAGTTGTTAAATATATAAAATTTTGATTGATTAGTGATTCCGGGCGCGTTAACAATGTGATTGGACGCCGACCTACTGTCGGCTAACGGGGTTTCCGTTAAACAGGTAATCTCCACTGGCAGAGCACCGTCCCAGCCGGGATAAGCTCTAAGCCCTCAACCGGTCTCCCGGCATGTGTGGTAGTGTAATGTAGTGTATATATGTGTAAGTGTGTGTAAGTAAGGGGTGAGAATAGGTCAGTGCCCGTTTGTTAGGGTACTGCTCCGCAATTCGTCTGGTGTTGATCGGAGAAACCATGGAAAACTACCGTCCAGAGCAGCCGGCCGCCCGCTAAATTCCTCCAGACAGCGATTGAACTCGACCTAGCTAACAAGCTAGTATCAAAAGTCATGCTTCCGTTAGAATTCGAACCTGGATCCTCTCGGTGAGAGGCAATGCAGTAACGTCAGTTAATGCCCTGAGCCACATATCCTTGTATATAACATGTTACTTTTATTTATTTTTCAATATTTCCTAAGACCCACCCATTTTCCTTGACTCTCTCGCAATTGGTGCTGGAATGGCATTGGTGTGCGTCTGTTAATAAGCAGCCTTCAACAAAAAATGTTACATTTATTTCCATTTAGAACAATAAATAGTACAAGTTTTGTATTTTACCTAAAATGAATTATATATCAAACAGTAGTAACAATAGGTTCAAAAATACTGGAGGTGCATTATTAACTGTAATGAAATGATGTTCTTGGGGATAATTCGACTAGCGTGAGAAGGAAGATGAATATTTGCTGCGCCATAAATATTCTTATTAAAATGTAAATAGTTAGATTTCTTCATTTCTAGTTAGTACCGCCCTTTTTATCTCCCAAGCTGCCATGAACTATTATGTCTTTTCATTTCCTTCTAAATGTGTAATTTATTTTCTGCACGGTTGTAATTAGGAATTCTTCGTAATTCATTTCCTTCTCTTTTTCATGGAATTAAGGCACTTCTCATCTCGTGTAATTTCTACATTTCTTTCTCTACAACACTTCCATCTACCAAATTCAGGAGTCGTGACCCCGTTTGGACGGTAGGTGGAACTAGGCCAAGCGTCATGACCCGTACGCACCTCCCGGACTCGCAGGCTGGGCCATGCAGTGCGGCGGTGCGGACGTTATGAATGTAGCAGATTTATGGCGTAGTTATGGAGAAAGAGCAGATGGTGTGGAAGATGTCCAGTTGGAGACACTGATATATCGCTGCCTTGGTGGGGGCTGACTTCACCCGTTAGCGGGTATAACAAAGTGTTTCACTGCCGGCCCGGAGAGGCGAGGTCGCTGGGACCGAAGGGGCGTAGCTCCGCAACTGCCTCTTGCCTGAAGGAGCATGGGTTCGAATCTCGCCCGTGGTATCAATGTTTGTGTGTGTACGTATGCGAGTTCCGCTGCAAGTACTCCAAAGTTTCAAAACCATAGTTATCTACGAGTTATGCTACTATTACCCCGAAGCTACAAAACAAATGTTAATTACAGTGATCGCTGTTTGTCCTTAATAGTTGATTAGCGACCTTAAATAAGTAAAAAGGAAAGCTGCAATCACAATTTAACGTGCCCTGCCAAATTATTATACATTACAAAAATATTTTTTTAATATGTCGTGGGCGAAATGCGGTTTCTAGTGCTTGTTTTCCGTGTGTAAAACAGCTACTTTTTTCACAGTGTGGGAAACATCGCCAAGCGTGTGCAAAATATCTGTAACGATTCGCATTTGTCTTTTTATCGGGATGACGTCCTTGTTTATTATTTACAAACAATAGTGTTACAATACTGACTAGAATCCATTTACTTTTATACAAGTAAGGTATTTCTAGTTATTTGATATTTGATTTATATTCCTTTACTTCACATTGCGTTTCGCTCACGGCTTGTTAAAAAAATAGTGTACGCCACACGGCACAAGGTAATTCCCGCACTCATCTCTTTGTGGTCCTCGCTACGCCCGGAGGACAAACTGACTCGTGTATGAATCACCTGTTTCGCAGCCCTCTTACGTAAACTACTATTTTTCAACTTTGAAATAAAAATATTTCTTATGAAAATGTTTACATTTTATTTATTTTGTGAACATTATGCATAATTTTTAACAAATTTACAGGTAAAGTCTATTGCTTAAATATGTTTTACTTTAAAATATTATATTTTGTCTAACCACCCTTAGCCCTAATATTGAAATGATCATTTTTGATATATTTAAATGATTTTCTTATTTATTCTTTCAAAGAAGGGGTTTTCCAAAACTTATTTTCTCTTTCAATAAAAATATTGTTCCTGGACATTCTTCCTTCTTGGATTTTTTCTGTAATGTACCTAAAACTCAGTTTTACTAACTTGTAAATTTTCAGAGAGTTCTAGTTAAGAATAAATAACTCAAGAAGAGACAAATTATCACAACTGAAAAATGTAGATTTCTCTTTCAAAAATGGATTTACTTGCGTAATAAATTCCTTAAAAGGGTGCATACTTACAGTTTCGATACTTGTATTTTAGGAATTATGCCGAGTATATTTTTTCCTCCGCAGAGTTTTATTGAAAATGTACGATCATCTGGAAGGTAGTGATGAGTGGAATATTTGTCGGTAACTAGAAGAAATGCTTTGGAAAAATGTCATAATTTGGATTGTGTATGAAAATGGTCTATGAAAGTAAATATCTGTTGGCTGGTTGAACTTTATAACGCTGTTAAACTTAATAAAATTTTTTGCCAATACTCATTTCGTTTTTATCAAATAGTGCATTTTCTTGTAGAAAAATCTTAACTATACATTTCAGACCTGTATTTCAATATTTTAATGGGTATTTACATGTAGAAACGGCAGTTTTTTTTAATTCGTTCTGCATTCTATCGTAATCAATAAATGGAAGGAGTACTGTATAGTAATGAACGAAGCGATGTATAAAGAGGGGGTAATTGCACAAGAAAAGATTAGAAAACGACCGACGATAGGAGTGAGGTTTCTTATATGCCACGAGTGCCAATTATACCCCTTTATACACATCTTACATTTCATATTTTCGTTTCCATTTCAGAATAATTTACATTTTGAGAAATTCAAGCAAAGTTTTACAATTTGAGACATATGTTAAATGACTTTACATTGCTTCTGAAAAATATATATTTTAGTTGGCGTTGCATTGTATTTGCAAGAAATATTTGCATGTGGAAGGTGCTGAACATAATGTGGACAAAATATTAGAAGCGACAAAGTCTGAAAACATACTTACCACGAAAGTAAAACAGATATGAGAAAAATTCAATGTATAAATATTGGGGAACGATCTCGTCATTCTGAACATTTTGCTATAGCTTACTTTTTAGATCTGGTAATCACAACTACATTTATATATTTTATATTTCTAATCATAAGACGAAATGTTTTACACGTGAAAGATTTAATTTATTCTCGCTAAATATTTTACGTTGTTCCATAAGTCAGCTAACGTAACGTTTACTTCCCCAATTTAGATGTATTCATTTGGTGTTTATATGTAGTTGTTAAAGGTACATTATATGTGATGTATTTTTTGTTCATGTTTTATGTCCGACTGCAAATACCTTGGCTACGTCTGTGTTATAATTTCTTAATTAAACGATTTGGATCCGTTTCTGAATTCTGATTGGTAGGTGTGTCGTTTTAATGCAGTTTGAATTTTAATTGCACGCGTGCTATTAACCTAGAGATAATCGACAATTTTTTCATGGAATTAATGAGCATATTTAGTTAACTAAACGAAAAAATATATAAAGGCATAATTTACATCCAGAGACGTTTTCACTCAAAGAATCCCTTCGTGACCGCTAAGGGTTGGCTGATAACTGAAGCCCGGACGTTTGACAAAATGCCCTTTAGTTATTGTTACTATTTTATGACTTTTAATATTAGAAATCACTTAATTGAACTTCTGTGTTTCTTTTAGTCGATTTTCATTTTACCTTCTTTTGCCTATTTTAGCTTTTGTTGCCTATTTTTACCATGTTCCTCATTATTAGAAGATTTCATTTCGCCTTTTTTCACCTATTTCAACTTCTGATGCCAAGTTTTGCCATTTTTGCCTTTATCCTCATTATTTTGCTACTTTTTCTCCTGACACCGATCGCGATTAAGTAGTTGAAATATCTGCATGCCTGGATAACTCGAATGCCCATTAGTGTTTTGTCTTTCTGTGGAAGCAGACACTGCGATAAAAATCTGAATGAAAAAAGACGATGACACCGATCATGATTTTTTATTTTTTCATTGAAGCCGTCAGGCTTTGTTAGCTCACGAGCAATCCTATTCTACTTTCGAGAATGACCACCGATCTTTTTGCGGACAGCTTTCTATATACGATTCTCAGTGTTGGCGATAACACAAGTGCAAAGAACGAAAAACATAATTCTGTTTTCACTGATGACATTTCAAGATTCAAAAGGAAGTTCACAACAGAATTTTGAAGAGACAGCCTCGCGAGAAAAATAAACTCGTAGCCATCTTACCGCTTGGTCATGCGGAATCAAAATTACAAAGAAAATATGTTTTTTTTTTTGCACATAAAGTGATAATGTAAATTTTAGAGTTAGAACAATTGTAATTATTATTTTTTACAATTTCTTAATATGTGATTTTCATTGTTTACACGCCTTTTCCTACCCTACTTTAGCTAGAATAAATGCCTTTTTTGAATGCTTATTCAGTAAAGATTAATGCCATTTTGTCTGCTTTTTTCATGTAAAATAAATGCTTTAATTTCCGGGCTCTACTGAAAACAAAACGTTTAATCGATATTTATGACTTCATGGTTTTAATAATGAACTTCCTGTAATTAGCGTGGGAGGCAGAAAATTTTAGAACACGAACTGAGTAAAAATGCCTGAATCTGTCAGCAGTTCCGCATCCTCCTTTGTAAATAGAGGTAATTGATTTTCATGCTTTGACGCGATAAAAGTTAAGACGTTTTCAGACTTCAGTGAAAATGCCAATTACTGGGTATTGAAAATTTTTCAGAGTGACCTGATGGGTTCTATTATAGTCTACAGGCAAGTCATGGCGCAGTTAGCATTTTTTGCCATCCACGAATGCATTGTTTAACAGGAATTGAGCATGCGAACCTGTCTTTTGGTTTCATAAACTAGTGTGCTGGAAGAAGACGTTTCTTCAGGTCTTGAACGCTTATACCCATGTCGGAAGCTTGAAGCTTGTCTCTGCTGAGCCAGCTCTCCACCTGGAGATGTCCTGAGAGGGACCGTCTGCAAACCGATGTTGCCGGATCTGAAATTTCGGCGATGGATAGATTTATCGAGGTTTAAATGGCGCTTCAATCGCTATGATCATTGGTGTCCCTGCCGCAATACAGATAATAAAAACAAAAAAACAACAAACAAAACCCGTGGCAGAGGCAACTGTCAAACTGAATAAAAATATAAAATTCTTTAAAATTGGGTAAATTACAATAAATAAAATTAAAAGTTTTAAAAGTGCGTAAGGCCGCATTAAAAGTCTATTGAATGCAGGAATCTTAAAACAAATATACAAGACTGGAAAACTGGCGATGCTGGCACCACACTTACGGAACTCATGTCAAAATTAGTTTACGGCCCCAAAAAGAAGAAATAATCAACCAAACCCATCAATTAAAAAAAACATTAGCATCTGTTAACGTCATTTGGTCACCAACGAAATACGACACTAGAAGAAAACGTTTTTCGGGCGGAAAACTCGTAGTTCTTTGCAACGCGTTGCTCCCCTTCGCACTGTCGACTTCCCTTTACTTGCTCCCGTAAAATTAGAGGTCTTGAGTATCGGCACCGCGAGTGGAAGGAATCCACCTGGCCGTGGGATGATGGCACTCCATGACCTCGGGCACCATAAATCCTCGTAAACCAATCAAATACTAATCAAGAAATAACCAATCAAACCCATCAATTACGGAAAGTATTAGCATCCTTAAATTCCTCTTGATCGCCAATGAAATATGGCAGAAGAAGCAGAATTTTTTCGGGCGGAATACTCATAGTACCTTGCGACACATTGTCCCCTTAGCCACTATCGACTACCTTTCTCTTGCTCCCAGTAGCTAGGTCATTACTTTCGTAAAATTAGGGGTCCTAAGCGTCGGCGCCGCGCGTGGAAGGAATCCACCTGGCCGTGGAATAAAGTATATTGATTGAGTGGTGAGTTGTAGTTGACATTTACATAATTGAAATGATTGAAGGCGTTGTCATTGTCAACAATAGTATTTATTTTAATAACTTTTATAACAATACTTTTCGTATTATCTCTCTCAAAATTGTACATGTATATTTTCATTCATTTTCTTGCTTAAATTAAAAAAAAACTACTATATTACAAAAAGATCTAACTCTCCGTCCCCTTCTTTCTTTCCTTTCTTTAATTCTTCTCTTTTCATTTCTTAAGATGTTTTTAAATTATATAAATTATTTTATATTATAAATATCTAACTCTCCGCCCCGTTCTTTCTTTCAATCTTTCTTTTCTTTTCTTTAATTCTTCTCCTTTCATTTCTTAAGATGTTTTTTAAATTACGTAACTATGTTAATTCTAATTTTATATTTTTCTTGTATCAGAAAACTGATGATGATGGCTAAGCCATCGAAAGCTGCTATTATTGAAATAAATACTATTGTTGACAATGACAACGCCTTCAATCGTTGCATAAAGCTTCTGTGGCCACGCGCGCCTTCAATACTCCTAAATCATTCAAGTAACAATCAATAAATAGCCAATCAAACCCATGAATCACGTATTAGCATCTATTAACTTTACTTGATCGCTAATGAAATGCGGTGTTACGATTCTACGAAACTCTTGATCCCACAACAGCATATGCATACATAAATCCGCGATCCTTTAAACGTCAATATATTAAAACTGTAACTGGATTTTCTGTCACCAAACGTCGCTATTTGTTGGCCCCTCTCTTGAGGTAATGTTAAATATTTCAAGTTCAAAAAAGAAAGTATATTTCTCGTGATTTCTCGTAACTAGAATCAGTCGATAAATATTACCTTTCCCGTTTCGCGGATATCTTGTTTCTTACTTGAGAACCATCGATTAATTTTCGCTGACGTACCTTCGCCAAGGTTTTCGACAAACTTCCAATATCCAGAAGTTGCTACTGTTTGGGGTTTAAAATCAAAATGACACGTTACTATACCTAGCCTGCATTCCGGCGTCCATTCGTTAGCGAACTCTATCGTCTCCCCTAACAAACTTCCGTCCATAGAAACCGAGGCCATATTCTTCAACTGTGTATTTCTACGAGTTAATACCACTCTACCAAAACTTATGTTTTTATTTCGTAACATATGGCACAAGGCATTTTTTTCGGACGGAAAACTCGGAGAAGTGACTGGCGACGCGTTGTCCCTTTTGCCACCCTCGACTTCCCTTTACTGCTCCCGGGAGTGAGGTTATTGCTTCCGTAAAATTAGGGGTGCTAAGCGTCGGCGCCGCGCGTGGAAGGAATCCACCTGGCCGTGCGATGAAGGCTCCCCGTGGCCTCGCGCGCCGTAAATCCTGAGGCGCTTAGCAAATCCCCAGCGCCCGGGGCCCCGAAAAGACTTCTCCGCTATCTCGCGAGTCGTGTTTTATGTCCGAAGTTCCGTGATCCATGGCGTCGTAAGATTGGCCATACAAGAACTGCATCAGACAGCTTCCACGTTCGTGACGTATAGTGCGGTTTTCTATCTTGTTAGTCGGATCTTCAGATGGAATTGGGTCGTTGAAGTAATTAAATCAGTTGGAAAGAAATCTCGAAGCTCTGTTTGATACAGTTCTCTTCTAGAATATCAGTGAATAGAGGTAAATTCTGGAACAATTACAATGGGAGTCAACAACACGATCTACGAACGGTTGAACTAAGAAAAAATAGGATTGACATATTATTGATAGTTCTAAACCATATTTTTTTATTAATCATCAATTAATCACGCAATGGTATAAAAGAAAAAACAGACATGCTTTCAAAGCTTCTACAGATATGATTTATTTTTCGAATTAGTATGGTTCTCAATGAAGGTATATTTTTAAATGACTAATCTCAAAACAGAATGACTAATATTGGACAAAATATTTTTTTCTTTTTGGTTTATGAACAATGTGAGATAAATCGCATGGGGTCTTAGACATATCTCCAAGAATAGTTATCACTAGAATTGCTTTTTCCGAGAATAAACACTTCGTACAGTTGTACGACTTAATTTTTTCCGAGTATAACTATCCCGTGTTTATCCGAAGAGTCGTCTCTGAAAGAGAAAGTTGGTACTGCATTCGATAGTGTTTTGTTGAAATATATATTCTTTGCTTCTCATTTTTTGCTCATTTCTGCCTTGTTTCCCTCAATTACGAATCGCCGTGTTTCCTTGTAAACGTATGTGTGTGTTGCGTTTGTGCGTCCTAGTGAAATTGTGGGATATTGTGTGTTGAAATTTCCGATTTGAAACCTTGAAGTTCCGCCTTGAAACTGCAGTAGTTCCGAAGCAATTAAAGATATTAACCACCGAAACAAAAATAATTTGGACTTGGTTTTCCTAAATTAACATAACACAAGTATCACACAAATTCTTCTGTGTGCAAAAGTGTCATTAAAATCACATATTTTTTAATCAACCTGTTTTGAAAAATGAGCTATTGCATGTTGGGTTGAAAAATTAATATTTTAAATATTTTCTCCAATTTGTGACATGAAAAATACATTTCACATTAAACAATGATTATTGTTACACTGTTTGATTTTAGTTAATCAACCACACATTGAACTAAAAATACAAGAATTAAGAGCAGAGAGATATCCTCTGGTACGTACCAATGCATACTATCAACACTTATTATAGTACAGCCATTCGAACTTTGCTAAAAAGAGATTATTGAAAATGTCACATTTTCATTTTACTACTATTTACTCATTTGGTGGTTGATATTTAAATTATTAAAATTATTGAGCAATATTTCATAACAAAGAAAACTTCTTATATTAAAAATACAAAATATCCTATATGAGAAATATATTGATCAAAAAGTATAAAACAGTTAAAATAGATAATTTTGTTTATGAATCATCTTTCATCGAAAAATTTTCACTTTATTCATCTACAGCAAGTCAGTGGTTTGAGCTCAAACAATTTCTCAGTTACTCTCAGAAAATGATTCTATTATAGAGCACTAGGCAGCTAATCAAAAAATATGACTTATTTATATATACAATCTACAAATATAAAATGTATATTTACCTCTCTTTCTGATGATTCAAATCATCCTTCACAAGATCCAAAACACTTAGAACTGTGGATTTAGAAAGACGAAATCTGGTTAAAAACTCATCATCGTATTCATTCAATAAATCGGGCCTGGAACGAAACCTTCTTCGTTTTAGCGAAGACAAATACACCCGGAACAAGAATTCATCATCGCTATCTGAAACCTTCATTGCTACAGATTGCTATACAGCTGCACACAGTACACGCGTTCTCACTGATGCTTGCACTTTTGAGGTTATTTCACATTATTCACTGAATATCTCCGCAAAAATAGTGGAATAGTTTATCATCAGTTTATTCCGTGAATAAGCACTATTCTCCTTTCGTACAACCGTATTTTTCTTTATCCATCGAATAAAATTCATCTCGGCTTTATTCAGAGTTCGTACAACTGGGCCAAAACGCAGTGTTAACAACGATAACGGGAACAATGACATGAAGGAAAGGACGTAACAGCATTTGTTTGGTAGAAATCTAGGTTGTGAATTGCATAAAAAGTTTATTTATTATTTCTCGATAACGATCAAAACTCATTTTAATTCTGTAAATTCTGTTATAGTGAATTTTGTGAATACTAAAAGATAATGAATACACTGGAAAAACCGTTTTGAAATTTCATTCCCTTTGCGTCATATTCTGTAGCATGTTTTTTTGTGTGTTTAAATTGTCGAGACTGTCTAGATGTCAAGATTGTCGCCCAAAAATTAAAAATTGCGTGTGGTGGTTGTTTGTCACATTACATGAATATGTTTAATCGAATTTCTGTCACTCCAGACTGGGCTTTCATGCCACGAATATTCGTAACACAGCCGTGCTTGACGGGTTGGGGCGAAGTTAACAGAACTACTGCGTGTCTTTCTAGAAGATTCTGATTTCACGAATGGTGCTTCTAGACGATATATTATTATTTGCTACAGCCAGTAATGACATAAACACAAGGAAAAATCCACACTTAATGTGGAGTCCAGTCTCATAATCTTAACAATTCCAGTTGCAGTATCAACAACCTGGGCTATTTAGGTCAGCCTTTTCCTACACCTTTCTAATTAAAAGCATTTTTATATTTTGCGATAGTTCGAGTCTTAGTCAGTAATATTAACCCGATAACTTTACATTAAATAAAACATCAATTATATTCACACTCCAGAGTGTTGAAATGCTCCCGTTGAAAACTGTAAACATTAAGCCATTGTGTGTGTGCTAAACTAGCAACTTTTCCGCGTCGTTTCATAAGGAAACTTTTTTGGCACGAATTTTGAACGAAGTTTCCGCCTTTCTTTGTAGCCGCCATGTCTGGTTGCTATCGCCTAGCCCCCGTCGCATTTCCCGGAGGAGCAGTCGACGCCACCGGCCCATCTGTGCAAGTCGATATCCGCTCCCTGGACTGCGGCCGTTGCCCTGCTAGGGCGGTGCGGCGGAGGGCCAGAGGCAGGCGATTGGGGCTGCGAGGGCCACAGAGCCTCACAGTGTTCGGGTTTGAAATTCTTGAGAAAAAACCGTATGGTCGAAAACGTAAAATGTTGAATAAATAGTATATCCTAGGTTCAAAATATTAAACGTTTGCACTGGAGCGCAAACTCGCAAGCCATTGGAAGCTCGGAGAACACCTGTTGTGACTGTACTGTCACTCGCATGATTTAGCCCAGGCTTTCGAACCGCGCTGAGCCGTTTCCTGTGGCGACTGTGCGAACTACACACGTATATAAATTCCGTAGTTTTTCGTATGCCTGATCTTCTCAACAAAATAACATAAGTAACGTAACATGTTGTAACGTATAGTTAATATTCATTAGTCAAAATCAAAACGTAAAAACCTCAACCAATATCTTATTTATCGCTGTAGACTCCGCATTCTTCACCTTTAAATAATGCAGATTAAGACTGGACTTACTGTGGTGGAGGCCTGTGGACAAAAAATTGGTGTTGGTTCTTGATGAAATCTGTTAATAAACCCGTATGCTTGCATTTAAAGATCTCAAACGCCCGTTTTAATCATTCGAACCACAAAAGGTAATAAGATCTCTTATTTTACAACTTTCTCTGCAAGAAGTGTATTGTTTACTCTGTCAGTTGTTGGGTGAACTAAAATTGTAACAATTAGAGTAGCTACGAAAGAAAACTAATTTTGGTATATATCTTTTGATTACATCTTCAATGTAATCTATGATAAATAAATTGACAATAATAAAAAATACAATGCATAATTCTGAAGTATTTTAAAAATAATATTTAAAACGTAATAGTATATCGTGTGGCTGTGTGTAAGGCGCATGGATATCCGTTTTGTTTACAATAGTACACGGTTGCGTATTTGGCTGGTAAAAGCTTTCTGTGATTTTGTTGTTTTGTTTGTTGTGCGAAAGTGTAGAGAAAAACGGAATGTACGTTTCAAGTGGCGCAAACATGAAGGTTGAATGACGAAAAGAAAGTTTTGGCAAGAGAAAAGGCTGTGCAAAAGTGAAATTTGTCTAAAATCTGAATTAACTCAGATTACTTCAAAAATATATTTTCTTATATTTGAAAGCTCCCATGCCCACCTAAATATTGTTCCCATTTTTCTACATTTTGACTCAAATATTGTATACATAGTAATAAATAAATGTGTGATTTTTTGTGTGTACCATTAAAATATTCAAAATATAAATATCTACATATAAAAAATGTAAAAGGAGAAAAAATATTGAAAATAATTCTGAAAGTTTTTTAAAGTTATATTTTAAAATCCATGAACAGATTTACTAAATATTATTTAATAAGTTCAAAAAAATTCAAATTAAAATTTAAGAAAATACAATGGCAAGTACATTTTTATCCAAGTGTTTTGCGATAAAAACGTATGTATCTTCAAAACTTTAACAAAAATTGAAAATTTTCCAAGTTATCATAAAAACAAACTTGCAAATTCAAAAGTTGGATAAAATAAAGAAGTTTTAAATTCCAGTCCTAGTGTCCTTTAAGCATGTCGTTCCCAAGTACCGCATAGAGGTCAATTTGTAAGTCGTAGAACGGTTTATGCAAATCTTCAAATTAGACTCGAGTGTTGGAATGTTGAGCAACATCGTGTCAAAGGGAAGAGGAATTAAGATTGACATAGCCGAAACGTATGCAGTCTTAAAAGCTCGAAGTTTAAAATGTGCTTCAAAATCCATTTCTTTCAATCCCATACGGAGTACTTCCTAGGAGCTGGATACTTCAGTGAAGAGGGGAGGGGTATGATTTCCCATATATACAATTGCAATTAAAAGCGTTATATTGTTAAAAAGTATACAGTTGTAAAATTGCAACGGGTGGTCTATTAAGACGTTATTTTAAAATATTTGTTCTCTTGTTCGACACATTTGTGCCATTGTTCAACGTAGCACAGAATTTTGATATAACCATTACAGCGTAGTCGCAGTGAAGATGACAGCGTGTGGGACGAGGGAGTGGTGCAGGGATGGCTGGGCAGTGGAGAGGAAGAGAGGGGGGCGCAAAAGGCACTCTTTGCCTCGAAGCGAGCGCGCGTGCGATGCTCCATTGTGAAGCGGCGAACAATGCGCGATGGCGCGCGGGTCGCTTGCTAGGGGCTTCGGGAGCTCCTGTGGCCCCGGGGAGGTCGGAGACGGGAAAGAAGTGACGGCGGCGGTGGAGAGAGGTGACGGGCCGCTGGGGGCGGCGGTGGACGGGAATGCATCGGCAGCGACGACTGGTTGTCCCGGGCGCGTCAACTACTCAGGTCATTACTCCCGAAAGTGTAGTGTTATTTATTGAGAAGTGGAGTCTTCTCCTATTGGATGGCAAGATCCGCCGCCGACCTATCGCTGACTAGCGGGTTTTCCTCAACTACGTACCCCCACTAGCGGGGCACCACCCCAGCCGGGACAAGTTGCAAGTTCCCGTCGGGTCTCTCGGTATCTGCGGTAGTGTGGTGCATGTTAGTGGAAGTGTGAGCATAGGACAAGGAAGAGGAAGAAAAGATCGCGCGCGTCCGTGGCCCGTTTGTTAGGGTACTGCTCCGGCATTCAGCTGGTGTTAATCGGAGAAACCACGGAAAACTACCGATCAGAGCAGCCGGCCGCTAGACTTCTCATCCAGACAGCGACTGAATTCGACCTAGCTGAAAAGCTAATGTCGAAATTCCTGGCGTCGTCGGGACTCGAACCTAGGATCTCCCGGGCAGAGGCACTGTAGTGACATCAGTTGATGCTCTGAGGCATCGTTCCCGTCTGCAGGAGTGGCGAGCGACACGGTGCTGGCGATGACAGCCAAATGGCTGTGAAAGTGGAGGTGACTGGTCTACATTGACCTTAGAGAACTTATTAGCAAACATCATTTCTTTTAAGCTTTCCTATTAATTTTCTCGTTAATATTTTTTCCACAAATTCTTCAAAGGCTGAATAGGTTTGAAATGTGCCTTTAGAATTCGAATAAACATTTTTAAATGCATAATACATCGGTTGGGCTTTAACAGATGCATATAATCTAAAATATTCCATCCAAGTAAGTATTTAGTATTTTATTGCTTGTTTGTTGTTTGATTATGTAAAAAGAAACATATATTTGATATAAAATACTTTCCTCCAGAAATTCAATTGCAACAGTCAAGTAAAGAAAACTACGGAAATTAATGATTCGGGAGAATGTAATCTTAGGTCAAAATCTAGAAATAAGAAACTGAATCAATCGAACTCACAAATTGTACTCATCTTTCAAAACTTAAATAAATAAAAAATGTTCACTAGTTCCATTGATTGGAATTATTATATTAATTTTTATCATAAGTTAAAGAATATCTCTTAAATTCGTTAACATTGCCGTTCGCAATCAATTATTAAGAGGATGCCACTTCACTCTTATCAGTGTCTTACAGATGAAAACTAATAAATACTGTTTACTCTGATACAACTGTTTAGAATGTTAAAATGAAGAAAGATAATTAATTACTCGTGTCATCCCAGCATGCATTGGTTGCGGTGGACGTGGTTCAGCTGAAGTGAGGGCGATGTCGGCGTTGCTGGTGTCAGCTGGTGTCAACTAGAATACTACGGGGGATTGGACTGGCGTCCGAAGGGTGAAGCGACATGGGGGGGCGAGGGGAAATAAGGGGGGGGGGGGGGGGGCGCCAGCCGCTGACCGCTGGAGTGCGTTGGGTACCGTGCGGGGTGCGTGGCGTGGAGCGTGAGGCGTGGAGAGCGGGCGCGGGGCGTGGTGCTTGTGATGCGGGGTGTAAAGCGCGGGGCGTGGGGCGTGATGCGGGGTGGGCGCGGGTGTGGGCGCGGGGCGTGGGGCGTGGGGCGCGGGGCGTGGGGCGGGGCGGGGGCGTGGGCGCGGGGCGTGGGCGCGGGGCGGGGGCGTGGGCGGCGCGGGCGTGGGGCGTTGGCGCGGGGCGTGGGGCGTGGCGCGGGCGTGGGCGGGGCGGGGCGCGGGCGTGGGCGTGGCGCGGGGCGTCGGGCGTGGGGCGTGGGACGTGGAGCGTGGGGGGGGCGTGGGCGTGTGGCGCGGGCGTCGGGCGTGGGCGTGGGGCGTGGGGCGTGTGGCGCGGGGCGTGGGGCGCGGGCGTGGGGCGTGTGGCGCGGGGCGTGGGGCGTGTGGCGCGGGGCGTGGGGCGTGGGCGTGGGGCGTGGGGCGCGGGGCGCGGGCGTGGCGCGGGTCGGGGCGTGTGGCGCGGGGCGTGGGCGTGGGGCGGGGCGTGGGGCGTGGGCGCGGGGCGTGGCGTGGCGGGGCGGGCGGGGCGTGGGGCGTGGGATGCGGGGCGCGTGGCGACGAACGCGTGACGCAGGGCGTGTGGTGCGGGGCGCGGGACGTGGGTCGTGGTCGATGGGATGCGGGGCACGGGGAGCGATGGTGTGTTTTTCATAAGCTAGGGCACAACACTACACGTTCAGGAGCTTCCGTGATCTTCCATACCTCCTTGAGACCAATATATCGATTACCGTAGCGTTTTAACAGTTCGGACTCCTTTGGGTTTGGGCAATTATTCCATGTGATACTGTATTATATTTTCGAACCATATGTTTCGCTGACAAATCATACTTTGTCGAATGCAAGAAAATATTTCGGAAAAATAGAAGTTTGTTTCGTGGGTTTCCGTTTTTAAAAAATATGAGTATTTTTGTTTTTATCACAAAAGGAATAGTTTAGTAAATTTCGTAGTAATTTTGTGCAAACGTGAGTACGGTAATGTGTATAAATAAGTTTAATGATTGGAGAGCAGAAAAATATTTCATCTTTTTTTGTTAACAGTATTATTTAACTACCGAATTAGGTTTACGCTTTATTTTGTAACGAATGAAAATATGGTAATTAAGAATATTTATTTCAACCATGATTTTTAAGTGATATATCCAAGACCAACTCTGCTGTATATCGTGATACATTATTAACCTTACTATATTTAATGAACATCTTCAAAAGTTTAGACATAGAACTTCTTTAAGAGTTTTAACTATTGATAACACGAAATTAGGAATGGATTTCAAATCAAGTTTTTTAGTTAGTAAAAAATATAGACAAGAGTTTATCAAAAAATTTATATTGAGATGGAAAAAACAATTATAATTTTTTCCCTATTTTGAGTGAATGAATTTGGATTCTTCTTTGTTCCGGAGAAAAAAATGTGTGTAAATACAAGTCTGAAGGCCGCATTAGATTTGTTGGGACAACTGGCAATTCCAGTGGAAAGGCCACTGCAGGGTGACGAAGAGGGTGATGGTGTTTGTGGTGATGTCTGTGGGTGGGATGCAGAGATAACGAGGCCCTCAGCCGCCTGCGCGAGGCGCGACGACGTTGCGGCGTGGGTGGGAGCGCCGCACAGGCTTTGAAGCCAGCGGAGGTGGCAGAGGTCGAGGAAGATGCGAAGCGGAAGAGATAACATTCCGCGCCTCTTATGATTTACATTTTATTTCCATTTTTGATTATAAAATACATGTATCAGTATTTCTGTATTTTTATATATGTAATTTTTGACTTAGGTTTAGTAAGGCTTAGTATTAACCTTATATACTAAAGTCATTTTAACTTCGTATGATTGAGGAAGATTTTAAAGTCTTCTTCTTCTTCTTCTTCTTCTTCTTCTATGTGAGGAACTACACCATGCGGCGTCTCTCGCACCCAAGCTTCCATCTTCCATCTTGCCAATCATCATCTTCGATTTGACGATCTCTCGTTCGTACGCTCCCTCTTAAAATACCTTCTTTTGTATCGACGCGTCGCACTGGATGTTACGAGAAGCGTGTATCTGGAACCTATTTTTGATTCTCGTCCCGGAATATGAGGTTTCAAGTAGGTTAAATTTGGATAGGTGTTCGGTTTGGTTGATGCATGAATAGAAATTATTTGAGATCTTGATAGTACTATGTATGAGATATTTAATTCGTTAATATTTTCTTAAAACGACACGGAGTATTGACGGCGCGTTCTATAAGCTTTGAAATATTATTAATCTATAGGTATTGTGGAAAATGAGGAAAAGAAGAAACATAATTCAAACAATAAAAAGATGAAAAATTCTATAAGTCGTTTACTCCTGATCTAAACAAATACACGTATTTTAGGATGATGGTTCTTGATTCTTGATGTGGTTTGTAGTACGAGTTCTGTTCTTTTCGCTAAAGTAAATGGTTTTCTGTGTAAGAATATTCTGCAAACCAATGACAACCATCGTAACACAGGTGTATTTGTTCATCAGGATTTTTCGCGGTGTGTCGGATAATAAGCGGTGCATGTCGTTTGCAGCAGTGCGCAGTTGTACGAGGATGTCGCACGAGTGAAGAAGCACGTGGATGCTCGGGCGGCTGCGCGGGGGCGATGGTGGTAGCGTTGGGGGGGGGCAGGCGGAAGGGGGCGGCGGTGGAGAAGGGAGGGGCTGCATTGTGGCGGCAGAGCGGGGCGGCGTCTGGAGGGAAAGGCGCTGTCCAAGGCAGCGGCACAGTCCAGTCGCTGGTCAATGCAGTTGATAGAACCCCTCGTGATTTCAAGCGGAGGAACTTCTGCGAATGTCAACCACAATGCCTCGGCCCAACTCGCGAGTTATAGCTGACGGCTGTAGGTTGCAACGAGGGAGATTTGATTGTACGAAGGAGAGACTGCAGGAAGAAAGGGTTGTGGGAAAGACGTACTCTTCCCATTACGTAAAATTAAATTTTTATTAATACAAGGAATTGAAATGAATTGGTATTGCGGATCATGTACAAATCCACTGATTGGGACAGTTGATTGTTAATTTTCTACCTTTACGTGACGAACCATCAAAATACCATTTTTTAAAACTTCGTCATTATTGTCTTACGTTAGCCATTACCTTATAATTATGAATTTAAGTTTGTGGGTTAAAATAATTGTGCGTGTCTTGTAATAAAAAATTAATACAATTGAATTAGCTAACATTTATGTGCCTAGGTGTGGCTAAAAGAAATGGTTTTCGGCTTTCGCTGATAGATTTTTTGTATCACAAAACTGGAATATATTTCCTCTGAACCGAAAAGCTGAAAGTACTCTGGCCGTGAAGAAGAAACCTATTCCTTCTTTCTTTGCAGACAGGAAAACAACATGTCTCTCTGTTGAGATTCTAACATTCATAAAGTGCTGAAATTTAAAATGAAATCACACCGGTACAGCAGCGAAGCGTAGATGTTAAGCCATTGCTACAGAAGATTCGCCTGCGATTCAGACACGCATGTTTGAGATTACCGAGGCGTCTGATGAAAGGTGTGCGCAGACGAGGGGGGGGGAACTGGAGGTTTTCTCTCGACTAGTACGGGAAAAAGTTACACGCGAATCGGACGATTCGGGGAGAATGGGATGGAGGAAGATGCGTAGTTTTCTTTTAAATTCTAAGCGCATTAAAGTTAGTTATATAAATAATAATAATAATAATGATTGAATGAACAACAATAATAAGTAAAGTAATAAGAAGGTAATATGTGACAATAAAACCATAAATTTACGTAATCTAGAAAACAAGTGATTTCATGATGGATTAATGCACCGCACCAACTGACAAGGGTTCTAGGATTCTAGGAACTTGCCATATGCGTCATGTGTATTGTGTTCTCCATTCAATGGCAGCAACGTTCATGTAGTGTTGCTAAGTAGAATAATGTTGCGCGTTGCTTCTGGGGGTTTCCAGCAAAGCCTTGCGCGTAGAGCTTCCGCTGGGGTGTTCCCCCGGGAATTTTCCCATACACGCCCACCGACAGTGAACTGCACTTCCCACTCGTGTTTCCGTCGTCACTTCAATTTCCTTTTGCCCATGCGCTCATCTTCACTTCAGCATGTTATCTTTGCTAAATATCATCCCTGCGTTTACGCATCTACATTCTGTATTGCATATTCATGTTCACTTCCACGATCTCAAGCCTTGAAATAGTATGCTCGCTTTGACATTCAGCGCTGCCTTTGCTGTTGCTCCTGACCCGTGCGTCTCCTTCCTCAAGAACTCTTTCCTTTTGAGAGTGGTTCGACATAAGACCAGCCCGTCTCCCGTTCTCCTAACGCTGCTTTAATTGCAGTCATATTTCTGATGTTGAAATTATCCCATTAAACTATCTATACAATTACTATTTTTAGTTTTTTTATTCCCTACCTTGATTGTTCGCTGAATATTTTTCACTGTTACCGTACTAGGATCACTAATGAAATTAAACGCTCTACGACAAGCGTGCGCTGCCCAACAGAAAAGTGTGTGTCAGTGGGGGAGGGGGAGGACAACTATATTTCTAAGCCCCCTCTTCCATTACAATTTTTATATACTGACGACTTGTATCACAAAGAACTCAAACATACTTCCCGAACATTTACATAATACATTTAATGGTACAATTAATGATAAAATGATTTTATGTTAAATCATTCATTTAGTGGGTTGTCATAAGTCTTGAAGAAAGGCTTTCCTCAGATGTAGAATAATTCTCCAAATAATCGGACTAAAAAGGGGAAAATCAGTAATTAAAAATATTTAATGGTAAGTAAGGGAAACGTAATAAAACGTGTTATTACGTAAAGCTGCGGAGCCACACCCCACTTAGGCTTCCTCTACAATGAAATGTCTTATATTCTATTGTCATATAGTGTAAGTTCCTGTTTTTGTTCTTTAAATGCTTTGTTAACTGTTCTGAGCAGAGCTGAGCGTGACGTGTTCGGTTCGACTGTGCAGAACAGAGAAAAATCGGAAACGGTGGTCAAGTGGAAGTGAACATGAATGTTTAATGTAGAATACGGATGTGAAAAATGTCTGCTCTCTCCTAATTTTCCTATTTTTTTCTCCTTTAATTCTACTTCTACTTCATTCACAGGTAGAGGTGGCTCAGGTTATCAACGATGTCACTACAGCCTGAACCGGGAGGTCCTAGGTTCGAGTCCCGACGGTGGCAGTATCGTCACTAGCCTGTTAGCTAGGTCGAATTTCGCCGCTGTCTGGAGGATACAAGCTCTAAACTTCGATTGGTCTCCCGACATGTGTGTTAGTGTAGGTCATGTAAGTGTAAGTGTGTAAGTTAGAGGGAGGATAGAACAAGGAATGAGAAGAAAAGATCGCGCGCTGTCCGTGGCCCGTTTGTTAGGGTACCGTTCCGGATTACTAGTGTTGATCGGAGAAACCACGGAAAATACCGATCAAAGCAGCCAGCCTTTACAATTCTTCTTAGACAGTGGCTGAATTCTACCTTGCTGACAAGCTAGTGTCGGAAAATCTGCCACCGTCGGGACTCGAACATAGGACCTCCGGATCTGAGGCACTGCAGTGACATCAGTTGATGTCCTGAGCCACCTTTCCTGGTACAGTGCTTCAGTGTGTCCGCTGAGCCTCTGTGGCAGGCAGGCCGGAAGTTGCGATGGCGCCATTTGTCGTAACGTCGTTACCCCATAACGACGTGCGCTCTGAAGTGCCCTACGCAGATTGGGGCCGAGAGGGCTTTTCAACGCAAGTGGCGAGGCGAAGTTCGCGAAGCACGCTGCTTGTCGGCGACAAGGGCGAAGGCGCTCTGTTAGAACATGCATGACTGTTCGTGTTGGCTCTATCCGCGGGAGCTCAAATTGTGCAATTGAGTTGCTGCAGTTTCAAAAGCGGGATGAGGTTCATTATATGTAAAACTACCAACGTAATATTTTACAAGACCGTGTTACGGAATATTGTTGAATGTAGACATTAATTGCTGCTGTTGGAGTTCACTTTTTGTTTTATTAAAAAGCAGCACATTTAATTTCTTCCTTCTAGATAATAATTGTTTTGTATTTTCATATTATTTGCAGATTATAGCTTGAAATAGCATTAAGATAAATTTCTTTTATGACTGTCCAACTTTGATAAAATGCTATAATTATAGTATTATGTTTCTTAACTTTATTTTATGGAGACAAGAAGTGAAGCGTGTGACATGTTTTTCTGTAATTTCGTGGTGAACCTACTATTGTACCGTTTAAGTATCCAATATTACTCCTCATTTATTGACTTATTATATTTATAGAAATCATTTCTTGTTACAAATCAATTAAAATGAAGTAAAAATTGGAATTTACCTAAATAAAGGAAATAACAGCAGTCGATTCTGATTTCCGACGTGAGATCCGAATAAATTAGCGGTCTACGAACGATCTTCTAAACCATAAAAGATAATGAAAAGAAACGTCTCTACCACATATTTTGTTGTATTAAACATTTATATGTGTGTACACAACGCTTGTTATACATATATAAACACAACGTCTTGTTGAATTTGTGAGCATATGATTTGTAAGCGCATTACGACTACAAAAACTTATATATTTTTTTGCTGATATCAGTAGAGAATCACATTATTCTACTTTTTTTCTGAGATTCTATTAATAATCGCCATCTTTGCCTCTTCTTTTGCTCTAGTGATCAGCAACTTACTTAGGATGGGGTAACATTCTTTCGTTGCCTCTTTTGTCAGGGATGCATTTTTTCGGGTAAAATTATAATACAAAATTGTAACTTTTCTTTTATTAGAATTTAAAAATATATTTTTGTTACGCCACTTATGCGGTTTTATATAAAAATAAAGAACAGTGAAGGACTAATTATTGAAGAATATGCCAAATATTCAGACATACTTTTGAATTTGATAATTCGGTACGGAGATGTGAACCGAACCTCAAAGTGGCAATCTAATGCTGACCGTATCTAGTTAAATTTAACTGATACTCGTGTACCTACACCTTATAAGGCTTTTGAGATAGAATCACCTGATTCAATGTGAAATATTAAAAAAATAGAACAAACAGTTTTAATGAATTCATTAACCACTTTGCATTCGTATTGACAAGAAAACTGCCACTTTAGTTTATTTCGTTTGTATATTGCTATTGTAATTCCACTTTTCAAATTATTGTAATAAATCTATGAAATGAACACATAACTAGCTATGTTTGCAATTATGATTATTGTAAATTAATGAAAATATTGTTCGGTATATTTTTGTTTAATTGTTATGTAGTACTTATCGCAACATTCTCTGGTATGCTCTTACGAAAAGCGAAGCAAACACGATCGTCATAATGCTCAAGTCGCGGGGGGGGGGAGTGGAGCTGGAATGGCCTTCCCTGACCGCCACTTTACCTTCATACGCCATTGCAGAGGATGCTTTTGTTTTGAAGAAACTTCAACAGATTTCACCTCCGTATTATCTCCCGAGTGAAAAATAATTTTTGCAGTTATAGAATAAAACACAATAGCAAATGCAATCGATCTTTTCATATAAATATTCATTGATATTCATTTCAGAACCCACGTTAAAAAATGTACCGACATGCTGCATTTACATGAGTTACGTGCAAAATATAGAAGCCATTATCGCATTCAGAAACATTAAATTGGTACTTCGATATGAATATAAATTTGTTTACAGTTGAAACACGTCAAAACTAGACAATCGGATCGTCTGTGAAAAGGCGTGGAATTGCGGAGTGATAAATTGTATAATATAATATGATAAGTCTGCAAATGATCGATGTTATGAAAATATAATTTAAAACTGATGACATTTGTCACAGTTTGATTTATTTTATTTTTAACATTCAGCGTATCTAAACAACGCAGAAGAATACAAAAATATAAATGTTTCTGTAATGCAAAAAAAGAATATATAATCAGATTTTGCGACATAGCATAATGGACGGACAGATGGATGCGGACATACACACTAATAGACATTGATGCACTGAGGAACACCGGCACACTGAGAGACACCGATACACTGAGAGACACCGATACACTGAGAGACACCGATACACTGAGAGACACCGATACACTGAGAGACACCGATACACTGAGAGACACCGATACACTGAGAGACACCGATACACTGAGAGACACCGATACACTGAGAGACACCGACGAGAGACACCGATACACTGAGAGACACCGATACACTGAGAGACACCGATACACTGAGAGACACCGATACACTGAGAGACACCGATACACTGAGAGACACCGATACACTGAGAGACACCGATACACTGAGAGACACCGATACACTGAGAGACACCGATACACTGAGAGACACCGATACACTGAGAGACACCGATACACTGAGAGACACAGAGACACTGAGAGACACGATACACTGAGAGACACCGATACACTGAGAGACACCGATACACTGAGAGACACCGATACACTGGACAGAGACACCGATACACTGAGAGACACCGATACACTGAGAGACACCGATACACTGAGAGACACCGATACACTGAGAGACACCGATAACACTAAGAGATACAGATCCTCTGAAGACAGAAACACCGATAGTCTTGGAAGTCACGGACAAGCAAGGACAGGCAGGATAGGCACGGACAGGCACGAACAGATATTGACAGTCACGGACAGACGATAGGCTCGGATACGCAGGGACATCCCCTGTTCGATGTATAAAACTGTGAGTATAGCCATCTGTACCAATTTTACCTAAACTCTACTAAAATCTAACCCTCAAACACGTATTTTCGGACTGACAACGTATTAATCAGGTCATTCGTTGTACTTCAGTATAGGGAGGGAAACTAAAATCGCTCACTAAATATTTTTGAATTACCTGTTGAACATACGAGGAACATATGGGGAACATACGATGGACACCATTTGGGGAACAAACTATAAATATGCGTAGAAATATTAGAGAAGTCAAGTGAAGCCTCGTAGGTTTCTTCCATGTAATGATTTAAAATTACATCTCTCTGGTCCGTCCAATTCTTTTTTGTTGTTGTTGTTGTTGTTGTTGTTGTTGTTGTTGTTGTTGCAGATTTAGCTCTTCTTTGTACCCCAACTTCGTCGCATGGCTAGTCAAAATAGACCATAATCTCGAACTCTTGTTAAAATTTGTTAACTATTTGATGTTATGTTCATATTCATCTCATTCTCATCCAACAAATATTGTGGAAATTAGTTACGAATTAACAAATGTATTTCGGACATTTTCACATTCTAGGCATTTATGTATATTTGACGTTAATATTTTGGAACATTTTTCAACGGACGTTTTTGACGGCCCTTGTGACCGGGAGCCGTGAAAAGAAGCGCGCGCCCTTCCCCGAGAATGCAGTGTCGTGCGTCGCCCTTTGATGTGGGACGCCGCCGCGGCGTACGAGCTGGCGCTGCCAGTGGCAGAGGATCTCCAGATTGGAAATTACGCACGAGAGCGCGCTGCGAATCGCATTAATTACTTATCCGCCGCCCCATTGTGGCGCCGGCACTCTACTCATGGCTGCGGGTACCCACTGCCGCCGCCACGTCGGGCTGACGCTCGGGGAGAAAGGTTGACGAAGTTCCCGAAGATTGTGTTTTAGAAACATTACACGGGTTGACGGATTATTTTTTGGCTTACGAAGCATTAGAGGGTCAGAAAATAATATTGAATTTCTGAGATGGTTGAATTTACTGTGAATTTTTTATTACTAGCCGAACATTGAAATGAAATGGCAAAAAGGGAAACAAATGTTGAAAATTTACGCCAGAGAAGTACAAAATATGCACTAAACGGAACAGAAATCCTCTTCTAAAATGTCATCCAGTTCCGTATCTAAAACTAAGGCAATGATGGTGCTTTACAAATTCTAGAAGATAACGATCACTCCACTCACTGTGAACGTAGATTTAAATATGTTTCTGAAAATGTATTTGAAATAAGCTGAAATTGTAATGTAATTGAAATGTAACTGAATTATATTTATCAAGATGTGGGCGTGTATGTTATTGTGGGCTACAGCAGGAAATTCTTCTAACCACCTTCTTTTAAGAATGTTATGTGTCACATACTTGTATAATAATAATAATAATAATAATAATAATAATAATAATAATAATAATAATTACTAGTGTTTTTTCTAAAGGGTTACTTGTTCCAAGCGATTGCTAGACATTGAATGTATTCTTTCTAAACTTTGCATTCAAAATTAATCTTCGAATTTGAAAAACTCACTATCTTCGGTTCGTTAACTATCATCTTCACCTCACACATGATTGCTTGCGCTGGACGCAAACCTTGATGAAGATGTTGACAAACAAAATGATACAATGATCAAATGACGGGAGATAAGCGTTCATTCCATGAATTTTACGATTTTATTAAAATTTAGTGCTTATATTTTAAAACTGGTTAATACCATGCGATAACACATGTTAGGAACACTGCCTTTCATTTAAAAAAATATCGAAATTTGTTTAGTAGAAAGCTCAAATTTCTTTCTCAAAGAAAATCCATCGACTATTACATGTCATAACTCTCCTTTGGTCAACGTCTCCGAAACGGTCACCGTTGATTGAAGATGAGCACAGTTTTTACCGATAGACTTCATTACACGTTTTTTTCATAGGTTTTTTCTTTATCACCTAAAGTTTACTATTGTAACTCTTTCACTAAATTTATTGCTTAAAACGAAAATATAGTTGAAATTTAGAATGTTATGAATCATGAATGTTTGCGAGTACTTTTTATCTGGGCCCTCAAAACGTTTTTCTTCTTGAAACAAAACTAACATTTAATTATTTTATTTTGTATAGTTTGTGATCGCTGTACCTCTCTTGTCTCATCAAGATGTGTCCTAATGAGAAGAAAGTTCATTTTGCAGACCTTTTCAAACAGCCCTCAGGCTGAAATAAAAAAAAAAAGAAATAAACAAAAAGGGTTACGAAATAAAGATATGAAATTTCTTCATTAAAACTCGTAGGAAATAACAATTGAAGGATGTAGCGTTGGTTACTGTGGACGCGAGTGTTGTTGAGAAATACTGGATAGAGTTCTCTAGAGAATGGACGCCTGAATGGAGGCTGGAAACTATTAAGAAGACATTCTGGCTGTAAAATCCAATTGGAAGTGACTTCAGGGTGTCTAAACTTTGGGAAAGGTACGTCACAAAATAAATCGTTAGTTGTCATGCAAGGAACAAGATATCTTATAAAATTACTTAAAAATAAGAGGAAAACTACCTATAAAATAATTTAAAATTGAGGGGAAAAGGATTTATTTAAAAAGTACTAAAAATTTGTATAAAAATGTTTATTCCATGAATTTTTCTAATTTTAAATTAAATTTATTTACATAAAATTATATTTAATATGAAGTCTTTATTTTAGGGTAAAATGTAATCTTTAGCTCCGATCGTCCAACCGTCAGTTTTGGAAGTAATTTTGACAGTTTGAAAAACAGAGTCCACTGCACTGAATTTCGTCATGAACTGATGACAGAAGAACTTCGTTTTAGTGATATTATAAATTCCTGAAACATTCACTAACACAAAACACAAGGAGGAAACAAATACATACAAATGACAAAAAATACCCAAATGTAAAAAAAATGACCTTTATTGAAAAATACAAAAATGAACGATTACTATACATCACTAACGTGGTGAAAAACCATTTATTTACAGGTTAGGTTCGTCTAGAATGCCTCCAATGAAAATATGCCATGCCATGAGAGTTATATGATGAATAATACTTGTAATAACGACATCTGTACGTCTATAGGCGCACACCGTCCATTCTTCCCTTTTTCCGAAGACCAACATCGCGCAGCAATACTATGGGTTTATAATAATGAGTAACATTTTCTGTCAAATCAGATTCCTAAGAAGAGCATATCAGAATGCCATGACACACCTTAGCAATGTCAGCCGTCGGAGTCATTCTATAAGTAGAATAGGAACAAATAAAACTCTAGAAATAAAGAAACAACACTATTCCATCGATAATTTCAGCCACTGGAATAATACATCACAATATCTGCTTGAAATATTTGGTGCGACAGAAACATGAAAGATCATTCAGATATCTGAGATAGTTGATCGATTCATGAACTGAGAAAATTCGTAGGAGAAGGAATTGAAATGAACAAATCACAACAATAGTTTTAATTAACGTAACGTGTAGTTTTTATTATTTGCATTTAATTTGTTTATTTTTTCTAATTTGTTTAATAATGTGAATGTAGTAGAATATTACGTATCTTTAACTCTGTTTTCTTTTCTAAAACGAAGCATAATTTGCATCAATGTACAATATGAAAGAAAAAGAAATATTAAAACAATTTAATTATATTATGTCAAATATACACTTATGAAGTTGATAAATAATTCAATTAAATACTACACAATTTAAATATATTAATTATAAATAACTATTATCATATTTGATTATTTAACAACTTCTTGTAGACATAACATTGTGAGAATTCTGATTTGGTGTTGTTGACGTTCTTACAAGAAATAAAAGAAGTCATCTTCGTCAACATATTAGCTTTATTAAGATAGCCGGCTTTCGACGGCTTTGCCGTCATCGTCAGTGTACAAGATACAGAAAGATACAACAAAATTATAAATAAATACACAATAAGATAGAAAATTAAATTACAATTAATGGATACATCTAAAGTATTTAGTTACAGATAGCAGATAAAATTTCAAAAAAAGGGGAAATGCAACAGGAGGATTAGTAGCAGTTGAAATTAAACAAAAAATCAATACAGAAAGACACATTGTATGATTGCAAAAGTTAAGGAACACATAGCAGATAAATATAATACCGATACTAGCAGTTCAAATAGTATATAAAAAAATACAGGGGGGGGGATTAATACCGATACTAGCAGTTCAAATTGTATATTTCTTCACATATATTTATATTCTCATATTCAAAAGAAAGAAAAACAAAATTAAAATATATAAAAAACCGGGGATAGTAATAATAATTATTAATAATTAATATCAAATGTTATTACAAAGATGTAGACATGAGTGCAAGAGCTCCGGGGACAAGGAGCAGCGACCGCCGCAATGCAACGCCCATAGAGGGCGCTTGTCGCGGGGGAGGCCGTGTCGCGCTGCGCAGGGGCATCGACCGCGAGGCCGCGGAAGGCCGTGCACTGAGGGCGGGCGCGCGTGCACGTGCGTGTGGCGCGAGTTACGCAGCCGAGTGACCTTTCGAACCGTGAGTCCGGTGGCCTGACCTCCGCGCGAAGGAAGGGTCGCCAGGGAGCAAACGGATGCGCCGCGTCGGACGGGATTGTGATCTTCATTTAATCCAATGGATAATCTTAGATTAGGTTTACGCAACGAGTTAATTTTAACGAATTGTTGTAAGTTACAAAAGAAGATAAAATTGTAATTTGAAACATGTTTAATTGGTTTGGTTTGCTTTTTTCGTGTTTCTGGGCGCGTCAACTGCTATGATCATTAGTCCCGCTAGTGTAGTGCATGTTTTTTCTCGGGAGATGGCGGTGATCTTTCCCCACTGGATGGCGATATCCGGCGCCGACCTAACTTCGGATAGTGGGGTTTCCCCCTAACCAGGACTCTCCACCAGGGGCACCGCCCCAGCCGTGACAAGCTCTAAGCTCCGACCGGTCTCCCGGGATATGTGGTATGTAGTGCAGCCGGCGATCAAACCAAGGAACCCGATCAGGCAGCCGGCCGCTAGAATTCTCCTCGAGGCAGCGACTGAATTCGACCTAGCTGAAAAGCTAGTGTCGAAAATCCTGCCGCCGTCAGGACTCGAACCTAGGACCTCCCGGTCAGAGGCGCTGCGTGGCATCAGTTGATGCACTGACTCCAAACATGTTTGATGTACATCATATTGAAGCGAACCGGTGGAGGTGGCTCTTGGCATCAACTAATGTCACTGCAGTGCCTCTGATCGGGAGGTCCTAGCAATCGAGACCTGACGGTGGCAGGATTTTCGACACTAGCTTGTCAGCTAGGTCGAATTCAGCCGTTATCCGGAGGAGAATTCTAAGGGTCTACTGCTCTTATCGGTAATTTTCCGTAGTTTCTCCTACCAACAGGCGTACGCCGGAGCAGTACCCCAAACGGGTCACGAACCGTGCGCGATCTTTCCTTCCTCTTCCTTGTCATAACTTCATCCCTTACTTACTCTTACACTAACACCACTCCACTACCATACATGACGGGAGCTTAGAGCGCCGCTTAAGGGAGATCTGATTAAGGAAAACCTCTCACCATCCAGCGTGGAAAGATCACTGCCACTTCCCGTAAAACACATGCACTACACTTACGGGTCTAATGACTAAGCAGTTGACGATCCGGAAAACACGAAATAATAAATAAATAAATATTGAAACGGGAATCTTTGGAATCGCAAGGCATAAGCTGATGTTAATATTATCAGCTAGACATTGAATGCGTTGGTTGCCACAATAATCTTTTGTTGCTGTTGTTTTGGCTTTTGTATTGTAGAGTAATAATTTGGAATGTGACCGAGTATTTCTGTTGCGTTTTCAGTTTGTATCTATAGGTAGGTTTTGTGAGATATTATATGTACTCGTAACGTCAATTCTATATTGTCAGTTTCTAAAAAGGGTTGCCGTTTTCTTCCTAAATGTGGTAGGCGCGTATCTCGATCTTTTATTCAAGGGTGTTAAATGGGGAAGCGTCGCCTGTGTCTCCTACTATTCTGTTTTATGGCTTCCTTTTCTGATGCTTAGCATTTCAGTGCAGAGTTTGCCAGTAAAGCGTGGACAATAACGGAATCCTTCCATCCTTCCACGGAATCTTCCTCCTGCAAACGACAGGTCCAGGGTGTGTGAGATATATTTCAATGCTGTATCCATGGTGATGTTGCATGTAGACGGATTGACTGCGGGAGGACGAACGGACGAAAGAGCAGGAGGTCGTGAGAAGCTGGCGAAATTTCGAGAGCCCAATGCAGTCGCAGAAAGAAAAAAAAATGTAGCACGTTGTAGTTACAATAAAAGTATCTTAGACTTTCTTTTCTAAATGATGATTTAGGTGTCCTTATTTTCAATGGTAAAAGTTCAAAATGTGTTCATCTAGGATGAAGGAGTTTTACAGTACTGTACGGTAACAGTAAATGTTTTATTATACTAATTAATTCTCAGATTCGTCGGTCGTCGGCAATTACTGTAATACATCCATTTTTCCTAAGAAGTATCACAATTTAAATTGAACTACATTGTTAGTAAAGACACACAAAATATTCATCCACTATTTCCAATATTCAAAGATAAATGGAAACACTTTCAGTTTAACTTTAGCGAATTAGACTTAAAATCGTTAGTTCAGGGTGTTAAACGACAGCGTGTACTAAAAACTTAATAGAAGTAGAAGAAAACGGAAATAAAATACGTTTTGAAAAATACGATAATTCAACAAACTATTGGGAATGTCTAAACTGATAAATTTTATAATTGTTCTGAGCTGGATATTTTGCAATACCAGATATACACAACTTTTCCTTTACTTATCAACTACAAAATTCAGTTTTGTGGTCTGCTTTTGCTTTATGTGCGCCATCTATAAAAGTTTCATGATTCATAGAATTTTATTGTTGAACGTTTACTGTTTCCGTTAGTAGTACCCTTCATGACTATCTCACAGTGGAGATAAAGCTGTTTATAGCTCGTGTGAGATGTGCAAAAACATGAGTTTACACTCTATGAATTTACGTGCGTGCTTAAGCATTAAAGTGCTTGCAGATATAATTAGCTGCATAAGTCATCGGTGTTAAACTTCGGAATTTTCCTTTGAGTAAGATGTTGGGATGCGTGAAGATGCATTAAAGAGGCTGAAAAGAAAATGATAGTGTCAATGCTCTAAAATAGTGAGACCCTGATCTTCAAAATTGCTTAAGCATGAAGTCGTCACGTGTCTTCCTTTCGCATATATATATATATATATATATATATATATATATATATATATAATATGTGTGTGTGTTTATGTGTGTGTGTGTGTGTCAAATTATTGAACGGAGTCCAATAAATTGCACAAACTCGGTCAACAGTTCAGAGGAATCGATGTTATTTATCTCCTAACGGGGGTCACTTTGAATACATGTAATCATAATACACATATAACAAAATATTCAAGTGAAAAAGTAAGCATGAATCACAGCAGTATGTCTCCCCGTTCCAAATATATTCACTGTGAAAGAGTGTTGACATTTTTGGTATCCCTCTGAATATAAGTAAAATATTGGTTTTGTTGTTTCAGTTTCATAGAGTATGAGTCAGTATTCCCACTAAATCTTATAAATGTGTGACCTCGGAATAAAGAATTGACCTACATCAACTATATCAAGTAATCTATTGCAGAAAAACGAAAAGTAAACCATCGTGTCAATTGAACAGTTTTCGAAATATTCTTTTATAACATTTTCTCGAATTGTTGTAAATATTACCGCAAATGTGATTTTTCTGCATTCGCTCGCCTAGGGAATTGGCCAGTGGTCTGGAGTAAAGTTGGTTCCATGACAAGAATGTTGTTATTAAACAATGCATTTGTTTCTATACAGCCTGAAATATGAACACGATTGCCATTTCTCAGTGGAATAATGAATATTACATATAAGTGTGAGTGTGCCAGTCATAATACAAATTCGTGTTCTGGTTTACGTCATCGTAGTTTATTACTTACGTAGTATTTTTTTCGTGAGCATCCGTTGGAATAATTTTATTACTGAAATCGTATGCTTTTTTTGGGTTGCGAAAATTGTTCCCATTACTCCTGTGTATCATGTATCAATTTAAATTGCCTAAAATGAAACCGCTATCAGGTATGTAAGAAGTTGAGTAAAGTAATTCAAATTTTACAGTAAGTAATGAAGCTAAATTTGATTATTTTCGAATTGTTTGTAGTTAGAATATTGTTATTACGTATTGCTTTCCCTGCTTCAAAGTGCTTGAAGTAAAGGCAAATTTAAATTTTTGTTTTCAAAACCTGCTCCAAAATTTTCTTTAATTTTTTTCCTCGGATGGAGCAAAGATCACTTAAAAACGGTCCCCGTTTCATTTTCGTTGAACTCTAAATTTTAGTAAGTTACATGAGTTATAAATTAAGTGCAAAAAATGTTTTGTTATAGCACCACAAGTTCTATTCTGCAACTAGGTGACCGAAAAATAATTAAATTGCAACAAATTATTTTTGACGCCGATAGGTATCAGGAGGAGAGATGGGGACAAAACCGAAAACCAGACGAAACAGGTTAAGAAACTAACTAGTACGAGAAAGTCTGTGCCATTCTGTACCACCACTAGTTTTAAAATTATTATTTTAGGTCGTTTTAAAAACATCTAAGGTCATTAGCGACCATTATTATTTTACACGGAGACATATTTCATAAATTAGAATAAACAGAATATTAAGTACAATAAATTTTACAACAATTCAAATATTATTAAAATAATTTAAAATTGACTTGTACCCTTCAGATGAATTAAATATTTCATGTTTTTGACAGGAATAAATATTACAAATTTTCACTGTGATTATTTTAATTGTAGGAAGAACACGTAAAGACAGCACGAACACAAACAAACATCCATGCCAGAGACGGAATTCGAACACGCGCCCCTTCGAACAGAGGCAGCATTCAGCCTAAGCGACCTCAGCCAATCAAGGACGGCGCGAGATATTTTTGTTAGATTGTAATCTGCCCAATGAGACTTTTTCACCCTTCTATTCAATTTTTGGAAGTTTACCTTTTCTGGATATCCCTACTCCATTGCAAAAGGGACCAGAAACGTTCGGTATATCAAAATATTTCTAAAACTAAATTGGTTCTTTGACATTCTGTGAAATATAACGTAATAGATCTTCGCATTTTCAGTTTTTGTTTTATCCATGCAGTTATTTATTCACAAGCAATATGGATTAGCTACTCCCAAGGACACCGCCCTAGCTATAGAATAAATTGGGCGTAGTACTTAGTGGTGAGTTGTTGACATCTGCTCATAGTCTCTATCAACAGCTGTCGGCTCGCAAACGTTACCCCTTGATGCAGTGCGAAGGCACCTTAAAAATGATTCAGAAAGTCTATAATTTTTACTCGGATCCCACTTGTTAACTGAAGACTAATAATTTAAATACCTCAAGGTTCTTGATTAAATAAATAATAGGTGTTCTCCGGTATCAAATATATATTTAAACTCAAGTTGTACATCGCCATGTTTTTTCCTAACAAACATTTGACTTGCGATGAATCAATGTTTGATTACGTTGCTAAGAATGTTAAAATCTGTTGATCTAAGACTTTGTTAAATTTCTTAACAAACAGGTAGATACAAGTGCATTTAACAAGCCTGCAGAGTTCCACGTTAACAGTGATTAAAGACTCATGTGACCGATTATATATAATCATTTCAGCGATCTTATTAATCGAGGTTCTTGAGTTTGGATTAATCCAATGTTGACTTCTTAAAAAAAGATATTATAATCTCTGGGATGTACATTTTTAGTTAAAATACAGTATAATTTACGAGTCACTGAGATTCAAAGTGCTTGGAAATGTTGAATACCATGAATCTCAAATAGACAACAGCCCAACTAATCAAAAATGTCATCAATATGACACTATCTGGTAAATGTGAAGCAGTAAATATGTTCTTTTAAACAGTTGTATTATTTTCGTAATAAATATTACCAATTATGCCTTTTACCACAAATGAAATTAGGTTATTATATTTTTGCGTCTTTTGAATTGTACGAAGATTCATGGAAGAACGTAATTGTAACACATGAGAGATGATACAAGGCAGAGGGAAACGAAGAAAGTCTGCCGTAAGCCCAGTTTATCCACCACAAATGCCACATGAGGGCACATGGTGGTGAAAAGCTAGCTCGCTGTTTGCTCCTCGATCAACATATCAACTTTGCTCTTAATCAACATTGCTCTTAATCAACATATTCAATTATTTACACAGAGTGTATTGGATTTCCATTTATATTCAATGCACATTCAGTGCAGAATCGAACAAAAATACTTTAATTTGAAATATTTTATAGTGTTAAGATTTGAACTATAGTTAAGAGTTATAACTATGTTAACTCTTAACTATATTAAGATAATTCTTTTAAAATCCCCAGTGCAATACACCTACATTTCATACTAGCATACCCATGCGAGAACTTTCGCATATTACATCCCAACCTCTTCCCTATTTTTCCATTTCCATATTAATCCTGTAATATACCTTTTGCTTCAAGACCTTCTTATCCTCCGTTACTTGTCTCGTATGTCTCCTTGTAACTGATGACAATAAAATACACCCTTGTCAATAAAAACTGTTCTTATTATACGTTACTACCGAGCAGCGTGATACATTCATGTTATTCAATCGCGTACAGTGTCAAGTAATTAGTTTAATTTCACGAATTGTCGACCCAGCAAAAATGTAATAGAATGTTTCAAGAAGATCTCATTATGTAGATTATGGTGTGAAGAAAGTTTCTTTGGTGTCTTTGGGCTCAAAATTTTAGTTTTTAAGGCTCTGAAACGCTTCGTTTAGAAGTTATTCAACGATATAGATTTTTAAAAAATGCATCCGAGTGTTGCGGTTTGTTTGACATGAATATTTAGATGCCTTTTTTAAACAAATGCTTCATATTTTTAGTCAGGTGCATTTCGTCACGTCTCCTGAAATTTCTTTCTTTAGAGACCTCGTTTATAAAGATTGGTTGCATGCGAGAGTCGCCAGAGGTATGTTATACTACTGAAATAATACAGGAGACGATTCATAAAGATTTAATATCATGATATCTTTGTTGCACTCCAAGGGTGGGGATTATATTGGTGACGAGTCCTGCGTAAGGCGTCAGAAAAAAGAAAAGACGAACTTGGAAGCAGCGAAGATGAACGAGTCAGTAACGTCGACTCAGCCAGTCGATGCAGCAACTCGCGCAGTGCTAGAGTTCCCTCATGTTTAATTCAGTCCGGATGTGAAACAACTTCGTGAAATCCGATTCTCCCTGCATTCGTGTTTGCGATCTAATGCATCTCGACATAATGCTTTTCTAAGTAATATTATTAGTAGGAGTATGTCGTGGAAATGTGAGTTTCATTGTCATAGATCTGAAATTCCCCTTCTCATGTCTGTCATCTCCCTGTAATCTCAGTAAAAATTTGGTACAAAATAAATTGAAGTATTACATTGTTTTATGTCAACATAATATATTACAATTGCATAAAAAAAATAAAAAGACATTCAAATCATTTTGAAATTTATTAACATTATAATTATCTAATAAAATCAATAAAACTAGTGGTGAATCATAATTACAAAGACTTGTTCGCACTACTTAGTTTTCTAATCTCTTTAGTCTGGTCTAGCTCTTCTGTTTTGCACCACTCTCTTCCCAGCTGTCACTCTTGCCGTCTAAAGCAACTTTTGTCACATTAACTCAGTTTTTTGGTCCCCTGGTAGTGGAACTCAAATAAGACTAAGAATACTACAGATTAGCAAAATCTGGCCCTGTTCCATATTTTCATTGAACAGTTTGAGCCTTTTTTTAAAATGTCATTTGAACCTTTCTGAAAATGCGCAATTTTGAGCTCACTTTCACAGAAAACTTTTGCGTATTCGAGAAACTTAATTGAAAATCATTTGAAGCACTTCTACTCACATGTACAAAACATATTTAAAACGTCCGTAGTATAAATATTAACAACATGATTCGCGTGTAATTTCAAAAATATATTACATTTGCGTGATTTAAAAAATTAAAAGGACAGATCAAAGTGGTATCAATCCAAAGCAGTTTGCACCATACGTACAAAAAGGGCAAAGAGAAATTTTTGACCTGTTTTTGAGAAAATGGCGTTTGATTAAACAGGATTATGCTGTCTATAAAATAAACTTCTTACGCAAGGTTACTTTCAAAAAATATATATTTTTTCCTACATCTCCATGGCATGACAACCCTGTTCGAGCCTTGGCCGAGATTTGGGGTTATTCAGAAGTACTGGGTCACTATAATTTTCCCTTAGGTAGTTGTCGGACTCAACTTAGGGGCCGCCCATGAATTACGGGAGGCGATTTTTTGACTCCCCTTCCCTCTTTGGTCAGATGTCGTGAGATTCGGCTCGGCCCCCTCTCTCCCTTCCAATCTTACATGAGATTTTCAAAATGACTATTTTTTATGTAAATAGGTTAATTTGTGAGTGATTGCATTGAGATTTATTTAAAACTTAATTTTTAATTTTATTTAAGATTAGATATGACTAATGTTTAGAAAATAGAGTGGCTGAATTACAGTGAATATTATTACATTTCTAAAAACGCTGGGTAATTTTTCATTAAACTTTTTGTAAAAATACAGAAATACAGAGATTTATCTCATTGTTGATAAAGTTTGGTAATTTTGTTAGATTCTTTTTCTCAGTTTTTCTATGATACTTATTGTAGCATTCACAGAACCGCGATAAAAAATATTGTACAAAATTTAGCCGTATTTTAGTACAGAAACGTGTTTTACTTAAATTGTCTCAGTTTTCTCGCAATTTAGCACAGTTTTTAGCGAAAAAAACGTGATATATGCCCAGACCCCCTTCTCCCACGTAAGATTAAATGAGATTCGCTTGGTCCCCTCTCCCCTAAAAAACCTCACGTAATTTATGGCTGTCCTCTTAGAATACGGCATGTCTTGCCAAACTCGCGTTTGGACCGAAAACGACTGATTACGACGGAATATTTTGAAACCACCTGAAGTGCAGATTCAGTCGTACTGCGCTTGAATTCACGCTCAAATTTGCTAGTCGGCAGAACAGCATCTAATGCTCTTATTTATTCGACGTACCGAGTCATTCGACGTGGAATTAGGCAAACTAATTTAGTCAGTCCATAAACAAGAAGTCGTGTGTAAGACTATTCCTAAAGCTATTCCTAAGACTATTCCTAAAATCATTCTACGGATTATTCTCGTTAATTAAAACACGCATACAAGTGAGTAAGAGTTGCTTAGAGTTTCAGTCTAACATGAACCTATCTTCACTAGTGTACGAATATGTATATAATGAATAATATGAATATATATTACAATTTTCATTACGGTTGTTTAAGAAGTATGGTAAATAAGCAGTCCGCCTTTCGCGCCCGAACCAAACACGGATCGCTCACCGTACCTTTGGTAGTTTCGGATCCATAAACTCAATGAGCTGTCGGTCTACAAAACTTCAGTTGCGGGCAAATTCTAACAGAGCTGGTAAAATATGCTTAAATACGGAAATATGTGACGATTCTACTTTCCTCCTATTAAGTTGTTCATAAACACATAAATCAATGATTTGTTACCCTACCAAAGAATTCCTAATTTGAATTCCCATAGCACGTCATACCAGTTTTTTAACTGTTTTTTTACGTAAAATAAATAAATAAATAAATCCGTAATGTTCACAATTGAGAGTCGGTGTTCTTCACGAGGGGAATTGTAAGCATGAATTTGTAAATTAGTGAAGCTGCTGCTCATTTCCAATTCTGTTTGGAAACAGGAAGCGAAGTAATATACAAGACGAACAACAATATAATTTGAACATCGCGCAAATATTAAAGTTATGCCGACGGTACGGAGTTTTTGAAATGATAGTTACTCCTCACTCAATATTCAAGCAAGTAATGCAAATTACATGAGAGGAAATGCATTTGCAGCCAATCTCATGCAGCTTCTCCTTCAATCTCTCTTTGAAGTACGAAACATATTTTTGCATCTATTAGGAAATTTTAGGTAGATTTGAAACGCTCTTTGGGATGTGCATCTGCAGCACTTCGCATGTCCATCTAATTTATTGTGTAAGTCATCATTGGGCATAAAATAGTGAAAAGTGCATAATTTATTTTAGGTAACGAAATATTTGTATAAACGAAGAAAATATCTTCATTTTGTCACGCTTTTATAATTTTCAAGAACTTCTCTACATTACTCAACTCGTCATATTCAGACTCATACAGCCAGGTGAAGACAAACCCTCAAATTAAAACAAACCCTAACTAGAGGGAAATGAGAACAAAGCAGCACGAAAAGAACTATAAAACCGGAGCAATTTTCGTTTTATGTGGCGTTTGTTTACCTTTAATTAGTCAGTTTCTCGGGAAGTTTACTGTCCCCTATTTAAATTTCTCCCTTCCCTTAAAGAGAATTCTGTCGTTAAGATAAAAAATGAGGTCGCATGGACCAGCGTTAAAGTAAATTAGATCTATTCACGTTACGAGCTTTTTGCAGGGGTATTAATAGCGCATTTGCGCGTATCTGCTAGAAATGCATTTACGAGTTTGAAAATTACTGTTGTAGACAAACGTTCGCTGTATCTCTGCCGATCAAAAAGAGATTGACGATATATTTCAGACATTATTGCTAAAATCTACAGAATCTATTTAGATGAAAAAAAAAATGTAATTGATATCTCACTCAGAAATATTAGTTATACTTTTCACTTTATACTTGAAGTGCGACCTTTCATCATTTCCTCTGAGTTACTAATTTACACAAGAGCATAAAAAAGTTGGTGATATTTTAAATCTATATCGTTGATGCACGAAGAATTTAACGTATCTCTAATATTGTGATTTTGTGGAAGGGCGATTTTATCTTGAGCGGAGTCGTTAACATCGCGGCACAAGACACGGCATTAATATACGTAGTATAGAGGACGTTATGTAATGCTGCGCGAAGAAACGGCGGATTTTCGGCACAAAACATTCATTAGTGGACTCTGAAAACGAAGAAGTGGATAAATCAAGTTGATAAATTAAGAAAAAAATTATCTAATACGTGGTGTAGCCAGTATCCCTATTTTGGGATCCTTGATACCGAAAAGTCAATTGACGGCAAAACGTCCTTCCGTCCGACTGTGAACAAACCTAACCCCTAAACCATGCGTTGAGTTGTTTTCAAATTGAGGAAACCCCTGTCCTTACGTGAGGCGAAGCTCTGTGATTTTGAAAAATATTCATTAATTTTTGGGAAACATATTCAATAATTTAATCTATTACGAAAACTTAGGGACATTTTCAAAATTTTCACAAAAATGAATAGAAATTTTTTCTTTAAAATTCTTATAAAAATATAGTTAAATAATGTTATAAAGGTGGCCTAGGTCTGATTTTCAGGGTTAACTTTGAATTACAACTACAATATTGAAGATTCTTCCTTCAGATGAAATTTATTGTCCATAATTAGTTTAATCATTAAAGTGATATACATTTGTTTGAAACTTTTAGTAGTTTTTGCGAAAAATTGCTTTCATCAAAAGAAACATACAATTGGAATTTTCCTGGATATTGCCCAAGCATTTGACAAAGTTTGGCATTCAGGATTATTGTATAAATTACATTCAATAGGAATTCCCATATATTTATTCAAAATAATAAAAAGCGATTTATATAATCGTAATTTTTTTGTGTCAAAATTAACACATCTTATTCAACTTCTCGTCGCATCTTCTCAGGGATTCCTCAAGGATCGACTCTCTCTCCTTTACTTTTTAATATATATATATATATATATATATATATATATATATATATATATATATATATATATATATTATATATATGTGTGTGTGTGTGTGTGTGCGTGCGGTGGTGTGTGTGCGTGCGTGTGTGTGTGTGTGGTGTGCGGTGTGCGTGCGTGTGTGCGTGCGGTGCGTGCGTGCGTGTGCGTGCGTGCGTGTGCGTGTGTGCGTGCGTGTGCGTGTGTGTGTGTCAGATATTCCACACCTTCCTTTTACCACCATAGCGCTGTATGCCGATGACACTGTACTTTTTTCGTATCACAAAAATTTACAAAATGCCCGAAATACTCTTCAAAATTCTTTAAATTTATATATTAAATGGACTCAACAATGGAGAATAATAATTAATCCATCTAAAACACAAACAAAAATGTTCACGCTTTGCAGACCTACTAATCCCCCCAGTCTCAAAATAAATAATATACATATACCCTGGATAGAAAATCATATTCCAATTAAATATTTAGGACTCTATTTCGATCGTCGATTAACTTGGAAAACACATATTCAAAATATTGCAAATAAAACTTACCAAAAAATATCAAAATTATACCCATTAACTAATAAATTTTAAAAAAAAAAGGTATATCAATACTCAAGGCAATAATAAGACCATCACTTACATATGCATGCCCAATTTGGTGTAATGCATCTGCGTCAAACATGAAGAAAATACAAACTATTCAAAATAAATTTTTACGGAGAATTCTGAAGACTGAATGGTTCATCTCCAATAGACAAATACACAACGAATTACAAATAAAAAAATTTTAAAAATTCCAAATTTTTTTAAAATTCCTTATCAACATTTCGACTGGGAAAAAATTATCACTTTAAACGAATTCGTTCCCGCTTCCCCAAAGATATTTTTCACCCCCCATAAATAATTGTCTAATTTATTACTCAATAAAACCTTCTCTTAAAACTCTAAATTTATTACAAAAATTAATGATTAATTATTAAAATCAAATTTTAATTAGTAAGTACTATTAAAATAAAATCATAATTATCTTTAATTATGATATTAATTTCTGGCATCTCCAAAAATGTTATGTATAAATTTATTCATCATCCTGAAAAATTTGTAAAATTGAACAGGAAATAAATATATTAATAATGTGCAATTTTAAACAATAACAAAAACACGATGATCTCAAAAACTGCTCCAAATGTTTTCTTTCAACTTTTGGTAGGGATAGTACTAAATATAATCTAATAGATATCATAAATTCGATATTGCTCTATTTTTTTCCTTCAAAAAAATACAAAAATTTAATATTTTTGTTTCCTACGTCAGTAATATTTACATTTTGTGTTTGTGAACAACACTAGCGCCTGAACTGTTCGTAAGATTTTTTCAAACTGAATAAACCCCTGTCGATCTGCCCTGAGTCGAAGCTCTGCGATTTTGAAAAATATTCATAAATTTTGGGAGCTACTTTACATGAAGCCCCCCGGACATTTTTAAAAAGTTTCTGAAAAACAGCAACAAATTTTTTCTTTACTTTTCTTGTAATAATAGAGTAAAATACACGTATAAAGGTGGCATAGGTCCGATTTACACAGTTAACTCTGAATTTTTGAAAATTGCAAAATGTTTGAAATTTTTTCGGCATTTCCTGCTACTATAAAATTGAAGAAGATTTTTCTTCAAATAAAATTTGTTTTTCATAAACGGATCTTTCATTACAGCCGTGTTGATGCTTTTAAAAATTTCAGTGGTTTTAGCGCAATAGTGCGAGCAATATTTGCGATTCTAAGAAGTAACAAAATCAAAATTTTCTTGAAAACAGCTCCAAATTTTTTCTTTACATTTTCGGTGAAGTTAGTACTAAATTTACCCAATAGAATGACATAAACGCTATATTCTTGTTTTTTTTTAAAAATTACAAAAATGTAATTTTTTTACTTGTCTCTCACGTCAGTATTATTTACATTAGAGACAATTTTTTCACCTTATTGTATGTATGAGTACATGTGCTTTAAATAATGTCAATTAATGTTTCTCGAAAACTCGAAAGTTTTCTGTGAAAATCAGATTAAAATTCAGAATTTTCAGAAACGCTTGAAAGCCGTTTTCTCAAAAATGGCTCAACATTTTTTCTTCCAACTTATAGTGGTAATAATACTGTTTAATATTGTGTAAAGTCCATTTTCGTGCATTCTTTTATTTTTTCAAAAATTACAGAAATTATTTTTTTTATCCCCATTTCTATACATTATTGCATTTGGAGTGGAAGTTCTACTTCGACTTCAAATGAAGTTTTTCCAAATCTCAACAGATTCCTGTGAAAAAGAGCTACGAATTTTGCATTTACTGTAATGTTAATCGCATTTTCTTAAAAACGTCTTCAAATTTTTGATTGAAAATTTCTAATTAGGACGAGGTTTTACTCTTCTTGAATATTCCTGAAGTAGTATTTCGGTTCTACTTTTAAGAAAACGAAAAGTTATAAACATTCAAAAAATGTACTTTCGGCGTCGACGATAGATGGCAGCAGTCAAGAAAGACGGGCAAGATTGTATAGTACCCGTCTACACCAAAGAAATCAGAAAACTTTACTACGATAAGATCTGTGGCATTCTGTATCTCCTCTAGTTCTCTCTGCAAGCCAGTCGGCAGTTTTGAACGCGGAACCTTTGAAATATATACCCTTTGCTGTTAATTCAGCCCAAAAGTGGAATAATTGATTTTATTTCGTGTTTGGTGCCAAATGTGAATTAATTTGGCTGCCTATGTGCCATCAGTATATTTGATAACTGGAAGAAATAGTAATTACATATATTTTAATGAATGAATATGATGTAGAAATGTAAAGTACATTTTTCATCAGTATGCATGTGTTCTGTGAATCATAAAATTCATGTGTGATAGCTTACAAACTTTTTCATTATTCAAGACACGTGATTTATTGATACACTACGAACAAAACATTTTGTACATCAAAGAAGGCGACGTGGATGTTATGAATAATATATACCTTTCATTAGTAAGAACGTCATTCCACTAACATGGGGTTGTCAATAGCCATGGAAAAATATACCAATGAAAAACTAACAAGCATTGTATTTATTTCAAAATTACCATAATTTATTTTTTTGTTTGGTACGTGGTAGTAATGCATCAAATACTTGAACATATTGAGATATACCAAAATTTTCCTCTCTCTACATTTATATCTGCTAAAGATCTTAGCGTCCGGCTTGCTGGGTCAATGGGTCACGATATACTATAATCCTTATTACCTCTATAACGGATTATAGGATCCTAACTATACAGCGCAGCTGGGAATCGGAAATAGAATGATTCTATTCCTAGTTCATTTCTGTTTGGATTGACTAAATGAAAGATCACTTTCTTTTCTAAAGAACAAAATTCAACAAAGTTTATTTTTACGGTTTTAGTAAACAATTTAGTGAATTTACAATTTTTAGGCCTTTGATCAAGATATCTTTCAATTTACAATTTATACCGCGGTTAACTTATCTTTTCTTCGTTGATGTCCCTCTAGACTTCTCAGTCGAAATATCTTGCGATCTTGCCGTAGTCCAAAGTTCCAAGAAATCCTCTTTGCCTCTCAAGCTGGTCTCCAACTATCAAAATTATCAGTCCCGATTACGTCCTATGACATAGTCCCGAACTCGATTACCACTCCCGGCAAAGTTCCAATTTATACATCAATATTGCTTCCACATCAAAATATCTGCAATATCATTCACTGTCCTTAAAATTTCACTGATAACCCAATTCTATCTCGATTGTACTCGTTCCCTCTCACGATCATACGATCAGTTCAGAAGCGCGTTTCTGAGCAGAATGAAATCTTCCTGCATGATTCATCCCTCGAAGACTTCGTATTAAACTACCTTCATTTTTTTCATAACATTTGACCGTCCTTCTCTCACCCAGCCAATCCATACGTTTGTTATATTTTGGTGTAGCTGACCGTCTAAACTTCTTCGCCCAATCCCAAATTTTCTACTTTCGGCACCAAGCCATCTCTTAATGCATTTAGAAAAAACAAAAACTACATTGTTTATTCACGGTCGTTGCTAAGCTCTAGCTCTCGTGATATTTCGTAATGCATGTTCCACCATATTGTCTACAAATAAATGTTAGTTTATTTTAACGTGACATATCGGTATGTCACAATATAATTGATAAATTTGGACATATAATCAAGAACATATATTCAATAACAGCTTTGTAAAAAATTTTGAAAAATGAAAGGGAATAGTCAACTGGTCCTGGAGGTTTATCTATCAAACAATTAAAATATGCACCAAGCCATGTTTTAGATTATGTGACAATGTTAATTAACAGATATATTTTAACCAATGACGTGCCTGAGAATGGAAGAATGCATGGATTAGTTCCATTCATAAAAGAGGAACCAGGAACGACTGTTCAAATTATCGAGGTATTAATGTAATAGCTTATATTGGACGAATTTTGACTCGAAGACAGGAAATAGTGTGACGGTCCAATCAAACGCGTCCAAAATAAATACAAAACATTGGATTAGGACAAAAAACACTTTAATTTCGTATGTTAATAAGAACGAAAGCACGTGAAGGTGCATGAGTGGAAGATGTTTTCTTTAATTGATTGATATTCTAAAGAACTGGCCAAAATAGACGTGGAATATAATAAATAAAAACGGACATATTTATAAAAATGCTCGCAACCATGTAATGTTTCATAAATAAAAGAATTTACGTATAATATTAATTTTCCATATTAGGAATGAGCAGTCGAATGTTCTTACAAACATGACGAGCGATTAATGATAAATGTTAAAATAAGAAAACAAGTGATTGGAAAAGGGGTTACGAACATTATAAATATTTTGAATACATTTAGGAATTGATGTATCGTTAAATGCTTTTAAAGACAATTTAATAAAAAAAAAGAAACAGCTTTGTTGGAGAAGTGTTGTCTTTTGTTTTAAACTAACAGCTTTGTTCTAAACTATAGTTTTAAACAAGGTAGAATAAAAAAATCGAGAAGTGACGGAGATACCGTGGTGAACGCATCGTGTGGTTTTGGGTTGAACGGACGACTGATGAGATCTCGAGTTACCGAAGTGAACGCATTGCGTGTTGGTTTCGTAGGTTCTAAATTTTATGAAATTAATTTTGAAGATATGATTTTTTTTAAATGTTGGGATATGGACAGCAGTGGCAGCCAATCGTCGTGCAGCAAAAAAGAAAATTTAAAAACATACTTTGTTTTTCTATCATCAAAATTTATAACAAGTCCAAGATTGTTAGTTTTTAAGACCTTAGAGAAAAGATATCGCCTTTCATTTGCTTTTAAATTATTCAAACGTAAAGTGCACTCGTATGAATGTTGGCAATAGTTAATGGTGTGACTGTTGGACGAAAATATGTATCGTAAATTTAGATTGTAGATATTTTTCAAAAGGTATTTTATGTGTTTGTTCTTTTTTGTTATGTATGCACATGTTTTCATGTCACAAGCGAGGTAGAATTCGCTGAATATTTTGTCAACTGAATACGGAATAAACAACCGGTATTTTTATACGGCTTTATGACGGAAATTTATGGAGTTGTTATTATTATTTTAATATTATTATTATTATTATTATTATTATTATTAATAGCAACAACATGATGATAAGGAATAAGTAAAATATATACATGTTCCTGAAGTAATAGTAATATTATTCTGGATTTCGTGTATAGGATCGATTTCGCGAACTCACGATATACAAATTCGTTGGAATGATGTACCACAACCCATATTAGGAAGACAAGGATTCAAATATTATAAGAGTAATTTTATTCGTATTTGTAAGGAAGGGTGTAAAGGGGTTGTGTGTGTATATTTAGAAACCATGACAATAGAGATCAACAGAATTTAGGAAGAAAGTTGTTTAAGGGCAGGAAAATCTTGAATAGATAATACATTTTCTGTTAAACAACTTATTGAAAAGAAAATCTTAACAAACAGAGAATTACACTTAATTTTTATTGATATAGAAAGGCTTATGATGGTGTTCCTATAAATAACATGTCGAATTTTCTAACGAAACTAAAGGTAAATCCTTCCTCGATAAATGTAATAAAGAGTCTCTATGAAAACAGTATGAGTCATGTTAAAATAAAAATGAAGTATCAGAAGGATTTGGGTAAGTAAGGGTCTCAAAAAGGATGTCCTATTTCACCAACTGTGTTCAATATTTTTACTGGAGAAACTCTAAGGGAATGGTACAGAAAATCTAGAAAGATAGGTGTGACTGTTGTAACGAGAAGATTTATAATCTCTTTTTACTGTTGTCCAAGTAATTTTGGCTGATGATCAGGATGATATTGATTATCTGTTAAAGTAACTAATAGAAACATAAAAAATGGGGACTCAAAATAAATAACGCAAAGACAAGATACATGGTTGTATGGAAATCTGTGATTGATCTAGAAACAGAAATAGGTGTATTTCGAGTAGTAAGGGAATTTAAATATTTTAGAGTGACGATTAGTGCTGATGGATCTGATGATAATGACATAAAAATAAGCATGGAAAGGACAATCACTAGTAGACTTCATAATATTTTATGGAACAAGAATATTAGAAAGTAAACTAAGAGGCAAATATACAAGACAATGGTGGAGAGTTGTGTGACGTATGGCTCAGAAATTTGGGTTAAAATTGATGCAATAAACTCACGGTTAAATGCTATGAAAATGAATTTTTGGAGACGATGTTGTCAGTAAACCCTGTTTGGTAGAATACCCAACAAAGAGATCATGCAGATAGAGAGGCAAGTGATCGAAAATGTATAATCCAAACAACTCCAATGGTATGGCTATCTAAAGAGAGTGCATGCTGACAGAATACCAAAAATTGGCTTTGTTTGGATCGTTTTCGAAAGAAGAAAACGAGGAAGGCCAATGAAATCTTGAAAGTCCGTCATCGATTCGACAATGGAGGGCAGAAGAATAGAATATGATGATGCTTGGAGGCTATAATAACAACAACAATAATAATGATAATAAAATAATAATAATAATAATAATAATAATAATAATAATAATAAAAATAATAATCAAGAAATTGACTCCATACATGATGCGCTTCAGGTTTATAACTATCACTAGCGTGTAGAACCAGAAGACTCAACTTCTAGCAAAATATATTGTCACGGTATTTTTCCAAAAGATACCCGCAACATTCGACAACCCTAAGGGACAAAACAAATTAAACTTTGAATTTAAAAATCGAATGATATAATAAGTTGCTCTCCCTCTTTTAGCTAATAATCTCCATACCAAAGTTGTTATTGTTGTTATTATTATTATTATTATTATTATTATTATTATTATTATTATTATTATTATTATCATCATTATTGCAGCCAACTACAACAGTTTCTATTACAAATCCCGGAAAATCCAAAACCTAGGACCTCCCGGACAGATGCACTGTAGTGACATCAGCTGATGCCCTGAGCCACCTTTCCCTGTCTCTTCAGTTTGTAATTATATGCTACTTACACTGTGCCTGTTAAAACTAATCTGAAAATTTTTCGGCTCTATCAATAGATTAATTAGGTTTTTTAAGCAGGAGGAGAAAATGAAGGTTTGTGACTCAATTAAAGTCCATCTTTATTAAGTGCCATGTATTTGAAGTATGAGTAATCGTGAAGTATAAATGGTGGTGTTCCAATGAATTATTTTACATTCCCTTCCAGTTCCCTTCATCCTAGCGTCCGGTGGGAGGATTTTCGCTCGCAGGCTTAATCAATCGGAAGCGGCGCACAGCGTTCTCCAATAAGCCGGGAGCAAACGCAGGGTAGCGCGCAGCCCACGACCAATTTGCAGCCGCGAGCGGCCAGGGCAGGGTGGAGGGCGAGCACTATGATCAGCGGGGAACGGTCAGGACGAGGGGCAGACTGGGTGGGTGAGAGTGAAGACAGGGGTGGATAGAAGGCGTCAACGTTTAGTGTAGAATGGGGTACGGGAACGGTGAGGATTGGGTACGATGAGGGGAGAGCGGGCACGGGGAGAGCGGGCACGGAGAGGGCAGACACGGAGGGCGGGCAAGGAGAGGGCGGGCACGGCGAGTGCGGGCACGGAGATGGGGAACGGAGAGGGCGGTCATGGCGAGGGCGGGCACGGTAAGGTCGGGCACGGAAGGGCGGCACGGAGGCGGTCACGGGAGGCGGGCACGGAGGGCGGGCACGGAGAGGGCGGGCACGGGAGGGCGGTCGGCGAGGGCGGGCACGGAGAGGGCGGGCACGGAGAGGGCGGGCACGGAGAAGGCGGGCACGGAGATGGCGGGGCACGGAGAGGGCGGTCATGGCGAGGGCGGGCACGGTAAGGTCGGGCACGGAGAGGGCGGGCACGGAGAAGGCGGGAACGGCGGTGGCGTGCACGGAGAGTGCGGGCACGGAGATGGCGGGTGCGTAGAAGGCGGGCACGGAGAGGGCGGGCACGGAGGGCGGGCACGGAGAGGGCGGGCACGGAGAGGAGCGGGCACGGAGAGGCGGGCACGGAGAGGGCGGAGGCACGGAGAGGGCGGGCACGGAGAGGGCGGGCACGAGAGGGCGGGCACGGAGAGGGCAGGCACGGAGAGGGCGGGCACGGAGAGGGCCGGGCACGAGAGGGCGGGCACGGAGAGGGCGGGCACGGAGAGGGCGGGCACGGAGAGGGCGGGCACGGAGAGGGCGGGCACGGAGAGGGCGGGCACGGAGAGGGCGGGCACGGAGAGGGCGGGCACGGAGAGGGCGGGCACGGAGGGCGGGCACGGAGAGGGCGGGCACGGAGAGGGCGGGCACGGAGGGCGGGCACGGAGAGGGCGGGCACGGAGAGGGCGGGCACGGAGAGGGCGGGCACGGAGAGGGCGGGCACGGAGAGGGCGGGCACGGAGAGGGCGGGCACGGAGGGCGGGCACGGAGAGGGCGGGCACGGAGAGGGCGGGCACGGAGAGGGCGGTGCACGGTGAGGGCGGGCACGGTGAGGGCGGGCTCGGTGAGGGCGGTCTCGGTGAGGGCGGTCTCGGTGAGGGCGTGTCGGTGAGGGCGGTGTCGGTGAGGGCGTGTCGGTGAGGGCGGTCTCGGTGAGGGCGGTCTCGGTGAGGGCGGTCTCGGTGAGGGCAGTCTCGGTGAGGGGCGGTCTCGGTGAGGGCAGGTCTCGGTGAGGGCGGTCTCGGTGGGGGCGGTCTCGGTGAGGGCGGTCTCGGTGAGGGCGGTCTCGGTGAGGGCGGTCTCGGTGAGGGCGGTCTCGGTGAGGGCGGTCTCGGTGAGGGCGGTCTCGGTGAGGGCGGTCTCGGTGAGGCGGTCTCGGTGAGGCGCGGTCTCGGTGAGGCGGTCTCGGTGAGGGCGGTCTCGGTGAGGGCGGTCTCGGTGAGGCGGTCTCGGTGAGGGCGGTCTCGGTGAGGGCGGTCTCGGTGAGGGCGGTCTCGGTGAGGCGGTCTCGGTGAGGGCGGTCTCGGTGGGAGCGGGCACGGAGGACTCAAACTATGGGACGAGGATAGCCATGTCTACGACGGAAACTGTCGTATGGATAACAAAATTACAGAGTGAAAGCTGAAAGTTGACAGAGTGGGAACGTTGGGACGGGAGGGCGAGCAGTGCGCGGGAAAGGAAGGTTCAACGATAAAGGCGGAGCGTCCTGAGGAGGGGGGGACTGGTATTGCGTAAACCTGTTAGAGCGAAAACAGATCGAGCCAGGAACCGTAGAGCGGGAAGCCGTCAGGGCGAGGAGGTGTCAGTGATAGGAACGTTGAGGCTTGGAGCAAGTCGGCGGGGCGTGAGGAAGCGAACTGAACGGAAGGCGAGAGCAAAAGGTTATCCGCCGAGGTGAGAAGCGATGACGGTTATAAATGGGCTGGAAGGGTAGCTAGCGTGGCGGGGCGGAGTTGCAAGCATGTTGCATGTTTAAAGGCGCGCCCGCACCCTGGCTTCGATCCGGTGGGCAGAGGTGCGTCGCTCTACGTTGTCTGAGCGACACCGACAGCCGAACGCCGCACCGCGCGACTCTCATGTCTCCCGACACCGACGAGCCCGGCGCGGATTCGGTGATACCGAGTGCTCCCTCGGCAAATAGGATCTGTGCTACTACGAAAAGAGATCGTACTGGGTCTATTAACATATCAGATGTATTGTTTCGCATTTTGATCGTGATCGTGCGTTGATCGGGGCCTCGCCAAAGATTTTTGCCGGGCTCATTAGATACCAGTCATGAACAATAGCACGAATTAATTAATTAATTTTAATGAGTTACAGATTGACATGCGTAATATATTGATATTCATTCTTCATGGCACCTACTTGCCGCGCTTCACCTGTTGTTCCTTCTCGATTGACTACCTCCTTACTATCTCATCTTTCCCCGCTTGTTATAAACACAGAATATCAAACCACATACTGCAAAACTCTCAGAGCAGCGTCATTGTGTAATTACGATTCCATAAGTGATTCCACCAATTTTTATATATATTGCCCCCACACAACGCTAGCAAGTAAACATCTCCATAAATGACAATTCATCACAGTCACCACCAGTTCCACCCCGCTACATCTTTCACCACCATTATCAACACTACTGCATACCCGTTCACTCTTATTACAAATCACAATTACAACTGCGACATCTTTAATTACAACTTTCACCACCGCTTCTACGAAAGTGTTACTTTACAGTTCCCTTCAAACCACCCAACTGCATTGACGCAGCACTCTCGCTATTCCTTTTACTGCTCCAATACACAAAGCGGGCTCGCCGCAGCCTGCGCCGGCGCTGCTTTCGCAGCCTGCTGTCTGAAGCAGAGCAGCCGCTGCTTTTTCTCCCGCGTAGGCCCTTAATCCTATTTCAGGCCGCGTCGGGGCCACCGCTACCATCTCCGACGCTCCCTCACCACAGTTCCTGCCCTCTTTTCACCCCACCACCACCACCACACACCCCACCACCACCACCACCACACCATCACCACCATCACCACCACCACCACCACCGCCACTATCACCACTGCCAGCCCTACCACCACCACCACCACCACGAACGGCTTCGACCTCGCCCTCGCCTTTGCCCTCGCTCTCGTCTTTACCTCGCCTCGCCCTCATCCTCCCCTCGTCGTCGCCCCCCCCTTCCGCCCATTCCTCACAACAGCCCCTGCTACACCCCCGCCCTCTCACCCTCACCCGCCTCGCCGTCCCCGAGGACCCTGCCGTCGCCCTCATTCCAAAACTCTCCATCGTCTCTAGCGACACTTCCGTTACCACTGCCGCCAGCAACTCCGCTACTGGCGCAACCACCACGAGGCGAGGCGAGGTGGGGCGCGGTTGCCGGCGTTGCTGCGCCTGGCAGCATTTTGTTTACGGCCAGGGCCAGGCGTAAGCGGCGGCGGAGTGCAAGAAAGCCATGTGGCGGCCGCAGAAACGGATTGACGGACGAAATGGAAGAGCAGATTGAGAGAATGGGTTTACAAGATGCTAAATAATGCGGGAGAAATCTATGGGCATATTATAGGATCTGACACAAGGGAAGCCACAGAAAGGAAAAATATTGTTAAAGAAATAATAAAACAAACACCAGTTAAAATTGCGATTAAAGTTAGAACTGTAGAAAAGTTACGCACAAAAAAAATATTGTTTCAAGTCGTTCAATTTATTTTTCTAGCTAAAAAGGGAGCTCACTATTCACTATGAAAGCAAATCTAGACATGTTTCTGAAAATGTGATTGAAATGTTTTATAATTATCAAAGTCTGCATATGTACGTTTTTAGTGGACTGTAGTAGAAAGTCCAGCTATCCACCTTAATTTAAAAGTAATGCCGGACATAATTATAATCTCTGAATATTTTTGTGAGGAGATACACGTTTCAAATATGGCGTTTAGACGTTACTAATTTAGTTCTATTTTAAGGTGAAAAACAAATGCAATAGGAGTGTAGAAAAGTGGTGTCTGAAAAGAAGACTCAAGATGACCTAGGATTCTGCGACGTTGGAGGATATATAACTGAATTAGAAAGAGAAATGGAACAAAAAGTAATGGCGGAGGAAGAAGAAATGGAAGATGAAAAAAGGGAGAAGGAGAACATAAGAAGAAAGAAATGCATTTATTTCCGGGATATACTCAGGGAACGAAACCAGAATAAAGTAACAAATGATTAGGGATGTAAATCGATTCGAAATTGTAAGATAATTTGGGGATAAATTGAGTCGAAGATGGAGAGAGACATTTAAGTAAACAATACCTTACTAGATGGAAACGGGAGTGCAAACAGTGTGACAGGTACAGCGTCGGATGCCCCAGAGAGACAGGCAGTGTATCGTGTTAGCGGAAGGAGAACATGCCCTCGGAAGCAGACGGAGGGGTGATCGTGTCGACGCTTTGTGTCGGCGGGTGGGGAGGAGGTAGGCGGACCCCTCGGAGATCCAATTTCTTGCTCCAACGTAGACGCTGGATATATTTCATGAGACGGACCACTTCCCGCGTCCCGCATGGACTTCTGCTTTTCTCCCAACGACGCAACCAATTCCTTGGGGTCTTAAAACCCTTTGAAATGTGTTTCCAGGCACACCGTGCGCTCCGACTGATTTGATTTAGTGTCTGGGTGGATTTCCACATCACTGAGCTGTGTTGGGGGACAAAACCTATATTTTGAGCCTTTTTCTTTAGTTTACTGCAAGAAAGGACCAAAGAATACTGTTTCTAAAAATGTGATTATTTGATCCTTTGTTTTCCAAGGGTAATCAATTGACTATTAATTTATCTATAAATTCAGAAAATATTACGAATGAAGAGTGTTTTAAATAACAAATTTTGATGTTCGTGATGTAATTATTTCGTTGCATTAGTAAATCGATTGTAAGCAATTATTAGTCAGCCCTTTTTTAATAGAATAATAACCACATTAGTTCTGCACGAGATAATTTCAACAAAGAATACACTAGACTGCAGCCCAGTATATTAATACCGTACGTTTTTGCTCGTCTCGACGTCACGAGCAAAAGTAGCTTAATCGAAAACATCGAGAGTCTGATGATTGAGACTTATGACCTCAGTTGGGGTACGATTTCAGGTATAAGCTATAAAATTAAAGATGCTTCGAAGTTAAAATTTTTAAACAAAAGTTATGTAAAAAGTTTGAATAAAATGGTGTACTTTAGCCTGACAAAAATATAGAGAAAAGTTTGAACTCCTGCTTCAAATTCTGTATGTAAAAGAAAAATGTACATGGTAAATATTTTAAAAAAGGGAACAGAATTGATGGAGAAAGAATTTATGACTTCTAGCAGAAGCCTGTATACCATGTACTAAAAAATAAAATTTCCATAACATTAAATTGGATAAATGTGGCTACAATGAGTAGCTTGTTGAACAAGTTAGCCTTAACTCTTCTATTAAATGAAATATTAGTTTTAAAGCAATGACGAAGCATCAGGGTAGACTGAGCGATCCCAAAGAATCTCGAAGAAGGTGAGAAATATCTCTTCACTAAAAAAATGAAACTCGTAAATTCATTTTAGCCAATTAATACCGTACGTACGCGCACCAAGTTATTATTTCTGTTCTTATGCATATTCCATGCCGTGTGTCTCTGCCGCCGGTACTGCGGGTGACTCGTCCGCCCAACGCCGACAGCAATAGGCCAGGGACGGGACCCGGGGACGTGAGCGCGCATGCGCATTGAGTAGGTTGGCTCGGTGACTCGCGTAGAAGTTAGGCCGGCCTTACAACTGTATAAGTAATTGAAACTCTTATCGGCAAGCACTATCTTCACCAGAAGCTCTCGTGGGACATCCTGAAATGTCCGCGAGAGGTCATTGAGCAACTTCAAATATCAGTTTTAACATCGTGAGTATAACATTTATTTATTAAAGTTGCTTCGGAGCGGTCAGGCACAGGTGCAACGTTCTGCCATTCTGGGCCCTCAGCGCATTACTGCCTAGAAGGTCGTAAATACAGCATGTTCACTTTATTATCGACTCCGAGCTACGCTCTAACATTTATTTATTCCAAATTTTAGTATTTGAATTCCTCTGTCGCTAATTCATTAAGTACAATATTCAGAATGTTCACTTTTTATACTTAGTACTTAGCATTGTGTTAATTTTTAACAAAACACGATCATTTGAAAAATGTTTATTTTAAGCATTTATGGCTGGCATGGCGGCGAATGTAGTAGTATTCTGTTGGGGAAAGATCAAATTGGATCTGATCAGTGTAGTTTCATTTCATACGTTGATTGAATAGCGTGTTCGTATACAGGTTACAAGTGGAAGTGTCATAAACCTTCAACTGCAACTGCATGTCGCTGTGCTCAGTGCAATGAGCACTCTGAAAATAATAGAAAACACATTTAAATAATTCTATGTCAATAACAGACTCTAACGTGGTTAAATATTTTAATAGAAAATAAACTTTCTCGTAAGTAATATTCGAAATTCAAAAAATTAAAAAGTATGTGTTTACAATATTCGCGACACGGCTTATCCAAAAATTAAACTCCTGCTTCGCCACTGTTGAAAAGTTCATGTTCATGCTTACTTACTGCTGCAACGCTATCAAACACGTCATGTTTACTATAGATAATTGATGAAAATTCATAATTATTCAGGCTCGTCTTCCCAGTATTACTGAAAAGTCTCTGCAATTCAAAAGCACATAGCCGTCAAAATGATGGTCCTGTCGTAATATTAGAACAAATGTGTAAACAAAACTCGATAATTCTAGTCAGATACAAGGAATCAGACAACTGCGCTTTTGTGGCGAGGCAAAGCCATAGAATAGTGGTCAGACATACATGTGGATAAGAATGCATGTGAACATATTGATAAAATGTTTGTTCTATCTGGATGTCAAGTAAACACATATATTTGCACGAAGGTGTGCGTGTGTTTATGAAAGTTCAGAAAACGACGAACTATCAAACTACAGTTTCTTTCTTTGTGCTCTTGAATCTCTATGTTTGTTGACTGAACATTCTGATCAGTATGATACACAAAAGGGATGCAGTGAAAAATGCTTACAAGTTTGTTCTCAAGTTTTTGTCGATGAATTCAAAACACGTTTGATTTCAGTGTTAAACTGTTAACATTGAGATCTAGATGGCATGACTCCCTGCAGCTGTCCTGCACTTGTCCACGTTGCGTTCTTTATACTTCACTCCCTCTATTTTTATTTTTTCAGGAATATTTCTGGTACATCACCTTCTCCAATAAAGTTATGAATGCCTATATCTAGCAAGTGAATAAACATTTTGACGTTGTTTTAACAGTAAAACCTGGCTTCCATTTTGTAATTTACTTCAATTGTTGTCTTAAAAATAAATTTATAAATAAAAAGACCAATAAAAATACAACTAGAATATTTCGATTTTCTCGTAAATTATTTAATTGAAATTAAGTAATCGTGTCCTATATTACATATTACTTGTATACTGTAATGAACCGTCCTCCTCTTATAATACAACTATAATCTTTATAATCGCCCGGCGTTACAACGCCAATATAATAACCAAAACCCGCTCTTATCAATTGCCCTGGTTATATCAGCTACCTCAAGGTTGCGTCGACTAATGCCACAGAACCTCGATATTTCTTCTTCATCAAATCTGGGTGAGGTTGATACCTGTACAGGATCTAACAACTATTCAGGTGCCGTGACTAGCTGCTCATTAACTGTATGCAACAATTAAATAGTCTGTTTGAATTTAATGTCAGATTACCAATGCGCATTCCCCTGTATATATTATCCATTATTTATTTTCCATAATATAATACACTTACATTACATGATACAAAATCCAAAATATTTCCATTCGTACTGACACTTATAAATAAACTCATTCACATCCGAATGCGCATTCTCCCTGTATATCTATTGAATCTATTTTTACGTTAGGACAGAACTTGATCTTGTACAGAAGCTAATTTTAATCTTTCTTCTCCTTCAAAATGTGAATTTCATAACAAAAAACAACAAAAAAAAACAACAAAGTTTCATGAACTTCCCTTTTGCCGAAAACGCTGTAATCCGCAGCAAACAATTGTTGCGCTGTATATTACGCAGCATCCTCCAAATCCATCCCCCCGCAGCATTTCTCCATCACCCCACACATTACCAAAAATTTCTTGAACTCGCTAATATCTTCTTAGCATGTCCTTTCATTCTTCTATCATCCTATTTTCATTACGCAACCAGTAACGCGATTATCTGTCTATCGCGTGCTATATTTCCTCCAAAATGTCCTATTATTGAATATACTGCGACACATAAAATATTTCCGTGTTACGCATTGTTATTACGAACATCATTGCCTAAACTCACTATATCCATTCATGTTCACCGTGTTTCTCGCACAATTGCATTCTAAAATTTTATCTTTTTTCGGAGCGTTGTTCCCCACGTCTGACTTCGAGCTCGCTACACATCATCCTCCCGGTCATTGTTGCGTTGTGTCTTCAACTTTTTTTTCTGGAACATTTACCGATCGCTTACGTGTCTTTACCAAAAATATCATACCATTTTACTTAATTCTGTCCTTTCCAGGCTATTTCTCTTTATTACTACTTTTAATTATCAATTTACATCTTATTACTATTTCTTTTACGATTTCCTAATGTTTATTAACGCCAAAATTGCTTAATTTCCGTCGCTCGGCGTCTTGCGTAGTTTGACGTCAGCGCGACGCATAATTGTTCTCTCGTAAAATTCCAAATATACAATTTCAATTTGCATCTCTACTGCAGCTCCTCGATATTTTTCAGAGTTGCGAGTAATGTCATAATTTTCCGCGTGATTTCCTTTGTTAATCCCGAAAGTTTCATTTCAATCGCTTTACGCGTTCTCTTAATTTTTAGGAAAAAACCGCTCCTTTACATTACCTTTCTTATGATAACAATGGCTGTAAATTTCTAATATCGTCAAAGTGTACTTTCAAAATCACTCATATCTTTTAAACCCCTGATGCGATTTGCTTCGGATAACTTTTGAAATGTTCCTCTAAATGAATGCTATTGATTCATACTGTCCAAATCGGGATTTTGTCGCGTCTTCTTTAATTTATAAAAAAATATTAGTGCGCGACACCGCTTTCTTCTGTTTTTCCATCTCATACTCATGCCATTCCTTGTTATGTTTGTTCTTTGCATCTAAATTGTTCGTGGGGATCTTAGATTGTTACAATACATACCTTTTGCGGCTCTCATAGGCAACTAATGTTTGTAAACGAGGTCTCTAAAGAAAGAGAATTTCACGGAGACGTGACAAATTGCATTCTAACTTTAAAAATGTGACGTATTTGTTGAAGAAAACGCAGCTAATTATTAATTTCAATTGCAACCCGCAACACTCGTTAGCATTGTCATAATCTACAAAGTTAAGTAACTCCTAAACAAAGGATTTTAGGGCCTTAACACTTAACATTTTGAGGCCACAGGCTTGAAAGAAACGTCACATCGGAATGTACAGGATAAGATATTTTGGACAGTCTATTACACTTTTGCTGATCCGGCGCTTATCGACATTATCCAATACCAACTACACTCGGCGCTGGAGATGATCTTTGTGACGTCACATTTAGAAGGCTTAGTTTTCTCCGAATTATATGCATGCTATCTGTGTACACCGTGGTTTACGCCGATTAATGAGGTTTATTTGCATGATCATTCATTCCAGATTATTGAAATAAACCTATATACTCTCGCAGCAACAATTAGAAATATTAATAGTAGTTTGATACCGATGAATATTGCTTTTTATGTGTCTAGTGCAATAGTTCATTTATCGAATATAAGTATTGACATTATTTTCTACTTGAAAAAAGTTTGTGATATAACCTACAGTACTCATGTACTTGGTATGGTACCACATCATGTCTGCTAATCACTAAACGTGTGTCGCATTGACTTTGAAAATATAAAGGATTTGTTGAAAAAATGAATCTAAATATTTATGTCAAATAATCACGCAACATTTGGGCAGCATTATTAAAATTTATTTAGTTAAATAAGCCGTAAATGGAACGTTCTAGGACCTTAAAATCTGAAAGATTAAAGCCGAAGGCAACAAAAAGCTTTCCTCGCAAAGTAGTCTATACGATGAGAGTTCTTGGACATTCGATTACATTTTGCTGGACCGGCACTTCTCGATACTACCCCACATGTTCAGAGACGTGCAGAATCTCCAACTGTTATGAAATAAAAATTTGACGATTAAATTGCACGAGTGTTCGTCTCAGCCAGTAATGAATTAAAAATAATCCAAAAAGTAGGAATGCTTTTGTAATATTCTTGTGACTGTCATGGAAGATTTATCAGCTATAAGATTCAATTGATCAGTCTGAATCAGTCTGTATCAGTCTGAATAGTGTGTGCCAAAATTAAGTGGTGGAATAGAAGCATAAGATTTTGTCAGTTATTTTTATAATAGTCCACATTGATCTACTGTTTAAGTGAAATTGGTCTAAGTAATTTTTCCAATTCGTATTTATCTATTCGAGATTTAATTGTTCGTGATAATTTTATTTATTTTACGTTTGATGTCTGGTCCACATGTTTGTTGCCAAAATCTTCGTGTGTTATGTTTTGATTTAAGTTAATTATATTTAGAGGCAATTGTTGTAGACCTGACATGTATGGCTTATGAAAGATAGTAGATTTTGATTAGAAAGTCTTAATGTCTTAATAAATATTTCTATTTCATAATCAATATTTTGAATAGTGTTTACGTTTTTTGGGAATTTATAATTATCATTCATAAATTTTCTATAACTTTCCTAATCGAAATGTGTATTATTTGGTGTTGAGTGAGCCTGTAGTAATTGAGGTTGAAAAGAGATTTTGTAGATGGTCAGAATCTAATTCCTGGATAGGTGATTGAAAAATTGGGATGTGAAAATTTTTTGGTATGATAATGTCTATAATGTTGGGAACGATATTATAGTAGTAGTAATAGTATTAGCGAGGTTCTTTACAGCTGACGCCGCTTCTCGCATCCCAATCGCCACGTTCTCTGATCCTCATAATCTTCCTTCTGAAGATCTCGTTCCTTCATCTTGTTTTCTATCTCATTTTTCCATGTTTTTCTTGGTCTGCCATGCTTCCTGTTTTTTTTGAGGGAACAATTTTAAAATTTTCCTAGCCATCGATTTTCCGTCATCCTTTGAATATGACCATACAATCTCAATCGTTTTGCATCAATCACATTCATTATATCAATATCAATACCCATTTGATTTTTTATGTCAACATTGGGTACTTTATCCATTAATGTAAGGCCACAACAGCGTCTCCAATAGTTCATTTCCATTGGTTTTAATTTTTGCTCTTCACTCTGTCTTAAAATCCAAACTTCTGAACCATATGTACGTATGATTTCAACCAGCGATTTGTATATTTTTATCTTTGTCTTGGTTGATATTTTTTGATTATACAAAACATTACTGAACTGTCTTGTCACTACTCTCCCTTGAGAGATCCTAAGTTTTACTTCTTGTGCACATCTACTTTCCTTTGATATACAGACACCAAGATACTTATTACTTGTATTTTTAATATACCTGTAGTTTGTTTAATACACCAGTATTTTTAATACTGCTCCCAATTATTAAATCTGTTCCCTGTGGCCCCTAAACATCATACTCAGTTTTTAATCGATTCATAGTTAAACCCCAAGATGTATATTCTTCAGTTAGTTTCCTCAGCATGTAATCTATATCTTGTTCATCCTCGGCAAGAATAATTTGGTCGTCAGCGAAGTGAAGGGTAATATTATTTATTTCCACATTTCATATTCCGACATTTATGTCTCCAATTTTCAAGAGCATCATAGGAAGAATAGTAGGTCTGTGTGGGTGCGGAGGGAGAATGTATTTCAATATTATTGGGTGTAATATATTGGAGTAGACGAAAACCTTGAGGGTTAGTACTGTTACGGCCCTAGGAGCTATTTTTAGAACTAAAATCACCAAGTAATAGACAATTTGAATTTTGAAAAATGTTGTTATAAATTGAGTACGGAAATATTTTTAGGTGGTTTATATGCTGCATACATATTAAAATCTATGTTATTAATGTTTGTAGCTAACGATATACATTCTAAATTTAGTGAAATAGGAGAAAATGTTTGTTGATGAGGTATAATAGTTTAAACAAATACAGCTACACCACCAGAAGCGTGTGCATAATGACGCTTATTTCTATAAATTTTGTATCCTTGTACGTATAGTTTTTTTTCCTGGTATAAGATGTGTTTCACCAATGCAAGCTATCTCAATGTTATGTTTCTTTAAAAAATACTGAAATACATTTTTCAGTCTTTTTAGATCATGTGCATTCCAATTTAATAAAGTTCTAGTATTTATATTAATAGCCATGAAGTAAATTTGGAAGGCTGTTTTCAATAAATTTGTAATTTTTGGAATAAGCGAAGAAATTATTTGCTGTGCAATATTTGATATTGTTTGAAAAGTCGGGTAAGTAAAGCGATTTTAGTAATGTAGGAATAAGTGAAATCGTTATTATTAAAATAGTTTTGTGGGAAGTGAGTAGTGAAATTAGTAGTAGTAAGATTGTGTTCAGATGGATGAGAGGTAGTCGACATGGATAGGGAAATTTTGAGCATTTAAATCAGGAGTGGTATACCAATGTTTGAAGTGAGTTAATCGGACATTGAAAGAAGCTTTTTATTAGAAAGACGAAGCCTATAAGTTTTGAACCTTTATAATTTGCTGTATGATTTCTATCACAATTAACGCATTGAGGTGTATTAGTGTTAGGGAGAGAATAATTTATGTATTGATGATTTTGTAAACAGCGAACACAACGTGGGGCAAAATGACAATTTGCTTGCTTATTGCCAAATCGCTGGCATCTTTTACATTGAATAGGTATTTTATTAGACGTTTTTGTTTGAATTTTAACTATACTATAAAAATGGGCGGCAATGAGAGTTTTTTAACCGAAAATTCGTCGATTTTAGGGGCACAGTTACATAACTTTCTCTTCTTACAAAGTACCTTCGTAAGGGCGAGAAAGTATAAAATGTTTGTGAGTGTCTATTCCCTTGTCTCACCCTTTTATTTGTGTGAATATTCTTCGTTAACTTCCTGTTTATATTTAAGCACCCTGATATCAGTTTATAGGGATTTAATACCTCCTATTATGTGATTTGGTTTTCCGTTTTCTACATTCTCGCCTTAGAAGAAAAGGTGTTATCGTGCGCCGAAAAAAAGCGATTTTTCAACTGAAAACTCTAATTACCGAATCTAGTACGAAAAATTGGATAAATTTTTTCCTATATGTAGTAAATTACTTCCTCAATAGTTTTAATCGTCAGACTTTTTTCGTGAGACTTTGGTACCGAAAAATTGATTTCCGACAAAACGTTTTTCTGTTTGTCTGTCCGTCGGTTTGTGTCAGCGCTAGCGCCTAAACAGATCATACGATTTTCTTTCAAATTGGTATTGTTCATAACGCAAGACCCTGTGATTCAAACTGATGTTTTCAAAACCTTCTGAAATGGCTCGACACATTTGGATTAAACTTTGTCTCGGATAGTGCCAAAACTTTGTTATCGAAAAATGACACCGGTCTCAATTTCCTGGTTTTCGAAAATTGCAAAACTTCAAAATTGTTTGGTGTCTTCCTACAACTAAATATTCAATACAGAGATTTTCCCCTGAATTAAATATGTTGTTCAAAGACATATTGAAAGAAGATTATGTACGATTTTTCGAAGGTATGAGTCATTTTCGTTTCATTTTGCATAAAATGCGCAATTTTTAAACGGTAATTTTCTCAACAATTGCTCCATTTTTTCACGTATGCAGGAAAACAGTATAAAAGTGGTGCTGGCTTTATTTTTGGCGAACTCTGTATTTTTGAACCTTGCAAAAAAACTGTGCATACTGATTATAGTTTTGTTTTTAAATAAAATCTGTTTTAAAAATTAGGTTTTAAAAACGGTCATGTAAAATTTTTTGAAATAACGAGTTATTTTCGCGTAATTTCAGCCTGAAATCATGCAATTTATTCGAAAATTTGGCAAAAACGACTCCACATTTTTCTTTAAGTTTTGTTCACTGATATAGCATGTTACGCTTAAGAAATGGACCAGGTCTCATTCTTGTCGAAATGTTGTAAAGTTTAGAAGTAACGTGAAAAATTATGTGCTGTTATAGCACCACGCTACTACTCTCCACCTGACATAAATCAAACTATAATTTTTTTAGTTGATTTAATTATATACTTAAATAAATCATTCTAATAAATTTGAATAGTCAACTTCCTTTTCCCATTATTATATGTTTGACCACGGTGAATAAGCTGATAAGTCAAAAAAACTTAATTTGACAGGGGAGTAAAAAACAACTTTAAACTAATGCTATAAGTAAGGGATTAATGATATTCAAATAAAACCTACACAAAAATAGTTTTGTTTGAATATCACCTTCGTTTGAATTTCATTAATCCCTGATTTAATTAATTTAAACATTGTTTTTACTCTCCTGTAAAATGAAGTGTTTATGACTTAACAGCTTATTCACCGGGATCAAAGATATGTCGATAAGAATATCTTATAACTTATAAAATGCCTTGTAGTTAAAATGGTGTACGTGAGGAATTCTGCTGTTTCACAACGAATATGCTATAATCTTGGTCGCTAATTATTGGAATCATATGAAACCAGCCTTTTTCTTCGACACGTAACCGCTCGTTGAGTACACCTGCTTGCACAGTTAATCGGAAGGGTGTAGGTGCTCCTTCACTTCAGCCTGTCCAATTATTTTTAATTGCTCACTTGGCCAGGTGCCACCACTGTGCTGCTACCGTTCCGGAATTCATTAAGCCACCCTTGTGCGTTTTCAAGTGTTCTTTCTCTTCAACGGGCAGAGGTCGACCATCAATATATGGCTCACAGTGGGCAAACTTTCCTGGGTATATGCTTCACATATTGGTAACCAAATATTATTCCAAATCAAGTATGAAGGAAATGATTATCAGAATGTGAAGGTTTTATATTGAGATGAACTATTTATCTCAATGACAAAACTGATAATAAAAAATTAAATTTTGAATTGAAGAATTTTTAATTAAATTTTTTCTATAAATATGAAATTTTAATTAAATGTTTTTTCTTAAAATAATGCAAGAAATGAAAAACAAGGGTGAACAATGGGAAAGCGTTAAGGTAGACAAAACAACAAGGTCCGAATCTACTAAGCAAAAAATACGATTTAAGCCGGACTGCGCCGAAAAGATGAACAGAACAGTATCGGTTTGATAGCATTATTGCAAGAGGAAAGAAGGTGATCGAAGGAAGTCACCATGTAAAACCGTCACAAATAATGAGCCCGCAATATGGCATTTTTGTAAAGGTTTTATTCAAAAATTTAAGTAAATTCGGGAAGTAAATGCCTTTTTCTAAACAATAACAACAATAAGTACAGTTTTTGAAAATTTTTATTTGGAAATTAGATTTGACAAAATTAGAAATTAAAAAATATAGTATTGTAATGGATGAAGCCTCTCGATATTGTTATTTTGGAAATTAACCGGCCCTACCGGATATATCTCTACCATTGATTTCAAATTTTGTGGCTTTAAAAATTTTGATGTTAAGTATATTAAATAAATTAATCAAAACCTTTGATACCAACGAGTCAAATAAATTCATTAAAGTCACCAGGAACTAATGCATTCCCCATAAACACTTAATGATCTGGGATCCAAAGATTCTTGCAGTTCCGGAAACCTAATCCTAACCCACCGGCGTGCCATAAGCCAATTTGGCCGAATGTAGGCAGCTGAATAACCGTACCGTAAGCATACATGCCGAACACTACTTCAAACAATACTTACAGACAAATGTCGAACTTTCTATAATTTACAAATAGCAAATTTCTTATAATTTATTGCAACATAAGGCATTTACATATTTCACATAAATTCATTATTCTGTCACTAGTAACATTATGTTAACTTGTAATATCAAACAGCTCGCAGAAATTTATTTACAAAGATTTAAAATAGTTTGGTTAAGCAATCTCCTTTTCCCGAAAGGACCTCAAAATATATTTAATCCAGAAATAAGAAGTTGATACATTTGTAGATTTCTTAAAGAATCAGAAGTAATATATAATGAAATAGCTGTACTCGTGGCTTATTGGCTAAGTCGCTAGCCTTTCACCACTGTTGGAGACGCGTCGCGTCAAAGTAGGCGCAACAAATTAAAAAAAAAAAAAAACGTGTAACTTAGTGCAAAAATTCTCAAAATTCAAATATTGGAAAAAGCACATAACCCTTTAGAAACTTCACAAATCTATGAATTATAACTTCTCATAAACCAGACTGCTAGGTCGAATTCAGCCGCTGATCGGAGGAGAATTTTAGCGGCCAGACGATGAGATCGGTAGTTTTCCGTGGGTTTGCCGATCTACAATAGGGGAATGCCGGAGCAGTACCGTAACAAACGAGCCACCGACCGCGCACGATCTTATCTTCCTCTTCCTTGTTCTATTCTCACATCTTACTTACACTTACACTCACATGCACTACATCCCTACACCTGTCAGATCTTGGAGCTTAGAGCTTCAACCGGCTAGGGAGGTGTTACTGAGGAGGTGCACTGTGGGGAGATACCTGGCTAGGGAAAATTACTGCAAGCAGACGTTGGTCGGCGCCCAATCTCGCCATTGCCGCAAGATCACCTTCACCTCCTGCGATAAAAAAAACATGCACTAAACTTACAGGACTAATGATCTTCGCAGTTGACACGCCCAGAATCACCAATCAATCAATCAATATCTTATCTTGCATTGAATATCTATGAAAGATATAAAAGGTTGAACTCACCCAGTGCGGATACCTTACGCTTAAATGACATGACAGGATTTAGCAAAAAACATTCATTACTGTCATATCCACTTCCAGAATCATTAATGTCATATACTAACTTCCAAATCATTAATGATGCACTTTAAGGCATTACATAATTTTCTTTGACACATCAGTATGCCTCTTTTTGTGCACGAAATCGCTAACTTCAAAAGGGGTGCAACATGTAAGTTGCTCAAAATCATGAAATTAACTAAGCACAAAAATGTTTAAACCTTTGACAAATCAATCACCTTTTTAAACATTTTTCTAATTAAATAAGCTTCCTAACATAAGATTTAATACCACGTATTAATTTTTCATTAAGTTGGTAATGTTATATAATTTCAATTTTTAATTCCGTTCGAATGACGTCACTTCTCTTTCCACCCAGCTTTGGGGTGCAAGTTGCATATTCTAAAAATAGTATCATGTTAATATTCAACATTTTTTTCTGCTCCTCATTCTTTCGGTCTCCCTGCCCGACGAGGGCAACGGCGTGGCGCAGCGGTTGCAGAGGACTGCAGGGCCCCAGGGCGCCTGGGGACCGCAGTGTGCTCTCCTCGCTGTGCGAGTGTCCCCCTCACGGCCGTAAAGCGCCTTTTACAGCCGCGTGGCTGCCACACAACCCCACTGCGCAGCGCTGCGTATTTACGAGGCCAGCGCTACGGCGGCTACACTCTACGACCTCCTAATCTGCCTCAGCCCAGGAATCATCCTCATATGAACAATGCAATGTAGTAATAATCTGTGGTTCGCTCTCGGTCTTATTTTTCGAGAGCTCCAGGCTCCTAAACTTCTCCATCCTCATATGAACAATGCAATGTAGTAATAATCTGTGGTTCGCTCTCGGTCTTATTTTTCGAAGCTCCAGGCTCCTAAACTTCCTCCATCCTCATATGAACAACGAAATGTAGCATACGTCCATGGATCGCTCACGGACATTCACCTCGTTGATCCACTGCTCCAGGCTCTAAACTTTGTTTAGGCTAGGAACGATCCTTATATGAACAAAGCAAACACTATACCCCCGTGATTCTCTCAAAGCTAATTATCTCATCGACTGACTGCCTCCAGGCTCCTAGGACCGACGCAACGGACTATTCACCCACAGTTCGCTCACTTCGTTCACCTCATTGTTCGAGTGCTCGGGGCTTATAATATTTCTTCCGCTTAGGAGTGCACCTGATGTAAAAATGCAACGCAGTATTGGACCACGTTTTACTCGTCGCTTTTTACCTCATAGCTCTTTTCCCCCGGCTCGTCCTTTTTGTTCAGCCTAGGAACGTTACACAGTATTTATTAACATACGCGCAAGGATTTTTGATGGTAAAAAAGGAACTTACCTTCATGACTACTCTTTTCTACTCCACCCTTAAAAATTAATTTTAATGTTTACCCTACTTATACTATGTTAGTAGTAAAAATGTCAAAGTCATTGTGTTTTATTACTTTTAAGACAACTGATAATGTACATACATAATAGTTATATAAAATGAATAATCGACTCATTAACGTTTTCACTAACTTCAGTGCATGTGTATATATATATATATATATATATATATATATATATATATATATATAACATTATAAAGCATGAATAGTATACAGCAATAATACAATAATGACTGGGTACTATTCATAATCGCTAGATGAATTGCTTTGATATTAACATGAACATCACTTTGAAAGTGCACGAAAAAAGGACCAATTATTCGTGAAGAAGTAAACAAGAGAGCATTAGCGCGCGCCTGATTAATCTTTTTCCCTTGTTGTATTCCTGAAACAGAGACTGTTAGTGGTATTGTCACTTGTGATGGATGACATGGAAATCAGAATGGCACACAACCGAAAACATAGGAGATCGACACAGGTGATCGATCTTTGCCACAGAGTATTTTTTTTCTTTTTTGCACAATGCGACATGTTTGTTACATTGATGTTCTTCAAAGCCACTTTAGATAAATACTTTGAATTGTAAATGCGTAGCAGTCGCTTTAAAAACAGCATTTTTTGCAAGCGTTGTTGGCAATTTTTAATAACAAGAAATGTTTCCAAGTAATATATGCTATTTACCGGAAGAAAATTACAAATTTTTGTAATGGTACTGATGGAAAAAAACCTCAATAATTCACAATTCTCTTTTGCACCCAACGCTACCAACTGATATTTTACTCTCACGACAATCTCTATTGCAACCAAAAAATTGTCTCATTTATTTTTATCCATTGAGCGTTCTTATCCGTTTGTTTCGTTCCAAACTCTAACGAATACGGTATCTGATTAGGACACGGATTGTTGAATGTTTCAACTTTGTCGGGCGCCTGCTAGGGTTATTTTAGGTGACCTAAACGTAATTTAGCACTTCAAAGATTTTCCGACCTTTAAAAATCCATCACCCCAACCGGTTTGTACCCTAAACTTGGTGTTGGAAAGTGTACAAACCATTGCGTCTTGCTGTTACAAAAATATTGTTTCACCGCAGATGTGAATGTTTAAGTACAACTGAAAATACAAAAGATCCGGACTGATCCTATCTACCTTCTTCTTACCGACCTGGGTGGATGGAATCGGTAAGGCAGGCGTGCAGACACACTCAGTCCGGGGGTCGCGGGTTAGAAAGACACATTGGTGCGGTTGATTACTCGCGTGTTGTTGTATGGTGGAAGTTCCCGTACCCATGCGTCACCTTTCGAATCGTGTTCTTGTTCTGGCTTGCTTGGAAACTGAAGAAGTAGTGAGGAAAGTAAGTACACGTTGTACTTACACGGTGTTGTTCTCTGAACCCTATAATGTGGCAGGGTATGCCACATTCAGTTACAGTGAATCTGTAGGTCCTGTAGTGCGCAGAAGAAAGGCGATCATACTTTTTGTCCATATTTTTTGATTAAGCATTAAACTACTAAATTGATTTATTTTAAATACTTATTTTCAAGCATGACATGCAACTAAAGCGCTGCCGAAAGATAGGAGGGTGAGAGAGAACTGAGTTATATTCTGACGTTTTGCGAAAGAATAAAAAAAGTCGTTATTTTCAACCCGCTATAGCTCCCAGACCCTCTATTATACATTAATGTTGTAATCTGCTTTGTGTAAGATATATCACTTTGAATCTTAACTTTAATTTTGAATGTTTTGATATGTTTTATGACCTAAATAGTTTTCATTATCAGGTAAAAAATTTTTGAGGTCATCTTTCTCAAAATGGCAAATATAAAATTAAATTCAAAAAATACCGATTTTTGTGGATTGGTGTCCATTTGAGTACCATTTGACTGGAGTTCATTTATGTTCAAAATTGGCACATCATATTTATATAAATTATGGACAAAATGTAAAAATTTCACGTTTCTTTTAGTGACTAAACTCGAGTCTAAGTTACGATTATTCAAAAGATCATTATAGATATAAATATTTCTATTACAATCAAATCGATAAGAATTTAATTTTTAGATTTAGATTGTAGGAGTAAAAAGGTGTGAATAATGACTGTCAAAAGTGCAACTGCGACCAGAAATATAAAACCGGTTATCTCGCCCGCAGCCTACGCTTCCCTCGCATCCTAAACGACTACAAAAAAAACCTCTCAGTGCAGAGAAACGTTAGTGCACAGTTTCTGTCTCCGGCAGATTCAGCTGAGAGGAGCGGCGGCATCCACGACGGCGCGCGAAACGGCCTCGCGTTTACTGCTCCGCTTCCGCCGCCGCGCATCCACTTTAATAGCGGCGGGGCGAGATGGAGGCGAGGTGGCAATGGAGGTGCATTGGGGGGAAGGAGACGCAAATAAAGAAGAGTGGAAAGGGATGTGTAAAAGTGGAAGGGAATTTGGAAGTAAAGGAAGGTGGAAGGGGAAGGGAAGGGAAGGTGGAGGGAAGGGAATGGAGTGAAGGGAAGTGAAGGGAAGGAAGGGGAAGGGGGAAGGGGAAGGGAAAGGCAGGTATAGACGAATATTGAATGGAATTGAACGAGAACAAGGAGGGTGAGGTGGAGACAGAGATGGAGGCGGAAGTGGATATGAAGGTGAAATGTAGACGGATTTGTTTATTTGGTGTTTCCTGGCGCGCCAACGTCTATTTTCATTACTATCATTAGCTTAGTGCACGCTAAATCTTGGAATGCGATGGCGTTCCTTACCTGGAACATAAGATCCGGCGCTAACTGACACGTCACAGGTGTGATTTTCCACCGCAAAATATCTCTCCAATCAGGGCACCACTCCAGCCAAGATAAGGTCTAAGTTCCCGATGGTTTTCCCAAGATATGTAGTGGTGTAGAGCATTTCAGAGGTGTGTGTGTGTGTGTGTGTGTGTGTGTGTGTACGGGGAGAAGAAGACACAAAGATAAGAAAGGAAATATTGCATGATCCATGGCTCGTTTTTAAGGTATTTCTTCGGCATTCACCAGGCATTAAGTGGAGCAACCTCGGAAAAATATACCGATCAGAGCAGTTGCACTACAATTCTCCTCCTGACACGAATTGAATTCGAAGCAACACTGAAGTTGCAGTAAATAATCCGCTACCGGGACGGGAATTGAAATACTTCCCTGGTTGAGAAGAAAGAATGGCCTGAAAGAAGAAAGAATAAGACCTCCTGGTCAGCGAAGCTGCAGAGGCAATGGAGATACTGAGACTTCGCCATTTCGCCTTGAGATCGGGAGATGACGGACGAGGTGCGTGGCGGTGATCATAGGATGATCGTAATGAGAAGTGAATAGTGTTGGTTTTCGCACGACGCAGGCGAAATTATGACTATGACTGATAAAGACCTAGTGAGATAGACGCTGGCATGTTAAGGGAAAAGACAGAGTAAAGACGATGCATAAGGACTGGCAAGATGAGAGGATTAGCGAAGGTAAATGAAAAATGATTTGCATGCGAGTAAAGCTCCAAAGGGAGAGGGTTGGGGAAGACTTGGGGGAGAAAACGAGGAAGATGCACAGGCATCTGACAGTGATTCCCACAGGGGCGGACGAGACGGGGTTAGCGAGGATATCCGTTGTAGGAGAAGGCGTGGATGGGGATCTACTGGTTGTGTAAGACTTGGGGGGAGGGGACTGTCTTCGCGGGGCAGGCTTGGCTGGGGTATACGTGGCGTCGGCAGGCGTGGCGGGGACATGCGTGGCGGGGACATGCGTGGCGGGGACATGCGTGGCGGGGACATGCGTGGCGGGGACATGCGTGGCGGGGACATGCGTGGCGGGGACATGCGTGGCGGGGACATGCGTGGCGGGGACATGCGTGGCGGGGACATGCGTGGCGGGGACATGCGTGGCGGGAAGTGCAGCATGCGTGGCGGGGACATGCGTGGCGGGACATGCGTGGCGGGGACATGCGTGGCGGGGACATGCGTGGCGGGGACATGCGTGGCGGGGACATGGTGTGGTGGGACAGGCGTGGCGGGGACATGCGTGGCGGGGACATGCGTGGCGGGGACATGCGTGGCGGGGACATGCGTGGCGGGGACATGCGTGGCGGGGACATGCGTGGCGGGACATGCGTGGCGGGGACATGCGTGGCGGGGACAGGCGGGGCGGGGACATGCGTGGCGGGGACATGCGTGGCGGGGACATGCGTGGCGGGGACATGCGTGGCGGGGACATGTGTGGCGGGGACAGGTGTAACGTGGACAGGTGTGGCAAGGACAGGCGTACAGAGATGGGAATGTAGAGGCTGTGCGCGACTGGGGGCGCTGGGCAGGCGGACGCGTAGAGCGCGCGTGAAATGCGTGGCCGGTGGCAGCGAGGCGGCGCCCGCCAACCGCTTTACAACGCCCCCGCCGTTGCCGCCCCAGATGCAAATGCGCGCGTTTACGACTGCGGTCTGACAATGGCCGGTGGATAAACTGCGTTCGCAATGCGTTTTCTGGCGGGGTGGACGTGGATGTGGATGTGGCTGACGCTGATTCACGCCCACCTATCTCGTGCGTATTTGCGAGCTGGGCGTTCGTTTGTTTGCAAGACTGACTTACGGGAAACTTCCTTGCGAATTTGCTGTCTACTGTCACTGGCGGCGTTCTAACTGCTCCTTAACTGCTTAAGTCTTCTTTCTGATTGAATCGTTTTGTTAAATTCTAAATAACCAATCTTATTGTTTTAACGAGATTGCATCGATAATTTTATTTATAATCATAACAAATATAATAATATCAAATAAATGTGCTAGTAGTTGTAGTTCTTTTTTTATTATCTTATTCTTCTTCAAAACGAAGTGTTAAAAATCTCAACTATTATCGTTATTTTTCTGTTTTGAATAGAAGACTGATATGTAATCAGTGGTCAACTGAAAATTAAGCAGACTGAGAAGAGACGCAGAAATTATCTACATTTCATGTTAGTAAAAATCAAGTGAGTAAAAAGGACTAGTTTTCAGATACTAAAGACTAAACAATACCCTTGTTGGAACGCCCCATATAATACAGGGTAAGTCAATTCTAATTGCAGCAATACTAAGTGAACAATATTTTTTAAGTCCAGTTGCACAATGTGACAAACCTAACATCTAACAATTTACACATCGAAATATTTTTTTAAAAATTAGACCTCCCTTATATATAATTAATTCCATGGAAGTTTCAATAAACGTTCCAAGTTCGAATACATGACATATACAAAATATTTGTTGTTTTTTTATATTTGACTCATTAAAAAATTTTAAAACTAATAACTTTCACTCAGTTAGATATATTATGAATACAAATAAAAATGAAAATGCATTTTTTAAAGCTACATGTACATATTGAAGGGGTTAGGAATAAACATTATGACTTTACCATTCTCGAATGCGCAACGCTTAAATGGCAAACAAAAGGCATACACTGAACTGGGAATTACCACGCCTATGAGCTTGATTAGTATCATAAACCAATCTGAAATTAGGCAATGAATCAAGCAGATATAAAATGCTCTAGCCTACTTGAAAGATACCTGCTTGGATGCAACCCATGTTACATAGATGTCACAAAAGCGGCCTACCATGGGAAGGCACTTACTGAATCAGGATGAGTTGTCAGTTGTAAAGTCCTTTTACATCATTGCGGCTTTCTTTTACAATATTGAATAATGCAACGGCATTTTGCGCGACAATTTCGGGTTATTGTTTATATTAACGTTTATTTAACGGTGTTATATACAGTAATTTTTGAGATAATTTGCTCTTTATGTTTCTGAGTTATTTTCAAAACCGCACCTAGTTTAGGTATTAGAAACAATTTATCGCTGGAGGATGATCCCTAGTTTGAAACCATATTACAGCAGAGAAACAAAAGAAGTTGCCTCATTTCAAAACTTATCTCAAAGACCAACAAAAAGTTTTAAGAAATAAAAATGTGTTCATGTTACGAGATTTAAAGTTACAAATAGATACTTTTTCTACATTATTTAAATAATTTGAATTAATTTAAGTAGTTAGTAATTAAAGTACATGAAATGATTTCCAGGTTCTTGTAGATTAATACTTCACAAATATTAAAGTTGATATTTAAACACCCTATTTTGTTATCTATAATATATAATAAATTCTCGAAAGCATACTCGCAAATATAAAACTATTAAATAAATAAAGATAAATTCACAGCAGCAATGTTTCATGTTACATATTGAAAATATCCATATGTTGCTGTTGCATTATACCGAATATTTTGCAGGGAAAGCTAAGCAAACAATATATTGCTCGTGTCGCTCGTAAACCATGGGAAGTACACTTTGGAGCGGCAGTTCGCAACTGGGCTGTTTGCCAAGTTCGAAATGTCTCCCACAGCGCAAAAACAAAATCGCAAACGCTTGGACGGAATGAGATTCGTGTCCTCAAAGGCTGCAAACATGCTGTTCAGGAGGCAATCTTTGCTGGGGGATGTGTGTTTCGGACAGATCCACTTCTCCTGGCGACCAGCTAATGCTTTATAGCAAAAACTTTGTGCTGTACTGTGGATATTGTAAAACTTTACTGAATACGATTTTCACGAGAGAGTTAGGACGTACGTTGAAAGAGAATTTACATAAGCGTTGCTTTGATATTCTTTCACCTCTTTGATCTATTGTAATTTTTTGCTGCTTGCGTATTTGGACCAATATTCGGGCCAGGTGGTGAGTGTTTTCACAGGGTATTGGAATTCCGACACCTCTGCATAAGAGTCTCACGGCTATGAAGTGTGCAGAAAAGTTGCAGATAACGTAATAGCCGTTATTTAACTATCGAATGAGTTCCGTCTGAAATTACGAAAACGAAAGAGGATACGCTTGGAAAACAAAGTGACTCTTTAAATTGCCAAATTCTGAAACAATGTCACAAACGTCAACATGAATCCTTCGGAAATGTTGTTTTCACTACTACTTCAAATATTTACCAGTTTTTATTTATCACATATCTCTTCAAAAAGACCAATGTACACAAATGAAATTTAATTCACTCAACAATGTCCTATTAGAGCAATAGATCGACAAATACGATGTCATCAAACGCTGAAAACTCTTGTAATACATCAAGGAAATTCCTAAAACCTGACTGCGTTCCAACTTGCAACCTCTCAAACAACTGCACTTTCAATATTCACGCTTGCACTTACCACTACTGATGATAATCATTTATTTCTGAACAAGATGAAATTGTTCATATATTCTTCATTTCTATACTCGTTCAATAAATTATTGTAGGCTACACGTCTGAGATGAAGTAAATTCATTTTTGATTATCCCCATGAAAATTTTGGTGAGAAAGATTTATAATGAAAATAACCATTTGTGAAAAAAAATGTTCGAAAAGTACGAAAATGATATTTCTACCCTGTAACTGTTTCCAAAACGGGATTCTTTAGACGATGCTTTAAAGTAGTTAGATTACTTTTTTCTTCAACTAGAAAATTAAAGTAAATCCATTAAAGCATAGGGATTCCTATAAGATTAACTCCGACCAATAGAAATCCTCTGCAGTTAGCCGGCGAATCAATTACTCGGGCGCAAGTACATGGCTTCAGCGGGAAGCGGTTGCGACGTAGCCCGTGGTATTTACTTTCTGCTTGCCCGCTCCGGTTGCCTTCTCCGCCTGACGTTGCTTTTAATCTAAGCGGTACATTACGGTCGAGGGCAACTGCTTCGCTCTCGTGTTGGAAGGCTTCAGAAATCCCTTCTGAGTTGAATCTTCTTCCCTGCTGGACGACATATATTTTATCTTTCCGTCCGCTGAAGTCCCTTCGATATTTTCGGTTGACCTGCATTGAATGCACGAGTCACCGCAGACGGATGGAGCGAATACCGTTATCTTGAAAGGTCTTCAGAGTCTGCGCGGTGGAATGTTGAGGGGAAAAAAGAAATTTCTAAGGATTTGTGACAGGAGAGAAATTGATGGCCGTGCAGATCAGTAGTGAGAGCTTAAGAACTGAAGATTTATTGGATTGCTGTGGTGACATTCTTGGCTTGTTTTGTTGTAAATTGTATGTATTTGTAGAAAAATAAGGAAGTGGATTTTATATCTGCTTAACTCTCAGTATTTAATTGGCAGTTTGCCAGTATGTACTTTCTTCTATCAGTTTAAACTTGCACTTTGTACTCGACAAAGTGCTTTTTTTCTTACTACAGAAAATTCATAGGAAGAAGAGATTACTTTCTAATATATAGTCTTTCTATATAGTCACTACATCTCTTTTAGTTGTGTTTAAGAAGCAGCATGACGTGCAAACGCGTGCCAATGTTGTCGCACAATTCAAAAATATTGACAGCTTCAGATAAGCTGTCTAATTTCATCGAGATATGTTGCATTTTATAACAAGTAGTGCTAATACTGTACATTATTTTTAGTGTTGATTCAAAGAGTTACGTAATATTACAATATTGAAACTGCAAGCATCAAAACACTTTACTTTTAACTTTTCCACCTTTTAGCTCTTCAAAAGCGACGTCCGCGTTACTCGGAAAACTCATTTCATTATTTTTTAATTCAAAGGTTTAATTAAAATATGATACGGCATTGAATTAGGTTTTTATACTCCACTTATAAAATTACTGAAGAGAAAAAAAATTATGGGTCGGAATTCACCTTCCATTAATCATGGACCTCCCAATCACCACCTGCCCACCCCACCTAGACGACACTTTGAGTTAACTCTCAATTATTATTATTTTTTGTTTTCTTTTGGAACATTAAAAAAATCTCTCTCTCTCTCTCTCTCTCTCTCTCTCTCTCTCTCTCTCTCTCTCTCTCTCTGTATATATATACACACATATATTTAAACAAACTGTCTGATTTTTTTTTAAATTAAATATCTCCTCTGCCCTTCTAATATAATTAAAAAATTCAACGTAACCCGTTCCAAATTTATACAAGAATATGGGCGCCAAGAAAAGATTACGTTAATTCAATTATTAAAATTAATATTCAACTTTATTTCCATTAAATTAAATCCGGCTAACTGGGTCGATGAGTCTTATAAGAAATAATCGCTATTGACTACTAATAGTCGATTATTCGATCTGCCATCTGTACAGAGTGGCTGAGGAATCTGAAAAGCAAATATACCTTTATAGCTACTCATTTGCTTGGAATTGGCTAAATGAAAATCATCTTTTCTATTCACAGAAACTTGTAAGTTTATTCAATGTTCCTTGTTAACAGTACGAAACTTTTGGTCATGACCAGTCTCAAACCTTATATTGCGGTACCCGTCTTCGCGCGCTGTTGACCGATGTCGCCGCATAGAACCTTTTTCAATCTTCCCGGTGTCGATGGCTCCAGGTACAAATACCATCTTCTTTTCTTCCGTTCTGGAACAAGTGTACTCAAGTCACTGATCCTCACCGCCTCATAAGTTGATAAGACTTAATTTGCCCTTTTAAAAGTTCCCAGTTCTTTTACGCGTATATTAAAATATTAAAGTTCAGCAAACTATTATCTGCTTCAAAATACTCCCGGTCTTGTTGCCGACAAATTCACCAAGTTCACAGTTTAAATTCTAGCTGTGCACTCGAAATATTTCCAGTTCCATTTTACGTACATTACATCAATATTCTAAGTCCGACAACCATGCGCTCCAAAGTAGATGTTCACAATTCTCAAACTCCCAACATGAATTGTCTACACACGATCTGCACAGCACCACGGCATAAGTCGGAATGCATCCATATTCCTCTCTTTCAGCCCTTCAAAACTCTGTCCATACTTTCTACTGTTTCTTGTCAGAAACAATGCGACCCGCTTCCATCGAAATACATTGTCATTCCATGCCTAGCCAATCCCTCAATTACTTACAAATTCAACTAGCCGCGCCCCAGACTGTCATTGCTTTCTCGGCCATATATATATATATATATATATATATATATATATATATATATATATATAAATTGAATAAAATATTGTATTAATAATACTCGTACTTTCCTATCTCCAATAATGGTGTAAAACAGATTTGAAAAATTGTATTTAAACGTTCCAGCGATGTCATTCCAAATTATGAAAAATCTAAGATTTTTAAATAAATACTTATTCTTAAAAATAATATTTAACGATATTTTTAAAATTATTAAAATGATGGTCATCCATTAATCTAATTTAAAATTACAATGTCAATCAAACTGAAAAAAAGAAAACTCTTCATTGATCGTTGCCATTCAGAGTGTGTCTCAACTCATAGTTTACTCTGTCGTCATCGGCGGTCCTTGTTGCTGCCACGTGATGTGATCGATGGAAGTAAGCAGTCAAGTTTTTTATTCACTCATACTATTACTCAAACGTGATCGCCAGAGACTAACAATAACTTGGTTAATCAGGAAATTGTTTGTCGCGAATTGGCTATTGGATGTGCGACCAGTCGTCGTGAGAGAGTATTCGTATCCACATCAGTATCCACGAGTGATGTCTTGTTGAAATAGACTAGTAGACTTTCATTAATGGCCAAGCCAACAATTGCGGAACCACATGAACGTACCCTACGGTTGTTACACGCCGTGTGGAGCCAGATCGACACCATATGATATAGGTCCCCCACCAGGTAGGTGGGACTGTACAGGGGTACAAGAAGTTTGGGCCACTGATTATGAGACACAGCTAGTCTGCATAGACCGTAGTTTCCGACACCAGGAGACTGAAGTAACGCTGCTGGGGTAGCAGGTAGGCTGGCAGCCGTAGGTAAGCATGGACGGTAATCGTCGGCGTGCGGTAACCGCCAGCCAATGGTTCTTGCACTTGCAGAATATGGCAGCACAGGCTGCACAGCCGGCTGAATAGCACCTATCTTTGCCTTTGTATTATATGCGAGACGTTCGTCCAGATCCTGCTGGTTGCATAGTGTATACGTCCCTTCCTCTATCCGTTGTCGCCAACAACATTTGATATTGGTGCCCGCACGTCAGTGTGGCTTGCAATACCGCCAGAACTATCTTGCGTCCCGTAGTAGAGACTCCGGAGATGATGAAGAAGTGATTGTGCGATGGCAGGAGGAAGGAAGGCGAGTAGAGAAAACCGCAAAAGGCGCTGGAGCGTCTGCATGCGGGTGGGAGTCGCCATCTACTTTACGAGCAGCCACCGAAGGCCTTTTAAAGCAGATGAATCGTGGGAGCATGGCCAATCGCGCGAGTTACGTTTTTAGTACGAAATATCAGAAATGATAATTTTAGAATTTTTTGGGGGGGGGGGTCGTATTTTTACCGTTACATTAACATTTGAAATTATTTCGAAGAAATATTTCTTTGCAAAAAAATGGTAATGCTTGAATTACGTAAATACTCCATTACTGCAATGCTTTCACTATGAATAAAGAATAATTTACATGTAATACTATGTATACACTATCTTATAAATAATTTTGCAATTAATTTGTTGATCATTTCTTTTTACAGGTAAGCCGTTGGATTGAATAATATACTTCTCTTCTATTTAAAGCTGTGGGAATTAGTAATTGAATCAGTTTAACACGTGAGTATTGCAAAAGAAACTATTTTTCTTTTCGTCTCAAATAAGAATTATTCGAATGTTTTAGCATAAATGCTGTGATATTAATAGTAACTCCGTTTATTATCTTTAAAAAATTTGGTTTGGGGTTATATTAACGTGCTTACATAAATGTTTGTTTCTTAGCTGACGCCTTCAATATGTACAATTTTTACTTTTTTTTTGTAAGTTGTTTTGCCTATTTATCTCATAACTTCTTTATTTATCTTTTTTGTAAATTTTATGGAAATCATATTTTGAATTTTGAATAGTCTCATTCAAATATTTAAATCGAATTATATTGTCGTAATAATATAAAATGACAAGCAATGAAAAAATATCAATATTAAAACAATAATGACAACAATTTTAATTACATGTAAAAAGAGTTTAACATTGAGATAGATAAATATCGTTCTACTCGCCACTGTGTATGAAACAAACAAAGGAAAATCCAAACGTTGCTTGTAAAAGTACGCAGAGTTCGTGAAATTTCCCTTCGGTTCTCTCTCTCTCTCTCTCTCTCTCTCTCTCTCTCTCTCTCTCTCTCTCTCTCTCTCTCTCTCTTCTGTCTTCTTCTTCTCTCCCTTTCTCTCTCATTGCTTTCTTCGTTTTGCCGAGCGGAACATATTCTCCAGACTTCAATCCTGCGCGACAGACCGATTTCATCCGCTAAAAGGGCAAAACGGAGCCCTTTGAAGCGAGCATCTGTGATTACCATCGAAGCGCTCTGGCAGTGTCTCAGAAGGGCATTTGGTGCGCTGCAAAGACTGGGGAGGGGGTGATGCGGAGGAAAGGTTTCAGGTTTTCGCGCTCACCCGTTCGCTCAACGGCCGCTGCAATTCCCGGGCAAAGAGCAACTCTTGGGAGCGCCCGCACTACACGAGAGTCACGCAAATTGCATTAGAGGACTTTTATCGGGAGGCCGGTGTGGACGCCGTATGCTCTCCTTTGCGTTGCAGTCCATCGGAACCCATCGGACGACGTTGATGGCACTGGGAGTGGAGGTGACCTATAGCAGCAAGCTTAATGAGACACGGAGCCACGACAACTGCATGGTGATGCAAGGGGAAATCTTGCTAACTGGATTGATAACCTAAACCTTTTTCGAAGGAGATTTTTAAAAAAATGCTCCTATGTAATCGGAATTGTCTAGTAAAATCCATACTACTAGTACTTCTTTTAGGTAATTCTTTTGTTGAAGCTGCAAAATATTGGGAGGGCTTTTTGACGAGATTGTGCCAAGGAAAGTCCTTATCGTTCCCCCCACTCTTGTTACACACTCTGAAATGACGGAAGTCCAGACTATTAGCATTCGCAAACATTAATGAAGAAATTATAAACATTGAAGGCCATGCGATAAAATAGCCGCTCGTGGAGTTAAGCATTGACCAGCCCCAAGCGGAAGAAAATATATTGAAGAGAGTTCCCTGTCTGGACTAAAAGGAAATCGTTTTACTTCTGGTTTTTCTCTCGGAATTCGTGCATGTGAGCTAAGTTTACGCGCCAACCATTCTGCTGAGATCTCAGTGGCGACACCAACCTCACGCAAGTGAATGACTGCCAGTGCATTGGATACATACGCGTGAATTGCCAGTTTTTTACACGAGCGAGATGAGTCGCCATGAAGTAGATCGGCATCCCTGATTTTCAAACAATGTGATTTCATTGGATCTTACGTGGAAAGGGTCAGGATTCCGCGAAATTGCGACAATATGTAATGTTGTCTATTCTGGTTGTTCTTGGTGTCTGGTCTATGGTGTGTTCTCACGGCCATCTTGAAAAACAGTTCAAACAGATGAAACATTGCAAGTCATCCAGCGGTTTTGAGCGAAACAGTCGAAACGTTTGAAATGTATACCCTTTGCTGGTAATTCGGCACAAAGATTGAATTCATTGTATTCCATTCATTGTTTGAATTCATTGTATTCCACGAACGGTGGCAAATTTGAATTAATTTGGTTGCCTATGTGCCAACACCTTTTAGGAAGTAATTTACTCATAATTAATACCCATTGTATCGAGTTTTAAACAATTCTTTCTCAGCAACTGGTATCAGTTATAAGTCAAAATTTCACTTTAACCGTTACTGGAAGCTGGCATGCAGTCAAAGCCACCCTGGGGACAGCGTCCTAGGGGACAATGGTTAAGCATATATGCAGTCTGACTTTAAACAAGCAGTGAACGGGTTATGTTAGGTTAAATTTTACAGAAATGTCATCAGAGTGCGATATCTGTTCTTATGTCTTATCAGATTAATAAACAATACAGTTCCCGGTATCCTGATTTTCGTCTGAGTTTTCCAAACATGGGAAGTCAAATGCGGTCCATCGTCACCCCACGTGTTGTCAATACGTAATGTACACCTTACTGTGTACTTAAAACCTTAATAGTACGTTTGCTAATGATTGATTACTTATCAACGTAAAAATGATTTAAGGCCATCTAAAATGAGAATTAACAATGGAAGTATATTAGTATATTATATTCCCACGTAAGATGGTGTTATGAGTATGAATAAACGATTATGAAATATATTGTAACACAACCCAGGAATGATCGAATGTCGTAAACTCCATACGACTTTCTGGTTCCATAGAGTAATGTGTTTACAATTAACGATAACTATTAGAATTTAAACCTTTACATGAAAAAGTGGTGGCAGCTAGAGAGCGTAGAGGAGGTGGAGCACTGGCAGCTGACATGCAGGATTCAGTCAATTCCACCTATCGGACAGCCAACCTAGGTGTCCCAAATGACCTGGGTTATGCATTAATACAGTTCGGCTGCAATAGAGCAGTACACAAGTCAAATGAGGATCGTCTCCTATATTACTTCAGTAGTATACATAACTTTTGCGGCTCTCACACGCCACCGATCTTCGTAAATGAGGTCTCCAAAGATATAGAATTTTGCGCAGAAGTGATGAATTGCACGTTGACTTTAAAAATATGAAGGATTTGTTTAAAGAGCGCACCTAAATATTTGTCAAATGCAACCCGCAACACTCGACTGTATTGTTGAAATCGATATGATTAAATGACTCCTAAACTCTGCGTCTTAGAGCCTTAAAAACTAAAACTTTGAGGCAGAAACCTGGAAGAAACTCACACCGTAATCACAGTCTGAGATATTGGACATTCTATTTCATTTTTGCTGGTACGACGCTTTTTGATTCTACCCCATCTGTTCAGAACCTGTAGAATCTGCAACTGTACGTTAAATTAAATTAATTACTTGATTAATTACTTGATATTCTACGCGACTGAATTAGCATGGGTGTTCGTCTTTGCTCGGTAATAACGTTAAAAAGAATAGTTTATACTAACGTAGGTGCAGTGTATTGTTCTCAATAACAAGAACACCTATAGATAGTATAAGAGCATCTTTAAGAAAAAGGATATATTCCAGGCTTAATATGGAAATGGAAAAATAGGGAAGAGGTAGGGGGTTTAATATGCAAGAGTTCTCGCACGGGTACGCTAGTCTTTGTTATATTTTCAAAAGTGAAGACTTCGACTGCATACAAATAGATCCTTTTACAAAAACTTTTGAAGAATTATAAATTTAAGTGATGCATTACGTTTTTAAGTTACGGTGGAGAGCAGGATATCCTACAAAACGTATATGTATCATAAACTTAACCGTCGTGTCGGGGGAGGTGAAGTTATTCGCCTTGTGAAATGCCAGCTCAGTCCGACGACAGTTGATTATATAAACAGGGATCAGGATCATGAATACTCTCCACTTGGGTGTTCACGAAATCAGTCAAGTTTGAATAACTTTTAACAGAATACTATAATCTCCAATCCCGCACATACATTAAATATATAAATGAATACACATGTACATAAAAAAGAATAAAAACCCTGAAAATAATAACCTCTTTTGTTTATGGGCGCGCGTTCAAACTCGTTTAAACACTCTGGAAACAGGTGAAGGATGTGACACTTTTGCCTGATTGGTGGGAAAACGGATGATCACAGTACAGATAAAGAAAGATACATTTCAGTTTCATTTTCGGAAACCTGTTGAACTTTTCACAAAAATGGTGATTGTATTGTTCCAGAATTTGTAAACCACATACATTTAATCAGGCTTTTGGCAAAAGAACACAAAACTAAATTTTGGGTGTTTTCAATTTTCCGTATGATGCATACAAATAGTTCTTGTCATTTGTAACTTTTCTACAGTTCTCCCTTTTTTAGCGATGCAATCGTAGAAGTTCAGCTAGCATATAATATAGTTTGTTGTGTATCCTCCTGTAATTCAGTGCAGAACTGTTACTGAAGAAGCCATTTCGACGATATTATGCCTTTTTCATTGCAAGAGATTAATCGCGTAGATGTTTGTTTCGAGCGCCCTCTTTTTCAAGAGTGTCAATCGGAATCTCTCACAGGAAGCGTAGGAGTCTTTCGAGTGCGTCGACGTCTCGTAGGAGCGTGCTCAGTAATGCCCCGAACACGTACAAGATGAAATAATACAAATGGAATGGTCTCTAACAAGTAGATTAGTGAATTTACTAGTTCCGTATTCGTTTCTTGAGAAACATTGGTAACTACATTCTTGTAATAATGTAATAATGTCTCCATAATTCTTCGTGTTAATGCTTCAAAATAGCCATTGTCAAGTGTACACAGAGCAGTAAAGCGAAATTTGCGTTCCCGCTTGTTGACCCAATTCAGTTCCAAACGGTTCTATTTTTCCTGGAAAGTAGCAATTACATTATCAGCTCTTACAAGCGGTAGAATCTTGTTACAAACACTAGATATGTCAATACCAATTTATATATTGTCTGCTTGGCATTTATTCACGTTCTTTTATTAGATCTTTGCGTGAACAACCCCGTCTGCTGATATCGTCTGCACACATTTGATTCGCGAATGCCAGCATTCAAAGAGTGCATACGATGTGGCCAGCTGAGATATTCAATAAGGCAGCCACCGACATTGTACGACGAATAACAACTCTTGGCACTAGGTGAAAAGTACTCTCTACCCCGCCCTACAGCGACCGAGGACTGGACTAGACTCGCGTTCCAACAAAGGTTGTGACACGTTGGCGTCTTCGGGGAACTGAGCTTCCTTGAAATCGTTGCTCCTTCCGTCTGTTCAGTCAGTGCTGCGCTCTGGCAGAGGCGCTGAGAAGTAATGTACTTTAAATGTGGAAAATGATTTCCCACGTGCTTCCTCTGACTTCAATGTCTGGATTTCTAAAGGAAAATAAAACTCCAGCGCACCACACTCGAAAATGCATGAGCTTAGACTGATTTTTATCAGAATACCATGTAAATTTCAAAGTTTCGTACCACTGTCTTTGCTTTCACTATAAATCTCACTTTCAGACGCCGAAACATCTGAGAGTCTTTCTAAGTTACACGACTATGCACTGAACCACATTCTCTTTGTGACAACAACTGTGTTGAATATTTGAAGCTTTTATAACATCTCCTCATTTATAGAGAACTGATATAGAAATAATATATCGACACCAAAGAAACCAGATCTCAACCATTTAGAAATTCAAAAAACCGATATCAAGGATAACTGTGATAAAGTTTAATGATGTCATTCATTGTACCCAGTTTTTCAACTATTTTTCATTGTATTGATACTCTACTTTAAAAACTGAAATGATAGGAGCCGTTCTTGCTGTAGTAACCCAAATACAGCAAAGAAGAAGAACGAATAGTGAATACTTCTAATTAAAGCTAAAATACGCAAGTGTTTCTCCAGAAAAAGAAAATGCTTCCTCGTCCTGGCCGAGAGGTGTGTGTGAAACTCCCCCTAACCATCAACTGCGGCTAATATGAAGGTTAAGCGACTAACCTAAACTCGACCTATGTATTAGAGTGGCGGCAAGTCTTCCACGCCCAGACGCCAGCGAAAGTTGCTGTACCAGCAAACATGGGGACGAGCTGCGTTACTTTGCAGGCGCGGCTCAGTGCACAGTCGGAACCCGTACTGGCTGATGGGAATGAATGTTGATCAAAGACGTGACTGTTAGAATGTTTGGTTCCTATATGGACCTAACGTAATGTTACCGTAGTTACCTACATAGTTTGAATATTTTTCTCTCCATATACAGTGAGATGCTGCTCAAATATTGAATTTGTGGTGGTGTAAATAAATTACTTTCTTAATTGGTAATATAGTAAATAAATTACTTATTTAATTTGTTTCAAATAAATTACTTTCGTTCGAACGTTTCTATTGTATTTCAGATATAATATTTAAATAATAAAAAGAAATAGATTAATAAACCTATTTTTATGCATTCGCATTTGATATATATTGGATGAGTAATTTATACGATTTTTTTACTTTATAAGGTTATATATCTGATTATGGTATAACTATTCAAAACTTTAGAGCTCGCTTCGATGTAATCTAGGCTAACTTGGATAAAATTATCCTTACTGATTTGTATTGTGCTTCAATTGCTGAAACATTTGAGATGTAATTGCAAATTGTTTCTTTTGTATAATTAAGAAATTACTCTTGTTTCTGGCTATTGAACAATTGCACAAATCACAACAGGCGTATTATTTGTATTGGTTTGGACTTTTTTTAATGATTGCAAGTAGGCAGATATTGCAATACTATTCGTAACTGTATATAATATAATATTATGTAACGTAATATTACGTTTTATTTAATATTACGATTGTATTCGATGAACAGTGTTCAATTTAAGTGCCTAGTAAAATCTTTTCTGCTGCAAATCTGTTTAATTAGAGACCAACCGAGCATCAAAAAATGAAAGTAACGTTAATTTAACAATGGTTTTGAATGGATTAATGACCATTTTGACTGTATAATTCTACACAACCTGCCACAAGTATTGTATCTCATCTTGTGGGTCAGTGACTCCCATCGCGGTCAGATTTCTCGTCCAGTTTCCCTAATCCTTCGAGCGCTAAGATAGCTCGTTGTTTTGCTTCTGGAGATGAATGAACCTTCACTATTTGCACACGTCTTTCAAAGCTCTGTGGGAATTGTATTTACTCAAATTATAGTTTACTATGTTCTTACTGCAGGAAGTCCTCCACGATTCCTTCACGAAAGGCACAAAGAGGGATAGTTGCCAAAGTGTAGCTGATTTGCCTTGTAAATAATTTTCATTATATTGGAGGAGATTTTTCTAATAAATTCTTGCCAAAAATGCTCGTTTCATTTGTATTATTGATTTAACATGTATATGGGTTAGAGTAGGATCCCAGATTTTCAGTACACGTTCCCAGCATACACGACTCCTCACAGCATACCACACAGAGCTTTTAACTGTTTTTGACCTTAAATAAATAAATAAATAAATAAATTAAATTAAATTAAATTAAATTAAATTAAATTAAATTAAATTAAATTAAATTAAATTAAATTAAATTAAATTAAATTAAATTAAATTAAATTAAATTAAATTAAATTAAATTAAATTAAATTAAATTAAATTAAATTAAATTAAATTAAATTAAATTAAATTAAATTAAATTAAATTAAATTAAATTAAATTAAATTAAATTAAATTAAATTAAATTAAATTTAAATTAAATTTAAATAAATAAATAAATTAAATTTAAATAAATTAAATTTAAATAAATTTAAATTAAATAAATTAAATTAAATTTAAAATAAATTAAATTAAATTAAATTAAATTAAATTAAATTAAATAAATTAAATAAATAAATAAATAAATTAAATAAATTTAAATAAATAAATAAATTAATAAATTAAATTAAATTTAAATTAAATAAATAAATAAATAAATAAATAAATAAATAAATAAATAAATAAATAAATTAAATAAATAATACTTCATAAATGAGAACGGTTTTGTAATAATTCAAGAACCTGTGTGTGTTGTATCATCACTACTTCATTTGTAACATAGCATTGTAAACATCTTTCGAGGAGTTTGACAATCCGGATTATGGAAGTCGTGGCGTGGGAGTCAGAGAGATAATATTGTTATTCGTTGTCGGTACATTAATGAAGTAGTAATAGTAAATTAATTGTTGCGTCAGACCTTGAGTAAACAATAATGGCATTACGTTGAAATGATCGTTTCCATTCTTTCACAAGGAAGTTAGATATAATACTTTTATGCGCACCTACTGAGAGTTTATATGTAGTTGATTTACTGGTATGTATTCTGTGAATGCGAATTTGAAAAGAAAACCTGAAGAAACAAGCCATAAATACCTAAATGAAAAGTTAACCAAAATAAACTGTTCAATTCCACGTTTGCACCTTCTGCTAAGAGAGCTTTATCATATTATAAACTAGTGGCAACAATAGTAAAAAAAAAGCAACGAAAAATTGATCGGCACAAACGGCCGAAAGTGCCAGCGCAAACTTCATTCCAAGAGCCGCTCATTATTACATCATCCCGTTATTTAATATATTAGAGAACCGTGTCAAATAAAGCAAAACTGCAGTATCTCCTCGGCTCCGCTATGTACACAGCCAAGCATCGCCGCGGATCCAGATTTTCCCGCGGCGTCGACGCATAACTTCGGTGCCAGGAAGCGCCGTTCTCCTTTTGCGGAGGAACTGCGAAAAGCTTTTAGCAAATTCGAGAAGTCCCGGGAAAAGGTTGCATTTCCCACCCCGTCGCCTAGGATCACGACGCGCCCAGTCTCACCGCTGTGGCTCTCGCCATGCATCAACATCTGCGTGGGTGGCCGCCGCATTTTACTCCACAGGACGTGTTAAAGATACGTGTACGTAAGGTGAAGGGGCGGCTATCTTTAGGTAAAATATAGATTAACAATGATTTCTTTTCAATGTAACCCATTAACAATTAGTAGTGTTACAAAAACACGTACTTTCTCGCATTTGTATCGATTATGTAATATGATAATTCTACTTAAACATACATTTGTGGAATTAAAAAAATGTTTATATCAAAATATCGTTTATGTCATGTTATTAAGTAAATTTAGCTTAATCTATTAAAAATAAAAAGAAAAATTCAAAAACCTTTTTCTAAAACGTCTTTTAATCATGAAAATGAATTTATATAAAATATTCTATAAACTTATTTAACGACTTAATTTTAAAGTTGAGAGAAGTTTTAATGAAATTATCTTCAATATTTTAGTAAAAAGATGCCGAAAAAATTACTCTTTCTACATATCAGAAAGAGTAGTTAATGAAATTCGAACATGCACAAATTTTTCACAGCGTTTTAATTTAATCAGTCTGATTAATATTTTAAACAAAAAATATGGATTCATTTTTGGAAAAAGTTTGAAAATATTAGTTAGGATCTACTATAAGGACCCTAACTCAAAATATTCTTTCAAATTCACGATGACATGAAAAATCATATATTATATATATATAATATATATATATATATATATATATATATATATTGAGATATACTAAAATTTTCTACGTGCATTAATACTGCAAAGATCTTAGTGTCCGTTGCTGGATCAATGATACTGATATATTATAATCTTATTACCTTTATAATGGATTATAGGATCCCTGACTATCAGCGCAGCTGGGAATCTGAAAGTAGAATGATTCATTCCTAGTTCATTTCTTTTGATAGACTAAAAAAGATCACTTTTTTTCTAAGACAAATTTAAAAGTATTTTATCAAATTCAAAATTTTGAACTGATGACAACATCAAAATAAAATGTTTATAATCGTGTGCAGACCTTAAGATATGTGAGATTTGTGTTATCTGTCATGCCTGATGAATTGAACTGGATCACTACACTCACAACAAGCGTTGTGAGGGAATACGAGCTACAACGGGGATAGATATACTATCAAAAGGGGCTACCATAGTGTAGTGGATATGGAATACGAAAGAGCTTTTCATTGAAAATTGCTCCCAGGGGAGTGGTATTCACAGCCCTGTAAGTCCTTCCCTCAGGCGAGGGTAGTTTCCTCGAGGATAGTTAGTCGGGAGCAGAGAAAACGAAAAGTTAGAGCCGACTCGAAATAGGAACAACCCAGTACGAGAAAGTCTCTGCTATTTGGAAGTTTCGATAGTTTCCTGCATGCACCTGTGCATCTGTTTCATACAATTAGTTGATATGATGGAATAATTATTTCGGTATGGAATAGATTATGTATGAATATATAAAAATATATTTCGTAATATTGCTCGTGGGCTGCAATTGTGGTGCAACAAAAAAATACGAATTTTAAGTTAATGCACTCTCGAGATTTGCAGATTGGTTTACCTTCCAGCAGCAACCTTACCTTCAAGCAGTATAGTATTCTACCAACTAATAGCATAGGTGTGGATGCAGAAATACAAAGTTGAAACTTCAAACCCATCTCTACATTTAAGTTTTTTAGTTGGACCACTATTGCAGCCCACGAACGATATGGTAATACTTTCTACAAGAGTTTTTTTTTACAAAAAACCGGAAACTTTTTTCCTAGATATTTACTATGCACATTGCAAAGACTTTCCCTGAATGTCAATATCAGTTCTTGTATAAGTAAAGTAAGCTGTTCTTGCGTGACGCAGAGAAAGGCCTCTTCGGATGAGAAATGAGAGTGCAATAACGCACTTTCTCTTAAACACAGAATAGTAGAACAAGACGAATATCCTCAGAAAGAGGGAACTGAGCTGTTGAGTTGCATTGATCCCAAGTAAAACAGATTTGTGAATTCATACCTTTTCTGACAATCCCAAAGGGGAAAGTGTATCAGTTCGTTGATCAAACAAAACATTGTTTTTATTTTTAAAACGTACATTTTTCTCTATATGTTAAAATGATGTTTGATTCCTTACCTCAAGCTGACAGATCTCTTTTAACCCTAGATTACAAAGGCGTTGTTTGTCAGACGACGCAACTAGTGCCGAAAGCTCCCCTATCCCCTCTCTCCCCGTTTTTGGAAGGTATCTTTATTGTGTGAGTAGCCAGTGAAATACACGTAACCTTGTGCGCGTGTCTATTTCCGGTGTACGCCAACCCGCGTCATCCAGTAGAATACGCCTTTGTAATTATATCAAGTTTTTTTGGCGTTATATTGCAAAATATTGTGAATAATGAATAGAAAATGAATAACGAGTACCTTGTCTTGGAGCAATAATAATGGGATGACGTCGATCATAAGAAAGGTGGCATCACGAGGTACTACTGCGAACACATCTCTAAAGCCATGTGTGGACAGCGCCAAGAATGTGTGTGCTGTGAGAGTCAAGTTATTTAGGTGTGTCCATAAAAACCTTTAACAGTAGATTATGCAATTAGTTTATAATGTTAAGCTTTATTGCATGAGTACATGTTTTGAAAACGAGCGACGTTAGGAGCGAGTTTTCAAATTTGTACGAATGCAATAAAGCAACATTATAAACGAGTTGCATACGCTATTTTTTTGTATAACAGCATTATAAAATTACAAGAGAATCAAACTTAATTTCGCGAAACAACTTTCTTCTGACGTCTCGGGTGCTTGACATCCAACGCCCTCTGGAAATCAAATTATAATGATGGTATACAAAAAAATATATTTTGTAACTCCATTTAATACATGTTCGATCCCTTAAATCGAGTGTTTCATTTTAAACATGACTTTTCCTTTATTTTTGCCTAAATGTTGGACTACGCCTTTGTAATAACGCATGGTACTGGTCGCCTTTGTAATCTAGGGTTAATACTTAGGGTTACGAGAAAGAAAACAATTAGGGCAGGATGTCAGGATATATTTTCTCAAACGACTAATGCTCATCAATTTTCTTTGTACGATTTTTTTTCTGGACGCAAAACATCGAATAATGGTTTTGTCTTCGATATCTTCTACTTGGGTCTCTTAGACAGACTCAACCTGAGTAAGATGGATGAAGCACTTTCGTGGCACAAAGGATACGAGCACGATGAAAGAGCTTCTCTTTTTACTCTTTTGATCCAATTTCTCCAGCTTCTGCTCGCTGTAGCACTGCTCTGGAACACGTCCCGACGATAATTGGCACCAATATATCACAGATTCAGAAAATTGAAAGCATGTGAGGCGGAAGCATTTTTATTTGCTACTTAAATGTAAGTTTACGTCAGATGTATACCGTATATTCATTCGCATGTCAGATGTATACATCACAAGGATATTGTAAGCTCCTAAAATTTCGACAAACTTAAAACTATCATTTCTCCCCCATTGAATTACAATCTTAAGTACTGGTATTAAAACAGTGTTTAGAGAAAACATGTATTTTTTAATATTTAAATCTGTCAGAAATGACCATTTACTACAGAGTTCTTCTTTAAACAGTATCTTTAATCATTAAAGATTATTGTTTTGATTGTACACTTTCTTACTCAGATATTGATAATCTCAAAACCTAAATAATGCCATTCACTTACGTACTTATTGTAAAACCTAAACCTAAATAATGTCATTCTCTTATATATTTATTGTTGTGACACTAATGTAAGAAGATAAATAGTATACAGTAAAATCTGCCTAAAACGGAATCGATCGGGACAAAAAATGTTTCGGTTTAGGAGATTTCCGTTTTATGCAGGGTGCCTATTTATGACCCTTGTATTAATATTACCGTCCAGAAACTAGTAACATGACTTTATTATAATTATAAAAATATATTAACATATAACTTATTTATGGAAGAAATCACCAATAAATGATTATTAAACATAATTACTTCTAATATTAAACGGAAAAATTTCACAACTTGTTCACTAAAATAATATTATTTTTTTCAACATTCATCCAAAGTTTTTGCTTTTTGGTTTTATCTCTTACTAACACCTTCTCAATTGTTTTCTGAAGTTGAAAAATTTTAATTTCTAGAGTTTTATGTTGCTTTTTTACCCGTTGCTAAACTGGTTGTGAAACTCATAAAACACACAACCTCACTTGCTAGTAGCTGCACCCGAATTTCTCGTAGACTCATTCAGCGCACAACGCATCACAGCACGAAATACTATACTTGGGTTTATCTAGCCGACCTGGATGGCCGAGGTGGCTAAGAGCGAGTGCCGACTCAGCGCTTCGGTCCGAAGGGTCGCGGGTTCGAGTCCCGCCTTGGGCATGGTTGTTTGTCCCTTGTCTTTGTATGTATGTATGTGTTGTCACGGAGGGCCTGCGTTCTGCTGACCCCAGGTCAGAGGAGCCCGCAAGTGTGTTGGTCTCTAGTGTATGGTCGAATATGCGTCCCATCGGAACGTAAAGGGTAACCGGCTGTCGGCTGGATAAAAACCCTAGAAAGAAGAAGGGTTTACCTAACGTGGCATCTGTGGGTAGAATCTCCAGTATGGAATTCGGTATGACTTTTTGCGTCATTCTCAGTCCTGGCGCTAGAGTCGCTTGATCTGCATAACTGATTGATACGGCCGTGATCATGCGACATCTTGGGGCAGGACCAAGAAAGACGCAAGAAGTCATGCCGAATTCCATCTTGAAGATACTACCCACAGATGCCACATTAAAAAAAAAAACAAGTATATTAAGTCTTTCTGATACCCTCGCATGGCCTCGACCAATGCGGCTCTTGTCAAGGGGTTACGATAGTCAAAGCGGGGCCAGGAGATGCGTGAATACTAGCCAGACCCGTACACCTTCCCACGCTGAGATACCCGGGAGAGAGGGAATTCCCTTACGGCTACGCCTTGAGAGACAAATGACCCCAGCATCGAGCAGCAGAAGCCCCTTTCCTTCACTGAGAGGCTTTCGCGACTGGAACTCATATCAAATGGACAGAGATATTAAAACAGACCTGCAGATGCATTTATTCCATTAAGAGAACCTCGCGGATCTCTGCCAACTGCATTTAATTCACAGAAATTCCGTTTAATGAAGGTCCCTGCTGATAACAGATTTCTTTCTATGGTGTGTAAAATGCCATTTAACTTCACAGGCCGGAGAAATTTTCCGATTAAGGCAGGTTTCCGGCTTGTGTAGGTTCCGTTTTAGACAGATTTTACTGTATTTTAAATGGAAAGAAAACAAAAATCTGTTGTTAAATGGGTCACCCATAATGAAAAATGTATAGGAGCAAAAATACAAACTCTTGATCCGTAATTGATTTGCCACTGCGGATGGCTCGTAATAAACGGTATGCAGAGAAATTTCCGACATCTTAACTTTTAACAAAACCAATAAATAGTTTTGACTCATTTATTGATTTTTAGATAGTCTGGAGCGGCGAACAGTACATAATTCAATGCCATACTGTACAATTAAATATATCGCGATATTCTTCAGTTGGGAATTAAAAGATAACAAACAAATGGATCTTTGTGCACCAAGGGCGTTATAAGGGTACTAATGATCGGGCAAATTCTCTGAGTGGTGAGGGGAGAGTCTGAGGACCTATGGCCGGAGGGTTTTTTGACGCCGGAGAACCTCTGGACCAGTTAACGCCTGTGGTACAATACTTTACTTTTTACCAAATTTTAATGATTCAGATTTAATTATTTACTAATTAACTAGATGTTAACTTGACTAAGTTTGTATTACCTTGATTTTTATTTCTCTCTATATTTCTTTTCTATTTTCCCATAATATTTACAAGGCAATTATAAAACAAACAGGGTCTTACGATGTTGAGCAATGGTTGGAGGTCTTATGATGTTGAGATGTTGAGCCAGCAAATCTAAGCTGGAAAGTCTTCGAAGATTCGAAACTAAAACTATAAGTTAACCAAACTAACGCCACATGGTTCGTGACAAACCAGACCCTCTACAGAGAGCTCGACACCAATTCCATTGAACCACCTCATCATCAAGAGAAGCCAAGTACGTCAGAAGAGATTGTACGAGCACGCGAATAACCTTTCATTAACCTACTAGATGACAGTCAACATGTATGCAGCCAGATACTAAAAACATTTTAGTCTTATGAAACCACAAAAGAGTGTGAAAGAAGTGATATATTAGCCATTTAATTAATATACAGTAAACCATTTGATCAATGTTCAAATATGAACGGATTGTGAATTTGCAGAAGAGAAAATACAAATAAAATTAAAAAATTGGTTTCTTAAGAAAAATTGTATCGACGTTCATCTGTTTTCATATTCCCCTCGCAACTACGTATATAGAGCTCCGCAGCAAAATGCAAGGAATGACAATCAATAACCTATCAGTAAAATAGTTATTTTCATATTAAGTGTGTAGACTTTCCGTGTTAACTTTCCTTGTTAAGTGTGTAGACTTTCACGGTCGAGATTGAGATTTTATGCCTCGATCTACGGTGTCGGCAAAATATCTCAATCTCAACTGTGAAAGAAACGGAAACTTCACACACCAAGTATCAACATTTTGTCTACAACTGCATAAAAATATATAACAAAATGGTTTCTAAAATTAAAGAAAAAGAAGACTGATACGCCGAATAAAATAGAAATGCATTTTATAGGGCCATGATTAGAAAGAACCAAACGCGCAAAAAAGTATTATCATACCATGCACAAAAGACTTTTTTACGGTAACAAAATAGTTGTCTTGATAACAATCATTTAAGAAACGACGAACTTCATGTACGACTAGTGGTGCACAGAAGTTTCCAGTCGTAGAAAAAAAGAATAAATGTGTCACGCATGAATCATAGTTGTTCAGCGGAGATGTCGGAGCATTAATGCAACCCGGAGGAGACGTAAATAGGTCATAAGGGCAAGATACCACTTTAAGAGACGAGAAAAATCTCTCTCTGGTATTAAAGTTTATAGTTAAACCTCTTGATAACGCCAATGTTCGTTCACAGCACTTATTGGCGCTATAAGATGTTAACGTCATAACGACGTCATCCATTGTCTACCCACTAATTTGTCACCAATATTTTTGGATTGATCTTGTTTAGCTTCATCAGTTGCAATTATATTTTTAGCGTTTATTTGAGATATCCAAACTACCAGAGCATCTTCTAGTTTGTCACATTTTGCACTTTTGAGTTTATTGAAAGGCACAAATGTTTCCTCATACACTTACGTTCTTCGCTAAGAATTCGCTAAGAAACACTTCGTCTGATTATCGATTAACCCCGCAATAATGAAAATTGGTTTGTAACGTTCTGCTGACTAGCAGAAGGATTTTCATCACTATAATCATACAGTTCACGGTTGTCCTTTAGTCATATTCGTTTGCTTGCTCGTAGTGTACACACTACCGTAAAATGGTATAATTGTATTGTAATTCTCAAACGCAAAAATTCATTCTGTGTACCCTAATCTTTAAAGAGTTATTTGGTACAAACGTCTCAAAATTCAAATTTACGCCTACCACAACGTGAGTTGTAGAAATGCCTTTTACGAAATTTAACGCCATATTATCTGACGTGGACGCTTGCTAAAAACAAAAAATATTTATAAATGTATAATGTTTCTCTGAATTTTAATGGAAAATAAAATGTGCAGGATAATAGTGGTTTTAATTTGCACATACTTTTTTGCACTCCTCTTTTAATGAAAAAAGATGTAAATGCGATTGTGAAATGCCCTTTTTTGTAAACAAACGTTGCACACTTATAACATTTCTGTGCATATACCAACATTTTTGTGGCATGTTTGCATTTATATTTGAAAGCTAAAAGCTTGTTTAAACATCCTAACCCTAGACCTGGCATTAACACGCACATCGCAGAAGTTGAAACGAAAATTAAATTCGTTTCCAGAAAGTAAAAAATTGAAGTTACTGTGTGAATATGAAAAGGTCCAGACCCGTGACAAACTTTGTAAAGAGTTTAATAGGCCAAAATTGACTCTTTTTATTTGAATTTTTTATTTGCTGTATACATGAAATAATGTAAATAAAATTGTTAATAATAAATTAAAACACACTGGTAATAAAATTGATTGTAAAAGTATTGCAACTTTGTAACTGAAGCAAAAGTGATTCAAATCTATCCAGTATATTCCTCTATAAGTGAGACGAATACATTTTTTGTTCTTGAATGTGTGAGAAGTTGGGTGAATGGAACGCTTCCTTGAGTGTGAGGAAAATTTCGGTCCCTTCAAATCCCACTTAAGCGAAGTTCGACAGCAAAACAAAATGGCAGCTCCACTCCCGATTCGTGATTCATTCCGACATAGCGGTCGATTCGCAATACATAGTTCTATGAATAGCGGTCGCCGTCGCCTTCCGCAAAGCTCAAACGTTCTCCTTCCTTTCCATGTCAGCGGCTCCGAATTATTTTCACGCCGCGCTCGAAAACACACAGAGTCGGAGCTGAAAGACGTATTTTCGGGAAATTACTGGCGCGCAGGAGTCGCCTCCGACTAGCGGGAAGAGGTTTCCAGATGCACGGCGCCACGGCCGACAAGGAGGTTTACTCACAGAGAGAGAGACGAACAACCACGCTCGTGGAAGTGAAAGGACGCGTTGACAGGCTTAAAGATAAGTTAAATGGGTATTGAAGGAAAGGGGAGAATTTTAGCAGTTGAAAGAAAACTGTTTATGATACATCATTAAACTGACATCTGTATTATAAGTATCTGTAGTAAGGAATATGTAGTAACATGTCATGTTAATATTTCAGTCGTCTCTTGAAAAAACTCTCTTCTCCACACAGTTTAAACAGCGTTTTTGAAAACGCGTAATTGTTTGCACACGTGTGCTCATAAACCTGGGCTCAGGAGCTCGAATAACTTCATCAACGATTGTTTGAAATTCCTCTGTACAGAACATGCTAAGGAATTGTGAGGGGTTTTACCGTTTCTAAGAAGTAATGAACAAACACGCCTACGTTTATTAGTGATGCAAAGCGAATTAACTCCCGGCCTGTATCGAAGATATTTAAGAACAAAAACATTGAAGTTAGCATATTATGACATATTTGCGAAAACAGTCGCTAATGCAACCAGCAATGAACACTCATTTAACGAAACTTGTGTAACTCGGAAATATTGCATTCAAGAGCTTTGACATCCAAAATTTACACGGAAACGAGTTATGTTTTTATAGCGTAATTTACAAAAAGAGATTTTTTAACATACCCTTGTTTCGAAACACGAGTTGCTAGAAACGCTGAAAGCTGATTTCAGTGCTACAGCTTTTTTCAATTTTACATTTTACATTTTCACAATTAAATTTTTGAGGTTCTCTGTCCTTCTAACTATTCTGACTAACTAACTCTAACTATTCTGAATTTCTCGATCCATTTGGAAGGATTTCCTAATGGTAGAACAAAATATTACTTTAAGAATATTATAAAAGAGTGAAAACTCGTTCTAAACGGCAATTTTCGTTGAAAAAATTGGGGCCATATTTTAGAAAATGTCGTTTAAGCGTTACTTTAATTGCGAAATTTAAAGCTCTTTTCCACAGAAAACTTCTGATTTTTCGAGAAACTGCGTAGGAAATTATTTGAAGCTCAGCAATGCAATAAAGTATCAGAAAATATGTGTATTAACGGCGTGAGAGAGATTAAAGTACTGGTGCCACAGAATGTCACAGACTTCTCGTAGTAAAGTTTCCTATTTCACTTGGTCTGGAGTGGCTTTAAATCTTTCCAGCAGCCCTCTATCGCCGCCCAATGTTTTTTGGCATTTTTAAACTTTTCGGTTTCCAAATAGTAGAACCGAAATATTATTCAGTAATATTAAAGAAGAGCAAAACCCCGTCCTAACAGAAATTTTCACTGTAAACTTTAATAATGGCAATTAAGTAATATTATAAATGAAAAATTTGAAACTCTTTTTCACAGAAATATATTGAGTTTTCGAATTACTTTAGAACAAATCCTTCTTTCTACCAGCAAAATTCGTAATTTTACGAATTATTAATTTCGTTAGATTATAACTCGTTTCGTTTGAATGACACATGACTTACGTTTGAATAATTATTTTCCGAATAATTTAGTTATTGATTTGAGCGCCAGAAAATAATTACGACCGTAACCCTGATGTTTCTTACGTAATTTTAATATTTGTCATTCAGAATTATGTCGTGCTAGCCCAGTTAATTGGGTTTGATGTTCATAATTGTTGCTACTTACTCTGCAACCAATTACTCAATCTGCCATCCATACGGAGTGGCGAAGAATCTGAAAATCTTATCAAAATATCTACTACTGGATTGCACGTAACGAATAATAATAATCAGATTTCTTTTAAAGTAAACAAATTGGAATTTATTATAATGTGAAATATCATGATTCTGATAGAAGTAAACCAGAATTCTTACATCGTTAATCAAAAAGAAATTATCTTTAGTCATGACTACTTTTCTCTATCTTGTAATAATTATAAAACAACTTTGTTATATTCGCAGATCTTCGCGCGCTCTTCACTTCTCAGTTCGATGGCGCCCTGTAGAATCTTCTCCGTCGTCGCAGCTGAATCTTCCTTCTTCATAAAGTCCTCCGCCTAATGTTCGCGATCAAGATCAAATTCTCCCAGCGATACTATTATTACCCATTACTTCCCTTACTCGCGTCACGGGTGGATGCCTATACACGTACTGACTATTACTTTGTAGAATTTCGTCCCGCTTCTTCCCACAAGAACGTTTTATTATAATATAAGAAACGATAGACTTAATTATAATATAAGTTGTTGCATCGGATTCGGTTGTCAATCAACAATCTTTCGTCGAACTGGTAATATGTCAGGAGCCGACCCGCTCATTACCGCGTTGCTAGAGAGAGTGTCAATGTTCTTCATTTAACCCAAAGCATCAAAACTGTATATCATCCTTTTTTGTATAACAAAAACAATACTATGTCCGCCTGCGCCCGGTCACTTCCACATCCTCTTCACCTAGCGAAAATGACCTTTAACGCCGGTTGTTTACTTGTCACTTAGCGACCCGCCCCGCGATCGTCTATTGACATCCCTATATTCCACTTCATGTACATGACGTTTTCATAAACAAAAATGGTTCGTCATTTTGGTATATCACAACTTAATTTAAAATCGTTTGAACCACTCCACTCACAAATGCAATAATGTATACAAATGAATAGAAATGTGTATATTAACGGCGTGAGATATATTTAAAAATACATTTCAGTAATTTTATTTAAAAAGAAAGCATTCACTAAAATGAACTTTACGACATATTAAACAGTGCTACTTCCACTATCCGTTGAAAATGTTTGAAGACAAAATGTGGAGCCATTGTTGAGAAAATGGCGTTTGAGCGTTTCTGGAAATGCGGATATTGCAACTCATTTTCACAGAAAACTGTTGAGTTTCCGAGAAACTTTATAAGACTTTATATACGGAACATCTACTTATAAATATAATAATGTGAATAAATCGCTTCTAATGTAAATATTACCGACGTAATAAACAAGTCAAGAAAGTAACATTTTTGTAATTTGTGAAAGAAACAACATATAGAACAATATGGCGTTTTTGTCATTGTATAAGGTTTGTTTGGCACTAACCCTACCAAAAATTTAAATAAAAAAATTAGAGCCGTTTTGAAAAAACTCTTGTTATTTTTTTAAATTGCAAATATTGCACGCACTATTGCACGAAACTACTAAAATTATTTTAAAAATCTACGTGACCTTAATGAAAGAACAGTTTATGGACAACAAGTTTCATTTGAAGGTATAACCACTATCTTCAATTTTATAATTGTAGGAAGACGCCGGAAAAATTCACACTTTTTCAATTTTCAAAAATTCAGAGTTAACAGCGAAAATCGGATCTATGCTACCTTTATAAGTGTATTATACTCTATTCTTAAAGGAAATTTAAAGACAAAATTTGGAGCAGTTTTTGAAAAAAATTGAAAATGTCGAAGGAGTTTTATGTAAAATACCCCCAAATTTTAAAGAATGTGTTTCAAAATTTCAAAGCTACCACTAGAGCCAGATGGACAGGGGTTTCTTCAATTTAGAAAAGATCGGAGGCATGTTTTAGATGCGAGTAGTGTTCACGGACGGACAGACAGACAGACGGACGGACGGACGGACGTTTAAAAAATACTTTTTCGGTATCAGGGAACCCCAAAACGTGTATTTCCGTTGAAATCTCGAAATCGATTTTCCGCAGCATTACATAACTTTCTCTATATTATACGTAGTTGTCCATTTATATGTATGAATATGAGAAAGTAACTAGTGGTGCTACAGAATGACACAGACTTTCTCGTAGTAAAGTGTTTTAATTTCCTTGGTGTGGACTAACTTTGCGGTTTTCCCCCATTCTCTAACCAACTTTCATCTGTCGCCGCCCGAACTACATTTTTTAAAAAAATTCAATTTCTCGATTTCCTAGAAGTAGAACTGAAATGTTAATTTAGTACTATTAAAGAAGAGTAAAACCTCGTCCTAATGGCAATTTTATTGCAAACTTTAGAGCGGTTTTTAAGAAAAATTTTAAGTTCTTTGTCACAGGAATCTATTGAGTTTCCAACAAAGTTCATTTGAAGCACTTTCACTTACAAATCCAAAATGTACACAAATAGATGGAAATGTGCATATTAACGCCGCGAGAGATATTGTAAAAAATTACATCTATTTATTTTTTGAAACCACAAAAAATACATCATTATGAACTTTACGTCATATTAATCAGTGCAATTAGCACTATCCGTTAGAAAGGTTTGAAGAAAAAATTGCAATTTGAGTTCATTCTCACAGAAAACTGTTGAGTTTTCCAGAAATTTCCTATGACATTATTTAAAGCATATGTACTTATAAACACCAGAATGTGAACATATGTTCTGTAATGTAAATATTAACGACGTGAGAGACAAGTCAATAAAGTACATTATTGTAATTTGTGCAAACACAAAAGCATACAGGAATATGGCGTTTATGTCATCTTGTACACTACAATTAGCACTATTCACATCAAAAATTTAAAGAAAAACTTTGGAGCCTTTATGAGAATATCTTGTTTAAAAACTCCACATGACCTTAATGAAAGATGCACAACAAACTTTTCATTTGATGTAAAAATCTTGTGTCTTCAATGTTGTAGCTGTAGGAAGACACCGAAAAAAATCAAACTTTTTAATTTTTGAAAATTTAGGGTTATCGGTAAAAATCAGACCTATACCATCTTCATAAATTGATTTGTCTCTACTCTTACAAGAAATTTAAAGAAAAAATTTGGAACCGTTTTTGAGAAAAGTTTGAAAATGTCCGGAGGATTTATGAAAATTACCCCCCAAATTTTAAAGAACGATTTTCGAAATTTGAAAGCTTCAACTAGAGCCAGATCGATATAGGATTCTTCAATTTGGAAAAGATCGTACTTGTAGTTTAGGCGCTAGTAGTGTGCACAGACAGGACGCCAGACAGCAGACCGACAGACAGACTCAGACAAACGGACGCTTTGCTTTCAATTGGTTTTGAAATTGCATCAAGGGCAAAAAACAGAGATTCTGGCTACACCACGTATTAGAGGATTTGTTTTTCTTAATTTCTTAACTGAATATGCCCACTTTTTCGTTGTTAGGACCCGGTATTGAATTTTTTTGTGCCGAAAATCAACAGTTGTTTCGCGCGGCATTACATAACTCTATTCTACGTATATTACTTCGTATATACGTACGAATACGACAAAGCAAAACTTCAAGCAGTGTTGTTGAGAAAATGGCGATTTTTCTGAACTGACGTCTTACTTGATTTTGAGTTAGAAATTGATTGTCGACGTTTTGGGTTCTGAAGAGACGGATGTTTCTGGAGTATGTTGTTCGGGTCCACAGCAAAGCAGAATAACAAAATTTTATTTTATCTGCTAACAGCGCCAACCGCCATCAGGCGGCACCAACCGCATTTGGGTGTTACATCAGTAACTGCCTCGTCCGGCCGTTCCTTGTAACACCCAGCGCACGTATGCATCCACTCGTGTTTCCCACAAACGCGTCTGGCGATATTCAAGCCAACCGTTTCCTAACGTCTCTCTAGCAAACCGTTTGTTCTCGCAACTTCCAGAACAACTCAAATCTCATCAATGATTGGCTGGGTCCCTATCCTACTCCTGTAATTCTAAATCAAAATCTCGCGACGCTTGTCGCTGTTAGAAAATGTCAGTCGCAGTATGAATGCCTCGCGGGTAACATGTGTCCCGGGCTGCGTGCTACGGCACGTAAAAATCTCGATTTATCCTAAAGAGTACCGTATTCAGTATTGTTAACATTGTGTAATTTGTTAACTTTATGTAAACTGTTAATTTTGTGTAAACTATTTCAAGTACCACGAGTCACAAGCAAGGTCAGCTGACTCCGTGTAGGGTCATATGTAAAACTAATTCAAGTGTGATTTAAATTGCCTCGTGCTTGCACTGTATCTGTGAAAATTTTATAAGTGAAAACTCAAGAGACATTAAACTATTGTGCACGGTAAAATTGATGATTTATTCACAGCTGATGCTCTCCGGAAACATCGTTCATCTGAACTATCGAAAGGTGCGGACCGGTTTGTGTAAAACGTCTAACACCAAATACAGTCCATTTTCCCCAAATATGATTTCATTTAAATTCGGAATGGAATGGTTCTCATTATGGTTATAGATACTTTGAGTTTCATATTGTTGTTTTTCTCGTTTCACAAAAATGAGTTTCACTGTCAGTGAATGGATTCATACATTATTTTGTATTTTAATAGTCTGTGCTATTTGACTTGTATTTACCGCAAGTGTATTTAGGTCTCCGAAAACAAAAATAAGTAAATAAACGAGTTCAGAAATGCTAGCTAGGAGGAAGGAAATAGGAGATACGAGCCTAATGTCAGGTTTTTCCAGTTATTTCTTTTACTAGCTCAGGATTCCCTGGATATGTATTGAAACCACAATTCTTTTGTACGTGAAAAATAATGGTCTGATTTCACCCTCTAGTGCCCTTCATTATATATAAGTAACCACATTTCTAGTCAACTCAATATTTCCTCAGCTTTTTTCTCAGTTTTTATTTTTTCTCAGCTTCTTTTGGTTGTATCAGGCTGAAAAAGTTGCAGAGACGGGGAAATATAGTTAAATTTGAAGGTATTTTTGTGAACGAATTTTAACGCCAAATTCATATAAAAAAATAAATGAATTTTTGAAGGTGATTTTCGACATGATAACATATTGGCTAAGTTCTTCTCCCTAAAATGGGTCTTATAACACTCTATAACATCTTTTTTAAAATTTTTTATGCAACGTGAACGGTAGTGAAAAAACATTAAAACCAATTTTTTCAGTTTAAAAATTTTAAATTCGTGGAAATGTAATTGAAAGAAACATTTTAACCGATGTTTAATAACAGATTTAAACACGATATATGAACATACTATGACTAGAAACCCTTCAAATTCAACTATGATTCCCCGTCTCTATATTTTTTTTCAGCCTGATACACGGAATAGAAGCTAAGAAAAAAATAAAACATGCAGAACACGTTTGCCGTATCTCTGCAACAAAATTGTCCTAGGATGCTGATTTTGTGTGAATTTAAGGCATTTTGTATTCTCTTTCATATGAACATCGCGATTATCGATTTGGTTTCGGGGCACTTTTCACCTCCTTATTCGGCTATACCCTTTTATTTCTTCAATAGACGGTAAACAGCCCGATCTCTCACTTCGCTCAACCATGTATCTAGTATACACAATTTTATGACAGCACAACATCAACTAGAAATGTTCACAGACGAGAGCGCTCGTGTTAAAACTGAACTCCTTGACGACCAAATATATCTTCCTCGTAAATATGAGTTATAGTTTTATTTTCTTAGTTATGCTCAATATTTCAATATTATCAGGGTCTCCATTGTAAAAATAATTATTTATTTATCATATTCAAATTCAGTGTTAATGAAGGAAAATTCAAAAACTGATAAGAAGTATTTTCAGTCCATATTAATTGAAATTAATTTTTGAAAAAAATTCCAAAGAGAGTAAAACAGTCATGAGATGTATTGTGGTCAGTTGATTGAGTAATGCTGAGACACACGAGATGTATTGAGATACGTTGAGAGAGAGGAGACGGTACAAGTAGCACAAGAAAAACTAGCACTTAAAGGTACAATACAAGACGCAGATGGAAACGGGAAGAGAGTATTAAACTATAAATTAAAACTCAGACAATCGGATTTCTCTGAAGTTTCTAAAATCACTGAGCTTCCTAAGATTAGGATACAAATAAGACCAATGCTCATTACTTTCTCCGAAAAATCATTCACTTCCATTACACTTCTTTACCTTTAGAACCCTATAACTTGTGTTGACGTTATATGAATTCTTTCTCTTGTGCCAGTATGGAACTCTCCAACGACTCACTGCATACCTCAATTTTCTCGCAACGGCAGACAGAACGATTCCACGAGCACGCTAAACTGAACCTTGTCATAGAAAGCTTTTTGAGTCGCGAACTGGAATTCTTCGCTTCGCGAAATATTTTCGCTGGTTTGTGTACCCGAAATATGTCATATCCGACAGATATGAAGCGGAGAATATAAAGTTGTTCTCTCCTTTTACCTCTCTCCCCCTCCACCTCTCACTCTCCCTAACTCATTCGTCACGTTTGTAGACGCTTGGGGCCGATGACTCCGTGAAATAAATTACAGTTGCAAACTCGGATATGAAAGTCACTGTTTAACCTTGGAGCGGATGAAAGTACGAGTTGTGCCGTGGCAGGAAATATGCAACAAATGTTATCTCTCATTCCCAAAACACATACCGAAAGAGGAGTGAGCTGCTTGCACACCACTTGCATCATTTCTATATTGTTTAGGTAAAATATATGGCTTTTTTAAACTGATGCTGGTAAACATTATTAATGATATCGGTATTCATCCTTTTTCTGTTTTAATAAGAAAAAGGAAAAAAACATACGTATCTCTCCGTATCGATATGGATTGCATTTCGATTTGTGGAAATCGTACAAAAAAGCTGATGAAGTGTATTGTTGAAACCAATTCCAACAGAACTGATCCTTTAAATCATGTCTGTGAACAATAAATTATTGTTAGTTATTAATTGATACTGTAGTAAATGCATTGGTGTTTATAAAAATTGCAACACTCAGAAGGTGACATACTATTACAATGAAATTTATTCTACAGATTAGGTATATCAGTAAGTATGTATGTATGTATGTATGTATGTATGTATGTATGTATGTATGTATGTATGTATGTATGATTAGAGTTACAGAACTGTACCCGCATTTTGACCTTGAGTATTGAGAACGGTGTGAAGCCGCCACGCGCTACCATCAGAGTCTCTAGATGTCGTGGCAAGGATTCAAAGAGAACCTGGATATGCTGCTGGGGAACACACATCCACGTGGTTTCTATGCGTGACCACAAACCATCAACAGTGGCTGCAGGAGGACCAGAACGAACAGGTTGCCGACCGATCATACCCCTGACATGTTCGATGGGTGACATGTCAGGGAAACATTCAACACAGGGAAGCAGTGGTACTTGTTTTTCGCTTTCACATACCTCGCCACATGCAGTCGGGCATTGTTCTTCTGAATTATGGCGTTAGAAGCTGCTTGCAGGAGGGGCAGTACCTTGAGCTCTAATACTTCCCTGATGTAGCGGTTGCTGCTCAGATTGCCCTCAATACGTATGAGGCGAGATCGCACACTGTAGCCAATCACGTCCACACCACCACGCTTGGCGTTTGTTTGCTATGCTGTGGAACAATGCAGGCTGGCAGATTGCGATCACCACAGAAGCGTCGAACAAGTACGCGGCCATCGCTGAAACACAAATTGAAGCATGACTCGTCCGAAACCACTACATTTTGTCTCTTAGCCCACCATTTAATACGATCACGTGCCCATTGCTGTCTGAGGCTTTGCTGGTTTCTGGTCAACGGAATCCGCCGAAGTGGTACGCGTGCCACCAGTCCAGACCTCTGCAGACGGCGTCGAACCGTTGACGAAGACGGCCACACTAGTAGCAGTGCTCCAAAGTCGAGCCAACGCTGTATCGTATCGTATCGAGCCACGCTGTACCGACATCGTTCTGTCGGTTACGGCCATGCGCTGCCATCTCGCGTTGTGGTCTTATTGTTTGGCCCAGTACCCGCTCATCGCTGCGCCCAGTACCCGCTCCTCTTTCCACTGGTTCAACACACGCATCACTGTTGTAGCATTGCACCCCGTTCGAGCCAAAATGTCACAGTACGACAAACCCGCTTTTTGAAGACCGATCATTCTGCCCCGTTTGAACTCACTCAGAAGCTGTTAGTGCGCCCTTTGGTTTCTAGGAGGCATACTGGCACCTGCTTGCACGTTTCCACGTGGTTTGACGACTCTACACCGACTAGGACTGGCGTAACACTGACCTGGACTGTCACACAACGGAGAGCGCTGCTAGTTCAGCACGTCATGTCTGTACAAATTTAATCATTAGTTATGGTTACACTGGCCTACACATCCACCGATTTTTAAATGATTTCGACCGTTCTTTCTGGGTTTTTCAATTTTCATCCACGCCAGTGTAAGTTCTAATGAGTAGAAATAATTAGAAGTGATCAAAAAGAATATTAAATTAGTGTAATTTCCCATACAGTTGCAGATTCTACGAATAGATGGGTTTGTATCGAGAAGCGCCGGACCAGCAAAGTGTAATAGAATGTCCAAGAAGCTCTCATACTTTACATTACGGAGGAAAGAACGTTTCTGTAGGACCTTTGGGCCCAAACTTCCAGATTTAAAGTCCCTAGAACTCTTTGTTTAGGAATTATTAAACTAAATAGATATTAAAAATTCTGCCAGTTTGCGGGTTGCATTTGGCATGAAATATTTTTTCCAACAAATCCTTCATATTTTTAAAGTCAGAATGCAATTCTTCACCTCACTGTGAACTTTTCTTTGTTTAGAGACCTCATTTATAAATATTGGTTACATGTGATGGCCACAAAATTCATCTATACTACCAAAATTATATAGGAGAGGATTTTATTTAATATAAACAATAAAACATGAGATGATGTCACAATATCTCGACTATCGTATGTTGTACCAGCTATAGTCTCACCTTTGTTGTCAAAGAAATATCTAATAAAAGTTTCATCTAACATTAATGAACTCATTCAATCTGATTTTTGCAAAGTTTTGCATTTTTCCTTACCACACTTCAAAATCTTCTCCTCTGCTTGCTTTTGCTGAGGGCTGATCTGTTTCACATATTATTTAACTATTCGTAAATGTGAAGAGATAAGGTATCACGATTTCCTAAAAAAATTATATGTGACGGGAAATAGAAAACAAAATACTACAGAAAACAGAAAAATCAGCACTGTATCTGTTACACTGTCCATCAAAGATAAATCAATATGCTTAATAATAAAATGAACTTGCTTGCACATAACATCTAGATCTTTTACTAACATGATTTAAATAGCATTACTTAATGTACGACGAGAAAAGTCCTCATAGTTTTCATGGAAATGCAGCAACTTGTTTTCTACAAATTTTCTTGCAAATGCAATATAATGAACCCGCTGACTTGAAAAATTGACCAAACAACTGCTGATAACGAAACTATTGGCACAGGTAAAACTTATCAAACCGGTTGATCTCGGGTTTACGGTGCATCTAAGTCTTGACTTCCTCCACTATTATACGAAAGCGGGTTATCTTAAGTAAGCTTGCTGATGATACGATTCTATTCTATTCGAAACGCCGGTATATTATCGTTCACGAACAAGAATCGTTTACATTATATTGTTTTTATTACCAAACCTAACAAGACAGTATTCACTCTTCACTGCACAGAATAGTCCATTCTTTGCCAATATGTTGTTTTTTCTTTTTGTCGAAGTATGTAAGAGCTAAAAGATGAAAGAGCTCTGACTCTCTCCATTGCAGTTTGGCTTAGTTCACGGCCTCCTGCGCCAAGGTCTGTGATATAGGTGGCATGGTATCGATAAGGACGGACCGCAAAAATGTAATAGAATATCTAGTAATTTTCATTTTGTCCGTCAAAATTTAAGTTTTAGACCCTGAATGCTTCGTTTAGAATGTTACTGCATAGATGTTGACAATACTGTCATTTGTTGCGGGTTGCATTTGACATGAATATTTAGATGCGTGTTTTCAACAAATCCTTCGCATTTTGAAAGTCAAAGTGTAATTCGTCACGTGTCCATGAAATTCTATTTGAGACCTCATTTATAAAGATAGCTTGCGTGAGAGAGCCGCGTAAGGTATGTATCTACTCAAATAATATAGGAGACGATGGTTAGTAGGATAGGGGTAGCATATAGATTTGTAGAAAAATATGTAGATTTCATAAAACTTTATTTAATATAATAATTTTCTTATCTTGTTTTTAAGGGTTTTAATTATTGAATTTGCGACAAGCTACCGTTGCGTATATTCCTGAACGTAATAATAAATAAATTACTGAAAATGCAAAGAAAGATAACTCTACTTTGCAACTAATTATTCTGATCCTTTGGGGTCACTTTTATATTTGACATGTTAGCATACGTCATACGTTTTATTATCAAGTTTGAGATAAAATTCAGCATGTCACATTCGTTGCAGTCACATTCGGTTATTTTACGAAAGAAAAGAATAATAGAAGCAATATTTCACATACTAAGACATGTTTCCCGTAATACACGCAGGTTTTTATTCGCGATATTTATTTGTCGCAGAGATGACGTTGATCGCGTGTTTTCGAGGAATATGGGTAAAGGTTCTCCTTCCATTTTCATTTCCATTTCCATTTTATTCGCACAATAGCGTTTCGCGTACGCTGTGTCATTACAAAAGTTCTCTTTGAAATGACTATGAACACACACACTCCGAGTAGAACGCGTATTCCCCGAATAAAACTGGCTGGTTATCTACATACTATGGCCCTATTCATTCAACTTCCTGATCTACCAGTGTTACAATTTGCATTGTGTTTACATGACCATGGAAATTCACGTTTGTGAATATATTCATTTTTTGTATACCAACATTCTAAACAACCTTTGTAGACAAACAAATTGTTCATAATATGGCATATTTTCATGAAGCATTATGTCATACTGACTAACATTCACCCCCTCTTCCCCATTTAACTTTAGAGCATAAAGAATGTTGTGGTATGAGAGTGTGTATTAGAGCATAAAGAATGATGTAAATAGATTTCAGCGCTTATAATAAGTTCAAAATATTGTAGAAAAACTTACACGTTTAAAAAGTCGTTTATTATTAATTAGTTCTGGAAATATATGTTCCTTTTATTATGGAAAATACAACAAACAATAACAAAAAATCCTTAATCTACTTTTTATGCACATGAATATTATGATACAATTATTTAAATTTGTAGACCTTTATATGTTGTAAACTTAATATTTAAAGAAGGAGAAAAATAACAATACGCAAGAAATGAGAAAAATAACAATTTTGAAAGCATCTTTGAAATAATTAGATAACAAAATTAAGACTTTATTGATTGTTATCATGTAATATTTCTTCCAACTAAAAAGATGTTTAGTGGTTCTTAAGAACTCAACTCAGCTAAAGTTTGACACCATCTGGACTCGCATAGCTAAATTACTCACGCGGTGGCAAAACTGCTACTCTTGATAAACGCAGACGTAATCTCTCTCCAGCATCTGGGACATCGCAGCTTGTATTGATATACTCCCAATGCGAATGCATTGGTATTAACTCATAACAATAACATAATGGCATTTACACTTTACAATTTATAATTTAAAACTACTTAATTCTTATTAATTCCCTGTTAAAATTTTAAAAAATGTAAAATGTTTTTTTTTACCTTTTTTGTTACTCAATCTACTAATTCACGTTTAAATCTTTTGTAGGTTTGATTGTCTCAATTTGTATCACCGTAACCGTCGGTGACTTATCGTTCGACTTATTACAATGATGAATGAATATGACCCCAATTTTTGGACATCGCTGACGATGGCAGTCAGCGATTGAACTTGGCGCCTGCCAGCCCGGGGGCAGGTTTGGGTGTATACATTAGTAAACCATTATAACGATTCAGGCAGTTAAACGATGACAGTGTGTAAAAGAATAATGTTTTTCTGCCCTTCATGAGTCAAAAACAAAATTCCGCTAGCGCGATAGAGAGAACGTTATGTGACGTTGCGCGAAAAAGCGGCGAAAAACTCTTATTACAGGGCCCTGGAAGGAAAAATTGGATAAATCCCATGTTAAATTTAGAAACAAATCCTCCAACACATGTAAGAGAATGGTGCAGGTTCGTTGAAAATCATGATTTTTCGAAAATTGAAAAAATTCAAATTTCTTCGGGTCTTCCTAAACTACAATATGGAGATATACATTTTTTATTGATGAAATTTGTTCTTGAAAACATCTAAAAGTAATATCAAGTTCAATTTTTCAAAAACATAAGTATTGTTTGCAAACTTGAGTGTCAAACAAAGGCAATTTTTAGTTTATATAAACCATTTTTTTAGAACGGCACAAACTTTTTGATTAAATTTAGACCGTAGATACCATATAGGACGCTTAAGAGCATGATGTAGGTCTCAAATTCGTTGAAATGCCTGATTCTTCGAAAATTTCAAAACATTAAAACTTTCCGTCGTCTTCCTACAAGTAATATTGTGAAGACACATTTTTTTTCTTAATGAAATGCGTTTATCAAAAACAGATCGTCTAATAAAATATGTTGAATTTTTTGAAAATATGAGTATTTTTGTGTAATTTGGATAATTTGGACAAAGATAATCGCCTGCTCCGAATTTACTGTGCTTCGTGAGCCTAATTCCAGGCAGGTAGATGCTTAGTAAGTTAGAATTAGAATATTATTTAATATTTCATTGTTCGTTGAGATTCACCTTTTGTTATACATTTAAAGATTAATCTTTCAGAAATTATTTAAAACCTATTTGAAATATATGGGGGAATGAATATATCAGGGAATATCAGATTTGAATGCAACAATGACTCGTAATTTTTGTGACTTACATCTTATTGTTGGGACAATTTACATGTATGAAAAACAGTGATAATTGTCAAGTTTGTGTCGATATTTGCTTGAAAATATTTATTCATTGCATTAAATGTTGTACGATTTGTAAAGTGTTTTACAAAAATGGTGACAAGTGTTAATTCGGAGAGAAATTGTGGTATAAATAGTATTACATAACTATTACCAAAGGCGAGAAAGTGCGTGCTATTTTAGCACCACTGGCTTTGCCTATCTATTCTAATAACTATGACCGCCGCATCGCCTCTGTGATTATTGTTGTTTTCAACGTTTATTCTAAAGTGCATTATTCAGTGTATTAATGATTGATTAGTTATTCTAGGCGCGTCATCTGCTAAGTTCATTAGTCCAGTAAGAGTAGTGCATGTTTTTATTGCGGGATGTGGTGATCACCTTTCCTGTGGATGGCAAGATCCAGCGTCGCCCTGTACGACCGCTAGCGGGGTTTTCCTAATCAGATATCATCCACCAGCGAGGGACCGCTTCCAGGACAAGCTCTAAGCTCCCGACCGGTCTTTCAGTATGTGTGGAAGTGGGGATTATGATAGATCAAGGAAGAGGAAGGAAAAATCGCGTGTGGCCCATGGACCGTTTGTTTAAGTACTGCTCCGGCATTCTCCTGGTGTTGATAGGAGAAACCAAGGAAAACTACCGATCGGAGCAGCCGGTCGTGAGAATTCTCCTCTAGGCAGGGACTGAATTCGGGCTGGCTATGAATTCGACCTACCTAGGATCGAAAATCATACCACCATCAGGACTCAAACCCTACAACCACCCGGCAGAGCAATACCTTCTACAGGCCTAACAACTCTATCTGTGATGTCAGCACATCTAGGCCTTTCGTTCCGCGACGAAGGGTAGGACTGATTCGAACACACGTTCTTTCGCACATAAACACATTTTCCAAGTAAATATATCAATTTTTGAAATCGATAAACTGTAGTTAAGTATAAAATGGCATATTTAATGTAAACCGACGGTTGGTTTATGGTCATATATTATGAAATAATTTTTAATATGACATCAAAGTATTGCATACTATTTAATCCATTAATTCTCTTGGTTTGCAATGAAAATACATTATTCCAAATGGCTTAAACTAAATATCTCTTGGCTTAAACTAAATATCCATAATGGAAGTATTATTCCCAAATAATCCTAAGTATTGTAATTTATGTTTCTCCGAAACTTAACTTTTAGCAGATGTCTCGATCGTCTTTTAAAAGAAAATTAAATTAACTTGTTCGCTTTTAATTGAAGTTTTATATTTATTTGATTAATTATGTAAATGTATGAAATTCATTACTTATTAAAATTATTAATGCATAAATATGATTACTTACCTTCAAATATCAGCATTACGTAAGTTAAACTGATTCATATCTTTTTCCCAATATCTAATATGTAAATTCAAATGCATGCAATGAGAGATAAGAAAACATGGAATAAACTAGAACCAAACATATGGAACCCAAAAATAGTTTTACAAGTTTCTTATATATTTAAAACAAACATAATGCAATAATTTACCATAAAAATTATTTTTCTTGTAACATTAACCACAATTTGGCACTTTACTCTTTCCCAACGCAATCAATTGTCACAACGAAACACAATAACTTGTTCGATGATCTCATTCTTATAATTTTCAAGACAATTTGTTCTTGCATTCGCTTTCCACGGAAGGCCGTCATGGATTATACGTTTGCAAATTTTATACTTAAATCTTTCGTATTTCTTCTCCACTCGCTCTAGATGTTGCTGCTCAAGATATTTAGGCCAATTCCAAAATATTGATGGTATTGCATCATTTCTTAATTTCGATTTTCCAAGTGATGTTTGGAGTTTCTTTGCATTTTCATCATAGCACTCACGAGTTAGTGGATATCTCTGGACGAAAATGGGCTTCACAAACCTACAAAATTTAATGAACTTTAGAAATCATGAGGATTGTTAATACATTTTCATTATGAATTCTTATGCAATTTTAATTCTTACAGTATATAATAACAACACTTAATAAACCTTGATCTATTTTCCTTACATTCATCGTGTTTTCTACGTATGTTAAACCATGTACAGTAAAATAATCAAACATAACCTCATACCTTGGATCACGCTGAGATTTAATCTTAAGATGTATTTATTTAATGCCAAAAAACAACCGTTAAAACTAAACGTGACTTTTGGAGGAAGAAAACTACATTTACTTTCGAGTCGCGAAACAAGGGACCGCATCAGAATTTGCTCAATAAGTCAAGAGAAATTGGACGAAATTTATTCGATTGATGGGAAAGTCTTTGGCTGTTTACAATTCATAATTAATATTTATGTATTAAAATATTCAACCCTTAATAATGTATTTTATATTATTACTTAATTACAACCCCTTATAATTTTTTATTTTATATTTACATTATTGCTCTGAAATCAATTAGAAACATTTTCTTAACTTGGAATGGTGATTTGGTAGAAAATTTCGTCTTCTTTTTACGCATGTCTATTTCTTTCACAGCCGGAAACGAAAACACCGATGACTTCTCCGTCTCGAGTCATAATTTTCCCGACATTTGGGATCACACCATTTAAACCATATATTCTGAATTTTAAGTAGAGTAATAATTTAAATATAAAGTTGTCGATAACCGTCGTACGGAAGAAAGCTCTAACACCATTGTAGCATAAACTAAAGTAAGACGGCAGTCGTACATGTCATGTCGGCCTACATATTCCTACGTCACAGGCAGCTAATGACTAGTTGTTAGGCTGTAGTAATAGAAGTTATTGGTTAACGGCATCGTAATGACATCAGTTGACGACCTGAACTACCTCAGCTGGTATGAACGAATGTAAGCTCTAAATAAACGAAGTAAAAACCAACTGTATCAGTTGGGTGCAACTCATCACAGCACAAAACAAAACGTACACGCAACGGAAGGCGGGGAAGCGAGCGACGGGAGACAAGGTTCGCTGCACAAAGCTCATTTATTTCTAGTTTGCCTGTGGCTACAAACAGACAAGTTTGGACTCGTTTGCACGTTTTGATTGGCAGCCACAATGGAAACATTACAGGCGTCCTTAATTCACGAACACCTGTCAATCTCTATGAATCCTAATGAATTTGACCTATCGATCGACAACTTAGAAGAAAAACCTGGAATGCGCATGGGCGAAAATTGGTGGAGAGGAAGTTTATCTCTCTTAGAGGCTCAATTTCCCCGTGTGAGGAGTATCCGCCGCTGGCGCTGCCGCCGTCGCATAGGTCTGGGCGGGCGGGGAGAAGACAGCCTGGCCTTGAACGTCCCGAGCACTAGACTGTTGAATCGTGAAAACAAGTTGCAAGAACGAATCAGTTATCGTTGCAGGCGGCCCTCGAGTTCAACTGGGCTCCCCCTTGCGAGTAGTGGGAGATAGCTTCGCCACAGCTTCTGAGGTAAGCGACGTCATGATGGTTTTTTATAAGTTGTAGACCTTTATACTTGGGTTTCTGTAACCTGGCTGATGACAGCTGATCAGCTGTTACGGTTTCGTCCACTCGAGAACTTAAACGTCACCACAGTGACGTCACCGGGATGACGTTTTAGCTCTCGATTGGATGATACCGAAACAGACGATGAAGTGTCATCGGCCAGGTTAAAAAACCCCAAGTATAGCTACATAGCTAGTGGTGAAAATCTTATCAACGTCGGGACTCGAATTCGAGGACCTTCAGATCAGAAACACTGCAGAGAGATCAGTTGATGCCGTGAAGAATCTGCGCCGATCTGAATTCATGAATAGCTGCGGAATACTATAGATTTTTATTTACCTTGTTCACTTCAATCAAGCAATAAAAAAATTCGTTACTTAAACTAAAATTCCGAGGAGGTACTAGAATTTACATCATTCACTCAAATGTTACGTGCTCCAGGCGTCCATGTGTAGCAGTACTAAAACGTTGAACGGAGAACAGTGAAGCCATCAGCGGCGCCCGAGGCCAGCAAGCGGCGGGGCGCGCGCCGAGGCCGCGGGGGGCGGTGTCCCTCGGGGGGCGGTGTCAGCGGGGAGCGCCAGGCGAGCGCGAAGGGAGATAGCGCATGAGGACAACGGGAAGGACGTGGCTCCGCCCCGCCCAGCCCCCACGCGCCACGGCCCACAAAGCCTGTTCGTCAGCCGTCAAATTAACGCGGCCGGCCTTGCAAGGGCGGCTTTCATGGCGGTGGTGGTGCAGCTAGAGTCCGGCGAGAGGACGGTCTGTACTGTGCGGGATAGATTTTGGCAGTGTTAGAAAGTGGGCATTGATTTTTCCATATCGTGTACAATGGAAAAAAATATTGTACTTAAACATTGATGTTTGTTGTTTCTTTGCACATATTTTTGATTCATACTCCATTTGACGAAACACGCCGCGTTTCAGTGGTTTGTAGCTTACTACTACTGAAATGCAATACGTACAACTAGGTACCCTGTGAGAACTCTCGCATGTTAAAACCTTCCTCTTCCCTATTTTCCATTTCCATTTAAGCCTGAATATATATTTTTCTCAACACTTTCTTATCTCTGTCCTTGCTCTATACGTCTCTTGTAATTAATAACAATAAAATACACCCTTGTCAATACAAACTATTCTTATTTAATGTTAATATCTAGCATAAAGGTACACCCGTGTAATTCAATCGCAAAGAATATCAAGCAACCAGTTTAATTTCACATTCAGTTGCAGATTCTACAGGCTCTGAGAAAGTGGGAGAGAATCGATAAGCGCGGAACTAGCGAAAATGTAACAGAATGTTCAAGAAAATTTCAGCCTGTAGATTTCGGTGTGAGAAACGTTTATTTAAGGCCTTTGGCCTCAATATTTTAGTTTCAAGGGGCAAAAAAAGCTTCGTTTTGGTGTTATTTAACAATATAGATAAATAAATGCGACCGGGCGTTGCGAGTTGCATTTGACATGGATATTTCGATGCGTTTCTTTAAAAAATCCTTCATATTTTAAAAGTCAAAGTGAATTCGTCACATTCCGTGAAATTCTCTTCCTTTAGAGACTCATTTATAACGATTGGTAGTGTGTGAGACCGCAAAGTTATATAACTACTGAAATAATATAGAGACGATGTTTGCAAAACGTCAGTATTTCTGAAAGAAATCAAAAATTGTGAGTAACTGAATTGTTCTGTCCTCCCTTTCAATATATGTTATCTCTTAATAAAAAGTAGAAAAATAACAAAGGCTTAACTGGGGGTCGCAGCCGTGTTAGGGTGCGTCGAAAACGTATTTGTTTTTCAGAGCTTTTGAAGGTATTGCGTTTTAGAAATGACGTAATCAAATACGCACATCATTTTTCATACATTATCTACTAAAATGCAGATTTAATGAAGATTTTTTAATTATGTTGCTCGCATCCCCTTTCGCAGACAATCTTCTTGTCCACGACCGTATTCTGCCCTCGTAAAATGTGAACGTGAATATCTGCTGCCTGTTACTAGGATGCAAAATTGGAGAGAGGTAAGGCGGTATGACAATTGAGTAGTAAGAAAATTTAGAAAAACTTCGGTGGTATAAATTTATTATCCCAAGCATATTGGCACTCTTAGGGAACAATATTTCACTCTTGTTCACCCTCTATTCGTTGTTAGCCTATATGTTTAAGCAAGCTTACTCTGGTTATTCTTTGCACCGCACGAAAGCTGAAAAGCTGAATGACCGGCCAATTTCGTCATTCTTAGAGGAAAGATACCTACTTCGCAGGTGACAAATGAGTGATCTAGCAATGAATTAATTCTTCTACATAACAATACAGAAGTAAGACGCGCGACTAGAACAGTTAAAGAAAAGCGATATTACAGTTACGTGATTTTGTAACAAGCTCTTTTACAAACCACCCCACTCTTGGCTGAAATAAAAGTCGTTTCATGTTGAAAAAGAAACTACTTGAAAACAGTCTTCTTATAATCGGCATTTTCAATTGAAGCTAGTGATGTTACATCGTATTGTTTGTAATGGTCATAAAACATAGTATTGTAACATGTACCCTACTATTCCTTCTGCCAGTCTTTGAAAAGTTCTTCAGCAAAATAAGTGTGGTTATTTGAATATGTAATTTTCGAAACTTTTCAGTTTTAAATGGAAACATGACTTAAACCACATTTGTAAGCGCACATTCTTCTTCTCGAGGAAAATCTCGGAGGGGGGATTGGAGCCATTCTCTCTCCTGTGATCTCATGTGTACAAGTCTTCATTGGGTTTGGAAACATTGAACGGATCATGGCCCGTTAGCATCACAGTTTACTGTCGTGAAGGAAGATTGTGCTTTGTTTTCTTGGTCGTTCAGGCCTGTGAGATGCAAACCTGCATTTCGAGACCACTCGATGCCGCCTTACATCTTCACCACTACAAGGGACGACCACAGGAAGGAGGTAAGGACACTAGCGATTCTTGGCGCGGTGGTCACGTCACCGATGGGCAGGGTTGCCAGATTGAGGAACTTTGTCCCCAAAATGGGGATATTTTTCGTTGTGAGGAAAGAATGGAGAACATAAATGCACAAGAAAATGTTTGGGGATTTTTTGGGGAAGTTATTTTCAGCGAGAGTCGAGATAGAAATATTATTCTCTGAATTATTATGAATAAAAAAGAAACAATAGATGTTATTCTCTCTCATTTTTATGAATCAAAAAGAGAAAATAAAGACAGGCACAGAGAAAGAAAACGAATATGTAGGGTTTCGAGCACTCAAAGGATGATGATTGGTTGATTTGATTATTTGAATATAAGATGACAGTCAATGCAAACGTCAAAGACAGCTCGTGCCCTTAGTTAATAACTTAGAGAATATTTTTCGTTCCAAAGTTGGCAAACTTTGTTTCACTGGAGAAATTATTTGGAGAAATTCCATAGTAGTAGTGAGGATGAGTTTCAGATGCATGCAACACATCTGAAAACACTGTCGATGGGAGAGTGGAATCCTGCGCTACACGAACCAGGAAAATTGTGCGGGCGCAACAGGGCTTGGTGCTGTCAATCTCCTACCGTCTCTCCTACAAATAAGCGCAGCGCAGCTGTAACGCATGTCCCGGGCGGAATATTTAAATCGAGGCCAGTGAAAGGAAAAAAGGCCAGTCTTTCCGAAAAGAGAATTTTCGAGCTGGGCGGCCGACGATTCCGCCTGTCATGTCGCAGGCTTCCTCAGGGCAGTGACGACGCGTTGCTACGAGTAATGTGTTATGCATTATACGGTTTGGGCGCCCGAAAGGGGCAGGTGCGCCGTGATTGAAAGAAGGATTACTCTGATTGGCTAGCGGTCTGTGCCAACCCGGATCTCGCGGCGGTCGTCCTCATGCTCACACAATCAGGGGACCTCTCCGCCAATCACGGCGCACCAGCCCCCCCCCTCCGGCCGCCTAAACCCTATAATGCATAATACCCTACTCGCACCAACGCGTCGTCACTCCCCTGAATAAGTCTGCGACACGACAGGCGGAAACGTCGGCCGCTCAGCCCACTACGCGGCGTCACCGGGACAGCCAAGAAGTCATCGACTGGAGCCGCGGAAGCTTAGTGTACATTTGCCAAATCTCTACCAAGAGAATGTTTTTCAAGATACCAAGAGTGTTCAACAAAGTTGATGAAGCCATGGCGCGACAGGCGAAACGTCGGCCGCTCAGCCCACTACGCGTCGTCACCGGGACAGCCAAGAAGCTACCGACTGAGCCGCGGGTTTAGTGTACATTTGCCAAATTCTACCAAAGAGAATGTTTCTTCAAGATACCAAGAGGTCTGGCTAAATTGGCGTTGATGAAGCCAGCGACATGACAGGCGAACGGTCGGCCGCTCAGCCCACTACGCGGCGTCACCCGGACAGCCAAGAAGTCATCGACTGGAGCCGCGGAAGCTTACGTGTACATTTGCCAAATCTCTACAGGAGTAATTTTTTTCAAGATACCAAGAGGTTCACAACAGGTTGATGAAGCGCGACATGACAGGCGAAACGTCGGCCGCTCAGCCCACTACGCGGCGTCACCGGGACAGCCAAGAAGTCATCGACTGGAGCCGCGGAAGCTTAGTGTACATTTGCCAAATCTCTACCAAGAGAATGTTTTTCAAGATACCAAGAGGTTCACAAATTTGCGTTGATGAAGCCAGCGACATGACAGGCGAAATGTCGGCCGCTCAGCCCACTACGCGGCGTCACCGGGACAGCCAAGAAGTCATCGACTGGAGCCGCGAAGCTGAGTGTACACGCCAAATTCTACTAAAGAGAATGTTTTAAGATACCAAGAGGTTCACAATTTCGTGCTGATGAAGCCAGCGCAGATGACAGGCGAAACGTCGGCCGCTCACCCCACTACGCGGCGTCACCGGGACAGCAAGAAGTCATCGACTGGAGCCGCGGAAGCGTTTTCAAAGAAATAGACATCTTTGTAAAATAAATAAAATTGAACTTGTAGGTTGAGCCTTTGTGGAAAATTATTATGAAAATTAAAGAAGTCGAAGAAATCCTTCACAAATCGAATTTAATTTAAATGTTCTCCTTCTTTATGCAATCTTGCTTTGATTTGGGAGCGACTACCAATTTTACCGGTTACAGTTTTAGAGTTTTGAGGTATTTTTTGGATGTGTGAAAGAATACTCTCGAATTTTAAATATACGTATGTTTGTAAATTGCCACAACTCATTTCTATTAATTAACCGTTTCAAGCCAATGTTGTTCACAACTAATGATGACTCAATTCTCTACACCGTCACAAATTCTAACAAATAAAGTTTCAATACCTGCAATAAAGGGAATTTCAATTATTCACAGTGGGTAAGGCAACTTACTTTCATGTCCATTTGAACAGGAAAAAAATGCAGTGCATACTTCACAGAAATTCTTGAAGAATGGAGCTACCAGAAACCACACATGCGAAATTGAGGTCAGCTGTTGTTTTTAATAAAAATCGGCGGTTTTTTAACCTTTACAACAGGTCAAAAAAACAATTTCAGTGTCAAATATTATTTTTGAGAAATGTTGAATTTTTGGTGACTCGTGATCGACGAACATTTAGAAGGTTAAACACTACTCTTGCAGCGTAAGCGAGGACACGCAGCACCTTGTCCAGTGAAGCACTCCCACGGCAAGTACTTCAGCTAGCGGATCGTAGTCATTTTCGCCTCGGCCGCTAGCATGCAGTTCACTCTGTTATTAGCATAGCTTAAGAACAGGTTAAGCCGGTTCCAGACTGGCCTTCTATGTTAAGTGTTTATGCACCCAATGAAATTTACTAGGATATTCAGTGCCTAGAAAGCTAATATACTGTTTAATTAGTTAAGTTAGTACACTTGTAGAAGTTGATGATAATTTGATTTTAACCCATCAACCGGGCACATAATTAATATCTCTCTGCTAGGCCTCACACTTCCAATTATATTCTCTGCAAAGAAGTACCAACAACTCTAAGACTGCACCCAAGCGATCACAAGGGGTGAAGGATTCTATGATGTGTTCCAGTGATTCTCTTCTTCTGATCTAGATATTATCTTCTTCTGATCTCGAAACAGTTGCAGTTACCATCTTCTTGAATAACCACAATTGGAATTTTAACTTTGATTGTAAATATACTTCGTTTATCCAACCTGTTAAATATAATTCAACATAATAAGTTCATGTCAGTGAATATTTGTTTTAGGTGACCTAAATGCCAAACTTTGAAGTTAGAGCTATCATTGTAGAAGACAACCAATGTTAAATATATTGCCCATATTTTCAATTCCACAAATCTTATCCCTTTCCAAATCCAACTGTTTCCCATTTGACAGAATAACTAATCCCAGTATTCAATTGTATTCATTTACCATTTTGGAATTTGAGTCAGAACTTATTCCAGTGTTTTCAAGTGTCCAGTAAATCAGTCTAACCCCTTGCTTGCCTCTAGCGAGTACATACAAACAGAAGAGACTCAAATGTTCATATATCCTAATGAATTTAATTTCAACAATTAAAATTCTAAAAATGCCTAGTGGGATATATGGTATAGGGTGAAAAAGCAAGAAACAAATTACAATCGAAAAATAGAACAAGAATAGTGTGAAATTCATTACAAAAAACAAAAGTAAAATCATTCGTAAGTCTAATTAATTTTTTGTCATAAATTATGAATAGTAGTACAAGTGAATAGAATATACTTTCTCGTATAACTTAATTTTCTAATCTCTTTAGTCTGGGCTAGCTTTCTGGTTTTGCCCCACTCTTTTCCTACCTGGTACCTACCTATCTTCGCCGCAAATAATATTTTTCACATTATCCGAACTTTTCAGTCCTTTAATAATAAAATTGAAATGACTTCAAGAACATCACGGACGAATAAAACCTGGTCCTGAATATCGTAAATATTTCTATTTAAAAATGTGTAGCTGTTTTCGAGAAAATGTCTTTGAGCTTTTCTGAAAATGCACAGCTCATTTTCACAGAAACATTTTGGTTTTTCGAGAGCATTCATCAGAAATCATCTAAAGTTCTTATGCTCACAAAATCAATAATGCGAAAACACCCATGTATTAACGTACTAAACCCCAGTAATATAACCACGTGAAAGATATTTCAAAAAACTTACATTTGGGTTATATTTGAAAAATCCAAAGGATAGATCGAGCGTTTACCTCGTACAATTCAGCACACTTATCCATGCAAAATGTGTGAAGAAAAAACTAGTGCTTAAGTGCTATTTTTAAAATTGTACTTCATTCAATTTGGACCCGCTTTTATGATTAAAAGAATTATTTTCACAATCCACGGCTTGGAGTGGGGCAAAATATTTTAGGGAATGTTCATTTTGGCAAAACCCCTTCCAATAGTTTAGACGCTAATGTTGGTCACAGACTTACAGGCAGATGGACCGACAGAAAGGCAGACATATCACAGCCCTGCACTTAAGCATATTTCTCCATCTTATACCTTGGCCCCTTCTCAGTGCTTATATAACACAGACCAACAAAAAACATGGTTTCAATAACCTTTTTAAATTTTCATAGCTTATTTTTATAGATTTTTAAATGCTGAATCCGCATCTGAACTAGGTTCGTTTTCATCACCCCCAGTTTAGTCACAAATTTATCTACGTAGTAAGATATGGGAAATATGCTAAATATGCATTAAAAATGAAAAGTAAATGATTTTTAAACAGAACTTTATTTAAACATGAAGATGAATTCATTTTCCTAACATTACATTCTACGAGTACAAAGGTTTTACGTGTTCAACGACAAATATTTTCTTTGTCTCTTTTCTACAAATCTCCTGATGTAGCTTTTTCTTCTGTGCGCGTTTTCTGACTCTGTCAGTGAAGTGACAACAGTAATCCCCCATCATGGTGTTCCAGCAACCCCGATAACGTTTTTCCATCATTTAAATCTTAGCGAAGAAGCTTACCTTGCTCTTAAGTTACATCACCTAAATAATTTAAAATTACCATGACCCGAAATAATTGTAAATGACTGTTTAAAAAGTGAACCTTAAAGTTTATTACACATCCCAATGTTTTGAAAACATCTACCCACTTGGCAACAATTGCTTGATAGTCTGGGTCTCTTTTGTTGCCTAGAAACTTGTGTATAACTTGTTTGAAAGCAATCCACGCTTGTTTTTCATTTACTGTCTTATGTACTTCAAATTGGGAATCAAACATCATTTTTCTAAAATCAGACCCAACGAAGATACCCTCTTTTAATTTTGCTTTAGACAATTGCGGAAACTGTTCACAAAGGTTTTTGAAACACTGCCCACCTTTAGTTAAGGCATTCACAATTTTTTTCATCATGGCTAATCCTATGTACAATGGAGGCGGCAGAATCTTGTGTTGATCAACCAGATGTTTCCAAAGAAAGTTTTTTTCTTCTGGCTGTAAAGATTTTCTTTCAGACTGATTCGTTTTAGGACAGTGCTGATCTCGTGCTCTACTATCCCATTCACAGTGATAACATGGGAATTTAGTAAAACTCCTTTGCCGGTCAAGAAGCATGTATGTTACTTTTTAAGTCACCACATATCATCCATGAACGAAGAAGTATATATCCTTTAAAACTACACTGAGTTCTTCGTAACTTTCTTTCATTTGTACCGAGAAAAATAGCAAGAGATAATGATGCATAGGTGTTACCACTGTTTAATAGAACTGCTTTTAAACTAGTTTTAGAGGAATCGGTAAACAACCCCTTCTCTTTTTTGTATTCAATTCCGAATTCATTCACCAGACCGGCAGTATTCGAGCAATATATTAAATCATATTCTTGTTTGAAAAAATTATCAAAATGCTGCTTTCTTCTCCTGTACACATGAATTGAAGTTCCAGCTGCTAAACAAGTTATTTTCCTTGAGTCTGGAGCCAAGCAGTTCAGCTTTATCCTTTGTTAAGCCCAAATCTCTGACCAAATTATTTAGCTCAGATTGAGTGAACAACTGAGGTTCCACACTGTTTACGGGGGGGAGAGGTACAAACTCGTCATCAGCTGGTTCATCTTCATTACATGGAGAATCATCACTTTACGTATTATTGAGATTAATAGTTGCAGTAGCCACTGGTGTTTCAGGAGCAATGAGATCCAGATTGCGGCCTATTGGCCGAATTGCAGCTGGTATGTTAGAATACTGAATTATTTTTTTGTTTGATTTGTAACCAGTATCATCAATACAGTAAAAGTAGCAATCATCTGAATGATTCTTTGGCTCCCTCCATTGGAATGACAAATCCAATGACACTCCTACCATTGGAATGGCAAATCTAAAGGATGCTTTCTCCTTTTTTTGGCCATTTTCTAAGGTCTTCTACACAAATACAACATATCCCCCTTCGGCCCTTTGGCTCCGTAACCGCGTGCCCCTGGCGCTGGGCCGGGTGTGGGCGCTGCTCCTCCGGGGGCCCCGCCCCGCCCCCTCGCGTGCTCGCTCGTACCCTTTGACGCGGCGCGGTGGGGCGCGGCGGCGGGCGCTCGCTTGCTCGCTGGAGCACGGGCAGCGCGCGCCGCTCCCACGAGGCTCCGCGCGCGCTGCACCGCGCTCCCTGCTTAACGCGGCGCGCCCTCCCTCCAGCAAGATTGGGAGAACCGCAGTCCTCAGGACGGGAGAGCCGGATATCTGGAGTGATGGGCGCATCCACTTTCAATTCGTTTGTTTGTTTCTATTTTTTCGTTTGTTTGTTTTTTCTTCACTTTCTTGCCTACTACTCCAGCAAGATTAGGAGGACCGCAGTCCTGAGGACGGGAGAGCGGGATATGTGGAGTGATGGGCGCATCCACATTTTGTTGTTTGTTTGTTTGCTTGTTTCTATTTTTCGTGTTTTTTCTTCTTCTTCTTTTTCTTCTTTTTCTTCTTCTTCTTCTTCTTCTTCTTCTTCTTCTTCTTCAGTTTCTTGCCTGCTACTCCAGCAATATTGGGGGGACCGCAGTCCTGAGGACGGGAGAGCGGGATATGTGGAGTGATGGGCGCATCCACTTTTGTTTATTTGTTTTTGTTTTTTTCCGTTGTTGTTTTTTTATCACTTTCTTACCTACTACGTAATGCATAGTAAAGAGATATGGTTGGAATGCCGCAGCAAAAAGTTGCGACGCAAAAAACTCGTGTTGTTGCTCCCTTCAACCGAAAAGTGGATGATTATGTTCTCTATGTGGTAAATTACTTTCTCAATTATCTTTTTAATGTGTATTTATGGTCGACTTTAACTGCTTGATCCTACGAAAGCGAAAGGGAAGGGGAATACAAGAGCACAATATGAACCACAAACTTCCATGCCCGAAGGGGGTAATTCGTACCCGCGACCTTTGCAGCCAAGGTAGGCCCTTAAGCCTTAGCGACATCGGCTATCCAATGCGGCTCTCTAATATCTTGTGTGATCAGAATCTACGTTTGGCGGGTCTTTGACATCTGAAAATTTGTTTGCTGCTATATACTTGTATTCATTCGTCCCTCCCTCCATGGACGACACTACCGCCTCAACTATTCATACAATATTCTCCAAAAATGATATTCCCATCTCGATCTGACCGATCTCGAGGTAACGTGAATTTGAAATGGATATTTTGATTTTAGTTTTCATGAAACCTCAACGATATTTTTAATACTTTCACAGAAATGGCTTCAAATGTTTTCTCTGATTTTTTTCTTGTAAAGTGCAAAAATCTGATTTTTGTTGAACTAAAGTTTTGAAAATCGCAACGGTTAAAAATTTTTCGACCTATTCCTTCAATTATAATACTGAAAACAGAGATTTTTAATGAAATCATTTTTTGAAAATTAAATCTTTAAATGTCATGCGATTTTTTGAAAATATAAGTAGGTTTTGAGTGATCTTTAATACGAGAAAGTATATGCTGTTTTTGGGCGTGAGGAAGTGAAATTCATGTAATGGGTTTAGTTGGAGGGAAAAAGAGGGGTAATAAGGTTCAGTAGAACTACAGAATTGTTAGTGGGGTAGGAGAAATATTAGGGTACTGCTCCTGCATTCACCTGGTTTTGAAAGGAAGAACCACGAAAACCTACCGATTAGAGTAGCCGGCCGCAAGAATTATCTTCCAGACAGTGGCAGAATTTGACCTACCTACGTAGCTAGTGTCGAAAATCGTGTCATCGTCGGGATTCGAACCCTGTACTATGATTTGAAATGCACTTCAAGCTGCACTTCTACATCACGAGCTGGAATGAGAGGGGAATATTGTTATCCAATAGGGAGCTCTAATACCAAAAAGTTAAGCTCTAACAAAGCACTCGATTGGATGACAGTATTCCCCTCTCCTTCCAGGAGGCAGTAAAGTCGTGGATGGTCAGAGTGAGAGCTTTTCAACTGTGTCGCATGCAAACATTTTGTTCACTTTCCTATTATTGTAATATAATATCTGTAGTGAGTGGGGAGGCTTAGACTGCCGTCCTGGTCTTCGTCATTACTTGATGTTAAAAAATTGGTTTAAATTATTTCTCTTCTGATGGTACTTGTCGTAGGTTAATATTTGTCATTAAGACTAGGTGTTTGAAAACTTGAACTTTAGATCAAGAATTTCCTCTTAACGAAAAAAGACGATATTGTAGAAGTGCTTCTTTACGACTTCATTTTCAAAACATGTATCATTATCAAAACTTCATTACAACATTCTTAATTTGTAAATGTTTTCACCATTTTTTTCAAAACGTTTCTTTTAGTTAGTACATGTCCAAAATTAAAACAATTAAACACGACTGATAAATTCAACATTGTGTTCCTTCATGACTTTTAGTAATGTATGTTTTTCCAAAAACGCTTCTCGGAAATTTTCGAGAGAATCGTTTGAATTCGAGACATATTCAGTACACTCAAGAGGACTGGAATTGAATTCTAAACGTATCTCTTTTCCCCCTCTCTCTCTCTCTCTCTCGCTCATTCCTTTCCACTCTGATGCTCACTCGTTTTTCTCGTTTTGCGCTACTTTGTGGAGAAAATACAGACTTCGTTTCCTCTTGTATCACAGCTTCCCTCGAGGGCAATGAGCAGTTGTTCCAAACTCAAGGCTGTAAAATGGGAACTTGTGAGACGGGTCATTTGTATACGAAAATCTAAAACTCTCTTGAGAGAAATATTAAAATTGGTCTCCCACAATGAAACTAAATTATCAACTCCAACATTTATTCTCTTTTAATAATCACTATAATCAGTATTCAATAGAAAATGTTAATTTCGACATTGTGATCACAGTCTCTGTGCATTTTTTATAGAAATACACGTATAATTCAAAACACAATGTATTTAAAAATGGATTATGTGATCTTTGTGATTTCTTCAGATAATTTGGAATAACGGGCTGCTCGAAATTATCTTCTTTCGGAAAAGTTAAACCAAATACAATGCATCCACCTTCTTCATGTCAGGGCCTCCAGAATAGAAGTTATTCTAGCGAAAAATGGCCACTTTCCATTGCAGCATTACAAAAACTGCCCCTTTACTTTGTAAGTACGTTGAAGGCGAGAAAGTAAAGAACAATTGCAAGTGTTTTTCAACGATGTTCGGTGACTCTCTGATGCATGCAGCCAAAATTTCTTTAAATTATTGCATTCAAAACCAGAATGCGTGTGTGCGATCAAAATTAATGCGTGTCTGCGATAACTGTTCAGCATGGTTCCACATTAACAGGCTAGTGTAAACAGGCAATCATTAGAATTTACACACCACATTAGAATTCAATGCGATTTTTACAAAAAAACCGAAGTGGATGAATTACATGCATGAATAATAAGTATCGAAATGTCCTTGGAACTGTGATTATGATTGAGCTGAGTGATGTGATGTCGGCGTATGCGGAAGCGAGCGGGGAGGGTGAGGAAGGACGTCGAGGGAGACGGTGAGGGAGAACGGCGAGGGAGGACGGCAAGGGAGGACGGCGAGCGGGGACGGCGAGCGAGGGCGGCGAGCGAGGGCGGCGAGCGGGGCGGCGAGCGAGGGCGGCGAGCGGGGACGGCGAGCGGGGACGGCGAGCGGGGACGGCGAGCGGGGACGGCGAGCGGGGACGGCGAGCGGGGACGGCGAGCGGGGACGGCGAGCGGGGACGGCGAGCGGGACGGCGAGCGGGGACGGCGAGCAGGGACGGCGAGCGGGACGGCGAGCGGGACGGCGAGCGGGACGGCGAGCGGGGACGGCGAGCGGGGACGGCGAGCGGGGACGGCGAGCGGGGACGGCGAGCGGGGACGGCGAGCGGGGACGGCGAGCGGGGACGGCGAGCGGGGACGGCGAGCGGGGACGGCGAGGCGGGGACGGCGAGCGGGACGGCGAGCGGGACGGCGAGCGGGAACGGCGAGCAGGGACGGCGAGCGGGAACGGAGAGCGGGAACGGCGAGCGGGACGGCGAGCAGGGACGGCGAGCGGGCACGGCGAGCGGGGACGGCGAGCGGGAACGGGGAGCGGGAACGGCGAGCGGGGACGGCGAGTGGGGACGGCGAGCGGGGACGGCGAGCGGGGACGGCGAGCGGGCACGGCGAGCGGGGACGGCGAGCGGGACGGCGAGCAGGAACGGCGAGCGGGGACGGCGAGCGGGACGGCGAGCGGGGACGGCGAGCGGCACGGCGAGCGGGGACGGCGAGCGGGAACGGCGAGCGGGGACGGCGAGCGGGGACGGCGAGCGGAACGGCGAGCAGGGACGGCGAGCGGGGACGGCGAGCAGGGACGGCGAGCAGGAACGGCGAGCGGAACGGCGAGCGGAACGGCGAGCGGGGACGGCGAGCGGGGACGGCGAGCAGGGACGGCGAGCGGGGACGGCGAGCGGGACGGCGAGCGGGACGGCGAGCGGGGACGGCGAGCGGGGACGGCGAGCGGGGACGGCGAGCGGGAACGGCGAGCGGAACGGCGAGCGGGGACGGCGAGCGGGGACGGCGAGCGGGGACGGCGAGCAGGAACGGCGAGCAGGAACGGCGAGCGGAACGGCGAGCGGGACGGCGAGCAGGGACGGCGAGCGGGGACGGCGAGCGGGAACGGCGAGCGGGACGGCGAGCGGGGACGGCGAGCGGGACGGCGAGCGGGACGGCGAGCAGGAACGGCGAGCGGAACGGCGAGCGGGACGGCGAGCTGGGACGGCGAGCGGGAACGGCGAGCAGGGACGGCGAGCGGGGACGGCGAGCGGGGACGGCGAGCGGAACGGCGAGCAGGAACGGCGAGCGGGACGGCGAGCGAGGCGAGCGGGGACGGCGAGCGGGCACGGCGAGCGGGACGGCGAGCGGGACGGCGAGCGGGACGGCGAGCGGGGACGGCGAGCGGGGACGGCGAGCGGGGACGGCGAGCGGAACGGCGAGCAGGGCACGGCGAGCGGGAACGGCGAGCGGGACGGCGAGCGGGAACGGCGAGCGGGGACGGCGAGCGGGCACGGCGAGCGGGGACGGCGAGCGGGAACGGCGAGCGGGGACGGCGAGCAGGGAACGGCGAGCGGAACGGCGAGCGGGACGGCGAGGCGGAACGGCGAGCGGGGACGGCGAGCGGGCACGGCGAGCGGGGACGGCGAGCGGGACGGCGAGCGGGGACGGCGAGCGGGAACGGCGAGGGGGAACGGCGAGCGGGGACGGCGAGCAGGGACGGCGAGCGGGAACGGCGAGCGGGGACGGCGAGCGGGAACGGCGAGCGGGGACGGCGAGCGGGGACGGCGAGCGGGAACGGCGAGCGGGAACGGCGAGCGGGACGGCGAGCGGGGACGGCGAGCGGAACGGCGAGCGGGGACGGCGAGCGGGAACGGCGAGCGGGGACGGCGAGCGGGGACGGCGAGCGGGAACGGCGAGCGGAACGGCGAGCGGAACGGCGAGCAGGAACGGCGAGCGGGGACGGCGAGCGGGGACGGCGAGCGGGGACGGCGAGCGGGAACGGCGAGCGGGAACGGCGAGCGGGGACGGCGAGCGGGGACGGCGAGCGGGAACGGCGAGCGGGGACGGCGAGCGGGAACGGCGAGCGGGGACGGCGAGCGGGGACGGCGAGCGGGACGGCGAGCGGGGACGGCGAGCGGGGACGGCGAGCGGGAACGGCGAGCGGGGACGGCGAGCGGGAACGGCGAGCGGGGACGGCGAGCGGGGACGGCGAGCGGGAACGGCGAGCGGGGACGGCAGATGGGGACGGCGACTAGGAAGAGTGAGTGAGCGGGGTGGCAAGCAGGAAGTGCAGAGATGGCAGTATCGAAGGAAAGGGGCGACGAGCTGGTCGGAAACGCCATGCAGCTGCACTTCCCTTTCCTGCCGCCAGGGAGTACTCTGATCGGAGCTCTGGGACCGTCAAGTCCGCTTGTGTTTTGACGTGCTGCCCTAGCCACTGTCTCCCTTGCTCTAGCCCCAGCTGCCTTATTTGCGCGAACCACCAACACTGTTCTGTCTCAAATCTCCACAGTTCTCTTCCAATTCATCTCGCTTATCTCAAGCGTCTCCACGTCTCCTCTCGATCATCTAATCTTTTCACGTGCCTTATCTCTTTGTAATTAACGCGTACGCGGAGAAACATTTAATCCTCTACTTTGTGCTCTCTTTTTTTCTTTCCGTGCGCCAATTCTTTCTATTAAGCTGACTGTAGATAATTAAGATAATTTTCATTTTTTTCATATTTGGTGAATAACATTCATATTATTACTTTCTCGTCCTTACGATGATACCTCGAGAGAAGAGAAAGTTATGAAATTGTGCGTCGAAAACGGCGAATTTCTTTTTATAATTTCTATTTGTTAATAATAGGGAATCCTGTATTTCTCTTTAATTGTCCTGGCTTTAATTTATTCTTGGTAATTTCTCTTGATGAGGTTATTTTTTTTCTATTTGATTACGCTTGTTGATAAATAACAATCTTTCTTCACGTTTTCTACCATATTGCATCCCTCAATTTCATCAAAACCTTCAATTCTCGCAGGGTGCTTTGCACATTTTTCTACAGCTCACCTACATCCCAGCCTTTCTACATCTTAATACCACTAGCACAACACATTTCCTCTGTCTTAAACCAGCGTCGTGGTACGAAGCTCGAAGATACGTCTTAATATGTAGAGTTATACGAGTTAATATATAGATCTCATCTTAGATGTCAAATTTGTCACATTTTTCTCTTCTGCGCCTGACGTGTATTTTTACATGGCGTGGCGTATGTAGTAGAGCTTGGTTACATGAACAGTGACGTCTAGCTAAAGAAAATAGAGAAAACTGGAGGAAGTTGAAGGTTTTAAATTTCATGCCCCTAGGATTCAAAAGAAATGTACTATCAAATAAGATTCTAACTGAAAAATATATATAGTAGTATTACGGTCGTTTAAAACATATGTCTGTTGACAATTCATATTTTCAGTAATCATTTTTTGTACCTTCCTTTTAGTATAACTGTTGCGCATTTTAAATCGCAATACACTCTCCGTTAGTCTTAAAATTCGAAGGACTGTTTCATGAATTTCTAAAATTCTAATGATGCCTTTAATACTTTATTTCCGCCTATATATTTTTACATATATTGTTTGCGTTTTTATACCCATTCATAAACTCTCAACCAGTTTCGCAAATTCTTAGATTCTATTCATTGATTTCAACTTCATGCAACTCAGAAGTTCTACGTCCTCTTCCCCATTTTCCGCAAAATGACGGTGAAGATGCAGCGCTGTAAAAAAGAAATGAATTCATCACAGCGTGGACGTAAATAGAATGCCGAGAAAGAAACGTTCTTCTCGGGAAGATGAGGTCGGCTTCCTTTTCCTTCTTTGCTTGTTCCCTGCGTCAAAGCTTCTTAAACTTTTTCATTGCCGAATCTTTAATTTTTTTATTCTCACTGAATAAGTCTCATACATTTTGTAATGGCTCCTCTTATTAAAATAAAAGACAATAATGCACAATTGCTCATAATACGCTAATTAGGTAAAATATATTTTCTTAAATTTGGTATATCGTGGGCGCTTTGTTCCTATTACTAATTAGGCCTGCCTAATCGGTGATAGTATTATTTTGGGGTACTATGACATGTTCATTCTCTCCGCAATACTTTTCGTTTGTTTCCAAGATCTCCTATATCTGCACTTTTTGGACATACTAATTGGATTCTTTCATAGTAACGGGTTCTGAAATCTTAGGCTACATTTGCTAATTGAGTTTTTGTGGGCAAAGTTTGTAAAATTTGTTTCTTCGTTCGTTTTATGTAGCTTCTTTCTGTCTTCAGTTATTCGAATCTTTCGTTTTATCTAATTTCAAACCTTCTGTTCGTTGAAATATTAAGATTAAAGGGAAATAAGATAATATGGGTGCGACTGTCTGCTGTATGCACAACGTGTTAGGATCCGTTTGATTTCCATTCTTTAGATTGCGTCAATTTCATTCTGAATATTTACTACCCTCACTAATGAAAGATGCCAGGTTACGAAAGCACAATATTACATATACTGCGCCTTTTTATTTAAAGACCTTCAATAAGTTCATGTTTTATGGTCAACACGTCCGTGTTTTTGAGATTCGACACCTTTTTTGGTAGCATCTGCTACCGAATCTTTCACGGGGAATCAAATATCCACCCGTTTAAGGTGAAATACTATTTGTGTGTTAGCTGAGTCCAAGCACGTTCAACCGCGCCTACATGAGCTACTTGCCCGCCTGGGGAGCCCGGCGCTCATAGGGGCACAGGCAACTTCCTGCCTACACACTCATTTCCCCTTAAAATCCAGAAAGCGGTGTAAACGCACAAGCTGAAGCGGCGCGAGGCAGGGAATAGCGGCTTCGTGCAAAATGTTTGCCAGATGTTTTCTAACAAATAACCGAGAATTGTTTTATGTTTATATTCTCCACTACTTATTACTATTTTATAATTATTTTCCTACAAAACTCTCTCTTATATAAACATATTTGCTAAGTGATAGGAATATTTGAAGGACGAATACCTATTTGTTTCCGTTTTTTGTTGTATTATTAAATCATTCAGTTATTTATTGTATTTAGCAATAATGTGAAATCAACTAGCAAGTCTCTATAAATTAACAATTCTCGCTTACGAACGGACAGCGCTTTTAACAGACATTAACATTTGTCAGTTAAACCTTCGACCCTGAATGTAAGAAGTTCATGTGAATGATCTTGGCTGTTCGGGTGACGCCACGTCGAAGGCTCTGTTGCCGAAGTTTCGACCATCTTTTCATGGTCTTTCTCAGGGCAAGGCAGACCAGCCCTGAGGAACACCACGAAAAGATCGGCGTTAAACCGCCGAAGATCGCTAGTTAAAATCAGGATTACGTAATTAAATTCATTACTTCAAATATATTCCATGCAGTTTTACTTTCTTGCCTTACTTCGTAAGAAGAAAAAGTATTGTAATTGTGCGCGGGATAACGAAAATATTAGACAGAAAAACGCTTATTGTCAGGTTCTGGTAAAGAAAAAGTGGGTAAATCTTGTTACTGTAAAGTACTTCCACTAACACCTTATATTGTCGAAATCCATGTTTCGTGTGTCATTGAGACCGAAAAATCGATAGACCACTAAACTAACGAAACTAGCGACTAAACCGTAAGAAGGACTTTCTTCGAAATTGATGTTTCCCGATCTATAAGACATAAGTCGTGGCCCCTTCATGCTCTCCGTGCGCCTCGTGTCTGTCTTTCTGTAGTCAATACTAGTGCCAAAAATTGTGAGCCTATTTTATCCAAAATTAATATCTCTCAATCGGTGGTATAAGCGGATTCGGTGGTATAACGGCAAGCGCACCGGACTGATGTACCCGAGTTTGCGGGTTCAAACCCGATCGAAGCCGTGGATTTTTAAGGGGGAAAAAATCCTTCGTACGCCTTCCTTCGGAGGGGAAGTAAAGCCGGCTGTCCCATGTTAGTAGATTTTCTGCATGTAAAAGATCCTCAAGCCTAAATGAAGCCTCTGAGCAAAATTGAGTTCCGCCTGTTTCGTCGTCCGAGATAATACCTCATTTCTCCGCTAGGTGGTGTAAGGAGCGTAGCGAAATTTGCGTGGTTAGACGGAAGAGCGGGCCTGATGGCCCGAGTCTCACCACGTAAAATAAAGGCATTAACTAACTCAATCAAGTTGAAGGGACTCGATGCCGTCTGAGATGAAAAAGGACATATTGATTTTGGGGGCACTTTATATTGTCTTAACATTTTCAAACTTCTCGAAAATGGCTCCAATTTATTTTATTAAAATTTGTTTTTGGATAGCGTAAAGACGCGTAAAAACTGTGCAAGTCTGCTTTTCATTAAAATTCCTAATTTTTCGAAAACTGCAACAGTTCATAAATTTTGTCGGCATTTTCCAAGAACTGCAATGGAGAGTTCAGATTATTCAATAAAATGTGTTTGAAAGACAGATCTTGAAATAAAGTGCAAAGCAATTTTCCAAAACTGTAAGTAGTTTTCGCGTAAAGTTGTATGAAATATAGGTTGTTTCTAAAATGGTTTAAACAATTATTTTCTCAATAATGATTCCAAATTTGTTCTTTAAATTATCTCCTCGTATGTGTCAAAGAGCGGTAAAAATATGGTGCCATTTTCATTCCCTGTATTTTCGAAAATAACCAAAAATGCAAAAAAAAGTTAACACTGCAAAACTAGACATTTGAAGATAGAAATTTTCATGTTAAAATCTACTCTGAAAATTCAGATTTAAAAAAAGGTAATATACATTTTTGTTAATAAAGCGAGTAGTTTTTAAATAATTTCTTCAATTAACACAACTTATAAAGAAGATATTTTCTCAAAACCGACGAAATTCACCAATAGAAAAGGTTAAAAGGACGGCACAGGCATCTCATCTGCGTTCAACTCACTGAATTTTAGAAAACTTCAAAAGTTGAAAATAACGCGAGCAAGTGTGTGGTGTTTAGCAACACTAGCAAAAAAAAATTATTTTACAACGTATTGTGAATTATATTTTATGTAATAACACGATATAATTTGTTCCCCTACAAATCTTTCGGGACTCTGCATTTCATATCATTCACTAATTACACAGGCACACAAAAACGTTGTCTGACGGAAACACTTGAAAAATGTTTCTCTACGTATTTCAACAAGCTGAATCCGAATCTGAAGACAGAATTGCATCACCACCCTCCAAGTTTTTTAAATCGTGAAAAAACACCCAGAGATTGTATTGTTTTGTTGTTTTGGGGGCTGTTGTCAAACCCATAAAAATGACACATGTTTCTCTATGTATGTCGACCCGCTGAATTGGAAACTGTAGCCAGAATTCGCCACCATCCTCTAGATTCTTTAATCGCAAAAAAAATCCTAAATTACTGTCTAAATTTCTCAGTAGTTTTCCATGATTTAAAAATATTGGAAGATGGTGGCACAATTATGCGTTGAGATTCGGATTTAGTCCGTCGACATACATAGAGAAACATGTGTCAAGTCTTTGCGTCTGACAACTTTTTTGTGTGTGTCCCTGTGTTTTTTTCCTATTGTTTACTCTCTAGATGGGCTTGATTTTGTGGTGGGAATTCTGATTGGATGTTGTTGACGTTCTTATAAGAAGAAATAAAAGAAGTCATCTTCGTCAACATATCAGCTTTATTAAGATAGCAGCTTTCGACGGCTTTGCTCAGTCATCTCAGTCGCTGCTGTCGGCAAAAGTCGAGCACAGTCGCTCGACTTTTGCCGACAACTGGCAACTGTCAACCTATCTAATAAGTGATATGTTACAAAGTGATACTTCTTTTCTTCTTGATTTTGGGGGTTCAATTTTATTGTTATACTTTTAAATTCCAGATAATTCGTTGTAAATGCGTGAATACACATCTAGTAACTGCTGTTGAAGCAAAAAGTGTACAAGCAGTCTAGGACATTTTCACCTCTTCCCCCCCTCTTTCCCCCTCTTTCCATCCGACCGGGAGCGGTAGCTCAGTGCATCAACTGATGTCACTGCAGCGCCTCTGACCGGGAGGTCATAGGTTCGAGTCCTGACGGCGGCAGGATTTTCGACATTAGCTTTTCAGCTAGGCCGAATTCAGTCGCTGTCTGAAGGAGAATTCTAGCGGCCGGCTGCTCTGATCGGTAGTTTTCCGTGGTTTCTCCGATCTACACCAGGTGAATGCCGGAGTTGCCCCGAATACCCTAACAAACAGGCCATGGACCGCGCGCGATCTGTCCTTCCTCTTCCTTATCTTATCCTTACCCTTACACACACACACTAACATGCACTACACTACCATATATTCCAGGAGACCGGTCGGGAGCTTGTCCCGGCTTGGACGGTGCCCCCCTGGTGGGGGAAACCCCACTAGCCGACGGTAGGTCGGCGCCGAATCTCGCCATCCAGTGGGGGAAGATCACCGCCATCTCCCGAGAAAAAACATGCAATACACTAACGGGAATAATGACCAAAGCAGTTGACGCGCCCGGAAACACGAAAAAATCAATCAATCAAACACCCTCTTTCCTCTCTGTTTCCCCCTCTTTCCCCCTTCATTCAACCTCTTCCCCCCTCTTTCCCCCTCTCTCCCCCCTTTCCCCCTCCCCCCTATTTCCCCCCTCTTTCCCCAATCTTCCCCCTGTTGTCCCCTTTCCCCTCTTTCCCCCTCCTTTCCCCCCTTTCTGTCTTCGTATCTCCATCTGCAAGAGGGCGTTCGTGCACTGCGCTCAGCCCGCTCCGCCGGACGCGAGTGCGTGCTGCGACGGAGCCGACGCGGCGCGACGCGACGCCGTTCCGCGGTTTGCAATTTGCGGACATGGCCGCCGGCCGGCGCTCGGCCCCACGCGGATTTAGACGCAACGACGCACGACCACATTTCGTGCAGGGCCCTCGCCGCGTTTCCCAGCCCCAGTCGCCGGCGTCGCAGAGCTTCGGCCGGTCCACACCACCCTCGCTTCCCAGATCCTTTCGTGCGTCTGCTCTGTTCCTTCATGTTGGCTCCGCGCTCGACTTCTCAACACTTTATGTAGTTTTCCTGTTGTTTTTTTCTTGATCAATACCAAACAAATGCCGTAGCAATACCCTAGTGGACGAGTCACCGACCGCACGCGATCTTTCCTTCTTCTTCCATGTCCTAGCCTCACAACTTCCACACTTACACTTGCATGCACTATACAACCACACCTAGGGCGGTGCCCTGCTGGCGGAGGCACTTGGCTGAAAAAAACTCTAACCGACGGATAGGTTGGCGCCGGATCTCACCATCCAGCGGGAAAAGATGATCGCTACCTCCCGAGGTAAAATTCATGAACATGATCTTCCTTAACGCGAACAATTACCTTACCAGTTGACGCACTCGGAGTCACAATTAATCAATCAATCAATCGACAGTTTATGCACGAGGCCAACCACGCCTGCCCTCCGCTCCTATCTTCCTTGTCGCCCTTATCGTACTCGCCTCACGTGCTTCCCTGCCTGCGCTGATGATACCACTTCAGAACTTCTCCTCCTCCTCCTCCTTTCGTCGTCTTTGTCTTCGAGGAAATAACATCGCCACCTCCCGGATTTTTCATGCTCTACACTTTCAAGATTAATGTCTTTAGTAGATGTCCCATCCGAAAACACTAAATACCTCACTCTCTTACTTATCATTCTCTCTCCTTTAATAGACGGCATTGGTTTTCTTCTCGACCGCTTTCTCTATCGATTTATTACCTTGTGTCTGCCTTCATTCTCGCCTCCTGTTCTACTCTCTCATGACCAACGATACTTCTCTATCAGATCTACTTCTTCCACCATCGCCACTTACCTTAACATATTCACCCCATCTCCTTTTATCATATCCGTCACTACTGTATCCACACACTTCTGCCGCATTCGCCGCCTCCGCATTCGCCGCTTCCACTCTCGAGACATGAGCTTTCTTGACGTCCCGAGATATCTACATTTCTCCGCGCCTTCGTCGTACTCAGTTTTCCTTCCAAGCGGATCGCGTCATCCTAATACCGAGTTTATTTCGTTCAGCCGCTGCTGAGCCCTCTGGTCCTTTTTCAAGAGACGTGATGCGAAACAATGGCGCAAGTCGAGTTTGGGACGTCACTACTCCTTTCAGGGCTTTTCTTGTTTCTTTTATGTCCTACAAAGCACTGACTGAAAGCTGTACAAGCAACTAAAAGAAAATGTACGATGTTAACTTTCGTTCGTTGTTTTAATGTTTTCAATATTTTCCAGATGTATCAATAAAAACTTGCACGTGGATATCCACGAAAGCCAAACTAAATTAAGAGCCACCATTACTTTACAGATCATATTATATACTACACCCTTCTTCACCTATCCAGACATTTCCCACCATAAAAGGTTCTGTCTTATAATGGTTTCTTTGGGTTATTTTGCTTCTTGTGACCAAAGATATAAGTGCGCGTGTGGTCAAAGCATGTGTTCCGATCACACGTTGTCATCTTACATTTACTGTCTTGCAAATATGTTGCTGAGGTCCTTCTGAAATGCTGATACCAAGTTAATATTGTAAACCAATTCACTACCTACGACTGTGTCTAATATATGGTTCATGCACATACCTTGGTCAATATATGAATAACCAGGATCGGCTTAAACAGTTTTAATTAACTTATCTAAAGAACTAGTATTGTGAACTGAGTTCAGTCAGATTTGTATGATCGGAGCTTGATTATAAATCATTTGTAAAAGATGCTTCCTCATTTCTTCATTGGTATTTTGATCTTTTCATTCAATACTAACTTTGATCTTTCAAATAGAGTACTTTACAGCATGTTTATTGATTTGGGGATAAAATACACGGCGTTATATTCATTTAAATAATAAAATATTGACATCAAATTATTTGATTATAAATCAGCAATTCGAATTAAACATTGTTAATATTAATTAATTTAGAGAGCTCAAAGGATCTCATTTGTCATTTCACTTATCAAATGATGCAAATTACTGAATGGAGGTTATTAGCAACTTAATAACTAGCCATTATACTTTCCTATTAGTATTACCAACTTGCGTACAAAGTAGTATCACCACAGAACCAGTAATTTCTCCAAGAATATCATAAAATTATGACTTGAAATAAAAGGCTTACCACCAGCCGCTACAAAAAAAAGCCCCACTTCTGTAGCACTCGCCACAACCGGAATATCATTTGTCTCTGTCCGGCCATCTATGAGTTCCGCAGCTGGGCGATCTCCGAGGGGCGCTGAGGTCTGAGCCGCAGCCCTAACTCAGATTTCCCGCGTGGCGAATTTGCGCGTGTGAGCTGGGAGCCTTGCAATCACAGCGCCTTTGCTCGCTGTCTCTCCCACCCCCGATACATTTGTCTCCGGACTAGATCTCCCTTCGTCGCATCCCCCGGCCCAGCATTGACTCCGGCATCTGAACCAGTTCCCGCTTCCGCGTCCGCCCCGCGTCCGCCCCGCGTCCGCCCCGCGTCCGCCCCGCGTCCGCCCCGCGTCCGCCCCGCGTCCGCCCCGCGTCCGCCCGCGTCCGCCCGCGTCCGCCCGCGTCCGCCCCGCGTCCGCCCGCGTCCGCCCGCGTCCGCCCCGCGTCCGCCCCGCGTCCGCCCCGCGTCCGCCCCGCGTCCGCATTCGTCCCACTTTCTCCCCACTTCCGCCCCTGCCCCTGCATCGCCCTTGCCTCTCCTAGGCCTCGTCTCCACCCCCATTTCGTACTTTCTCCGTCCCGCCTCCGCTCTCCGCTCCGCCCCCGCCCCCGCCCCGCCCTGCCCTGCCCGCCCGCCCTGCCCCGCGCCGCCCCGCCCCGCCTCCGCCCCGAGGTGCGTCAAGCTGGAACAGCCAAGTCAGCACACCGACACGAAACATGTCAAATCATTTATTGCTAATTAATTGCCAATTAATTGCCACATTTTTTAATTAATTGCCACGTATTTTCGTGGAAGGGTGTGTGCTGGCTTGACGTCAAGCCAGCACACATCAAGTTAAATTCGAGCCAGAGCTCAACGGAAACCATCTAATTATTGATTAAAAATTAATTGCCAATTAATTGCCACGATTTGGAATTAATTCGCACGAATTTTCAGTCTAAAATAATCAAAGTCAATGTCAGCAGGCATGACCCAACCCGCAACATAATAAAAAAATTGTAATATAGAGAAAACAAACGAGCACAATCACATAAAATTAGTGAGACAGTTTCAAGGCATATCAAACAATTGTTTTACTCTATGCATGATTTAATTACCCCTCCCCTTTTATGAGATAATAACTGCGTAGTTATGCTACCACCTACGGCATTCAAATAGATAATGCAAGAGTACCAACGAGTACGATATATCTAAAATCTATTAAATAATTAAATAAACATTCAATACTAGTTACTATACTAAAGATAAATTAATAAATGTTGCCGTGTATTATATAAGCATTGCTGAAAATGCGTCAGATTTATCGAACCTAGCAGCGTATTCAAATTCAAAAATACAGAGAACCAGCGAGCACAATCACATCAAATTAGGAGCATAGTAAATAGATGTTTAGAAGTATTTTTCTACTGAATACACGATTTAATTGCTCTTGTCATTTATTAACTAATAATTTTTTAAAACTTCGTTGTTATTAAACCTAATCGACTTTCGAACAAGAAATGCGACAGTACCAACGAGCACTAATATCTAACATCTATTTAATAATTAAATCCACGTTCAATAATAGTATATTACACTGAAGATAAATTGATAAATGTTGCCGTGAATTATAGAGACATTATTTAAACTGCATCAGAGTTAAGAACTAAGCCAGATATTAAAATACAAAATACAGAGAACCAGCGAGCACAATCACATACTTTTAGGAACATAGTTAGTGGATGTTTAGAACTATCTTTTTTTCTATACACGATTTAATTGCTCTTGTCATTTATTAAATATACATTTTTTAAAACTTCGTTGTTATGAAACCTCATCGACAATAAAATAGGAAATACGAGAGTACCTACGAGCACTAATATGTAAAATCTATTTAAAATTTGAATGCACGTTCAGTACTAGCATTATACACGAAAGTTAAATTGATAATTGTTGCCGTGAATTATATAAACATTTTTAAACTGCATGGGAGTTATCGAACAAAGTCAGATATTGAAATTCGAAAATACGCACAATCACATAAAAATAGGAACATAGTTATTAAATATTTTGAATTAATTTTTACTCTATACACGATTTAATTGCCCCTGTCATTTAATTAATAATAATTTTTAAATTTTCGTTGTTATAACCATTCGAACACATTCGAACAAAGTATGCGAGAGTTCGAACGAGCACGAATATCTAAAAACCTATTTAATATTTAAATACACTAGTATATTACACTTAAGATAAATTAAAAAATATTGCCGTGAATTATATAAACATTATTGAATTAAAGATATTCAAATTCGAAAATACAGAGAACCAACGAGCACAATCACATAAAATTAGTAACATAGTTAAGGGATGATTATAATTAATTATTTACTTTATACTCAATTTAATTACTCTCGTCATTTATTAAATAATAATTTTTTAAAACTTCGTTGTTATGAAACCTCGAAGATATTCTAACAGGAAATGCGAGAGTACCAACGTGCACTAATATGTAAATCTAATTAAAATTTCAATGCACGTTCAATACTAGCATATTCCACTAAAGATAAATTGATAAATGTTGTCGTGAGTTGTATAAACATTTTGAAACCGCATGGAAGTTATCTAACCAAGCCAGATATTCAAAATTGACAATACAGAGAACCAGCGAGCACAATAATATCAAAATAGAAACATAGTCAATAGATATTTAGAACCAATTTTTTACTCCATACAGGATTTAATTGCTCTTGTCATTTAATAGATAATATTTTTTTAAAATTTCGTGTTTATAACCACTCGAACACATTCAAACAAGGTATGCGGGAATTTCAACGAGCACGAATATCTAAAACCTATTTAATAATAGAATACATTCAATACTAGTTTATTACACTTAAGATAAATTGATAAATATTGCCGTGAATTAACATTATTGAAACTGCATCAGAGTTATCGAACTAAGCCGAATATTCAAATTCGAGAATACAGAGAACCAACGAGCACAATCCCATTAAATTACAAACATAGTTAAGGGATGTTTAGAACTAATTTTTTATTCTATTTACGATTTAATTGCTCTCGTTATTTTTTAAATAATAATTTTTTAAAACTTTGTTGTTATGAAATCTTGTTGACTTTCCAACAGGAACTGCGATAATACCAAGAGCACTAATATCTAAAATTTATTTTATCATTGAAAGCACGTTTAATACTAGTTTATTACACTAAAGATAAATTGATTAATGTTGCCGTGAATTATATAAACATTACTGAATCTGCATGGAAGTTATCGAACCAACCCCGTTATTCAAATTCGAAAATAAATAAAGCCAACGAGCATAAACCCCAAAATTTAAGAACATAGTTAATAGATATTTAGAACTAATTGTTTACTGTATCCACGATTTAATATCTTTTGTGGTTTATTAAATAATAATTTTTTAAAACTTCGTTGTTATAAAACCTAATAGACTTTCGAACAGGAAATGCGACAGTTCCAACGAGTACTAATTTCTAAAATCTATTTCATAATTAAATGCACATTCGATACTAGTACATTAGACTAGAGATCAATTGATAAATGTTGCCATGATATATATAAATATTGTTAAAACTGCATGGAAGTTAACGAACAAAACGAGATATTCAAATTCGAAAATACAGAGAACCAACGAGCACAATCACATAAATTTAGAAATATAGTTAATAAATATTTGGAACTAATTGTTTGCTCTATACACGATTTAATTGCTCTTGTCATTTATTAACTAATAATTTTTTAAAACTTCGTTGTTATTAAACCTAATCGACTTTCGAACAAGAAATGCGACAGTACCAACGAGCACTAATATCTAACATCTATTTAATAATTAAATCCACGTTCAATAATAGTATATTACACTAAAGATAAATTGATAAATGTTGCCGTGAATTATAGAGACATTATTTAAATTGCATCAGAGTTAACGAACTAAGCCAGATAGTAAAATTCAAAAATACAGAGAACCAGCGAGACAATCACATAAAATTAGGAGCATAGTTAACCAATATATTGCACTAATTTGCACTAATACCTTAAATTTATTAATTAATTGAAAACACATTTAATTGTACTTAATTACAGTAAAGATAAATTGACAAATGTTGCCGTGAATTATATGAACATTATTGAATCTGCATGGCAGTTGTGGAACCAAGCCAGATATTCAAATTCGAAAATACAGAGAACCAACGAGCACAATCACATAAAATTACAAACATAGTTAACAGATGTAAGACTATTTTTTCATACTATACACGATTTATTTGCTGCCGAAAAAGTGGTTTAATAAATAATTAGATGGTTTCCGTTGAGCTCTGGCTCGAAGTTAACTGATGTGTGTGCTGGCTTGACGTCAAGCCAGCACACCCCCCTTTTTCTCCACGAAAATACGTGGCAATTAATTCAAAAATGTGGCAATTAATTGGCAATTAATTAGCAATAAATGATTTGACATTGTTTCGTGTCGGTGTTCTGACTTGGCTGTTCCAGCTTGACGCACCTTCCGCCCCGTCCCATCCTGCCTGCGCCCGGGCTCTGCAATAATGATTCCCCTCTTCTCGCGTGCCTGCCTCGCGTCCCTGCCGCCTCCCCCCCCCCGGGCCCCCGGCCCCCCCCCCCCCCGCTTCCGACCTACCCCCCCCTCGCCTCCGCCCCTACTTTGCTTCGCGCCGCCTCCACCCCTCCCGCTGTGCCCGCCGTCGAGGGCCCTCTGGCGGCGTCGAGAGGCCGAAGTGGGCGCAGCACGCGCCGCCGCTGAGAGGGTTGACGACCGCCCACCCGCCGCGTCTTATCAGACTGACCCCGCGGACGGCGGCCTGACACTTGCATTGATCATAGTGTCTTTTGGCATGAAATCTAGCAAAAGAACACCTTTGCTATCCCAAAAGAAAGTAGCCATGACTTTTTGTGTTGAGAGTCTGTTTGAATTTTCTCGGTTTCTTGGGTGATGAGGGATGATGCCACTCACGTGATTGGCGCTTGGTCTCTGGGGTGTTGTAAGACACCCAGGTCTCATCACCAGTCACACTTTGATGAAGAAAGGCGTCTCCATCTGTGTGATATCGCATCAAGAATGTCAATGAACTTGCAGCAATTCTCTGAGTTTTGTGTTGGTCACCCAGCTGTTGGAACCCATCGTGCACAGATTTTGTGGTAGCCAAGATGTTGCGACACAATTCCACCAAGCAAAGAACGAGAAATGTCAGGAAAGGCAATATGCAATTCGTCGAGTGATGTGCGCCTGTCTTGCAAGATTCTGTCGTTCACTTTAGTCTTTAGGTCTTCTGTGATGAGTGATGGGCGTCGGGGTCGAGTTTCATCGTGGACATTTGTTCGCCCATTGTTGAACATTTCGCACCATTTTCTCACATTTCTTTCATTCATTACAGTATTACCATACTCTTCTTTCAATTGCCGGTAAATTTCTGCAGGTTTCAAATGTCGGGCATTAAAAAATCGAATCACACTCCTCACCTCACAGTCGGCGGGATTATCAATCACGTCGTTAATTTTGAAGTAACATAAAATGCACAATGGCGACTTGTTGCAGCCAGCACTCACAACATTATTACGTGTAAAGGATTAGTAAAGGATAAAGGAAAGTGTAAAGGATAAGGAAAGTGTAAAGGATAAAGGAAAGTGTAAAGGATAAAGGAAACATGATTACGAGTAAAGGAGGCCAGTTGACCGTCAAACAAGGAAAGGGAGCCACCTGCCCGGGGGGTATGCGCGAACGGTCGCTATTTCCTGGATTCCCCTCGTATATTTAACACGGTGTTGTAATTTCTTATGTATATCGCAATTTACTCCAAAGAAAACTGAGTGGTAATTTTTATGCCGCATCTACCACAGCGGACTCCCAACTCAAGCAATAGCTAATCCGTTTTTCAGCATTAAATTCACATGCTGTAACACAAGAGCTGTGATACTCGTAGTAACAGCGAAAACCTACCAGCGCATTTTCTCCGCTCTTGTCGATGATCCCCAGACTACAGCACCTGTCAACATAAACACTTCCATTTGTTAATTTTTCTACATATATTATAGTGGCGAGTAAACAGTTTAGGATTCACCTCAACAATATTATCTCAATTTTCGGTCATAAAATTAGTGAAATAAGAAAGTAACTTTTTCTTTAAGATAATACTCAGAGGTAAGATTGGCAGAGCTGCATAGGAAGCAGAATAAACAGAGATAACTAACTATTCAAAAATCTTTATTAATATTAGTATGACGGAATCATGCATAAATTATCCACTGGCATCTTCAACAGACTCAAGAGTCAAATCATCACAAAAACCAAAAATCCCCCAAACGTCCCGCAAAACGCCCTATCTGTTTAAAAGTTACTGTGCGGTGAGGGCGCGGCAAGTGGTACGGAATAGCGGGCAGCGCGAAAGATAGGCGGAGGCGGAGGCGGAGGCGGGGACGCGGAGGAGACAAGTGAACGAGCTCAATGACGGAAGGGCTTCCGCGAAGAAGCCGCCGCCGGCGGCGCTGCGTGCGTCAGCTGGCACTCTTCCCCTGCCGCCCCCCCCCCCCCCCGCCACGCCACGCCACGCCACGCCACGCCACGCCACGCCACGCCACGCCACGCCACGCCACGCCACGCCACGCCACGCCACGCCACGCCACGCCACGCCACGCCACGCCACGCCACGCCACGCAACGCCACGCCACGCCACGCCACGCCACGCCACGCCACGCACGCCACGCCACGCCACGCCACGCCACGCCACGCCACGCCACGCCACGCCACGCCACGCCACGCCACGCCACGCCACGCCACGCCACGCCGCCACGCCACGCCACGCCACGCCACGCCACGCCACGCCACGCCACGCCACGCCACGCCACGCCACGCCACGCCACGCCACGCCACGCCACGCCACGCCACGCCACGCCACGCCACGCCACGCCACGCCACGCCACGCCACGCCACGCCACGCCACGCCACGCCACGCCACGCCACGCCACGCCACGCCACGCCACGCCACGCCACGCCACGCCACGCCACGCCACGCCACGCCACGCCACGCCACGCCACGCCACGCCACGCCACGCCACGCCACGCCACGCCACGCCACGCCACGCCGGCCACGCCACGCCACGCCACGCCACGCCACGCCACGCCACGCCACGCCACGCCACGCCACGCCACGCCACGCCACGCCACGCCACGCCACGCCACGCCACGCCACGCCACGCCACGCCACGCCACGCCACGCCACGCCACGCCACGCCACGCCACGCCACGCCACGCCACGCCACGCCACGCCACGCCACGCCACGCCACGCCACGCCACGCCACGCCACGCCACGCCACGCCACGCCACGCCACGCCACGCCACGCCACGCCACGCCACGCCACGCCACGCCACGCCACGCCACGCCACGCCACGCCACGCCACGCCACGCCACGCCACGCCACGCCACGCCACGCCACGCCACGCCACGCCACGCCACGCCACGCCACGCCACGCCACGCCACGCCACGCCACGCCACGCCACGCCACGCCACGCCACGCCACGCCACGCCACGCCACGCCACGCCACGCCACGCCACGCCACGCCACGCCACGCCACGCCACGCCACGCCATATCACGACCCGCCACGCCACGCCACGCCCCGCCACGCCACGCCACGCCACGCCACGCCACGCCACGCCACGCCACGCCACGCCACGCCACGCCACGCCGCCGCCGCGCCGCGCCGCGCCGCGCCGCGCCACGCCGCGCCACGCCACGCCACGCGCCACAGGCCTCGCAGCGCAGGGACATTAGATATTAATCAATTATTCTTTAATAATCACCCTTCTCTAGTAGTGAGTGCATGCACGTGTGTGTGTAGGTAGTGGTAGAACAAGGAAGAAGAAGGAAAGATCGCGCGCGTTCCGCGGCCCGTTAGTTAGGGAACTGTTCCGGCACTCTCCTGGTGTTAATCGGAGAAACCAAGGAACACTACCTATCAGAGCAGCCGGCCGCTTGAATTCTCCTCCAGACAGCGGCTGAATTCGACATTGCTATCTAGCAAGTTTTCAAAGTCCTGCTATCGTCGGGACTCGAAATCTAGGACCTCCCGGTCAGAGGCATTTCAGTGACATCAACTGATGCCTCACGTATGAAAATTTGGAACAGCAACTGAATTTTCAACGTATGAAAATATTTTTAAAACAGTTTAAAGCGTCGGCGACACTTTGGAGTAGCGAGGAAACATCCAGTGAAGTGTAGCGAAGCGAGAGGAAGGGATTGGAGTGCAGAGGGGGAAAAGTCCAAATATAACCTGTTTCTAATTTGTTTTTGTTTTTATTTGTCTCATATTTGTATTTATTTTAAATAGGCTAAGAGAATATTATATTTTTAATACATGCATTACACACTCAGCAAAACATTATTTTTATCGGAATGCTAACAATAATGTTTAAACTATTTTAAAACAATAAATATTGGTGAGATGAAAAATACTACGTCAAACATACGCCGCCTTATGAAACATGTACACAAGACGTCACTGTGTTCAGTCCCTGCCTACAGACTCTCAAATATCACACGGCCCGCATCAACGTCCTGTCTTTGCATCTGGTGTCAGGCGACGCTCTGTCCGCGACATGGGTCAAGGGTTAATTTTGACTAATCGGAACCCAAGGGACGAACAAAGGACAGTCAACAGGCCAAGCAAAATGTATAAATTAGACTGAACCACAATTCACTCATAAACGGTGCAGAACTTAAATGTTTACACAATACGTAGAACAAAACGTAAGCAGAGAAAAATAATTCCTGAGTGATTAGGCGGAACTGCACGCCAGTGAGTCGATCTTTATTGAACATATATTGCGATGCCGGTGAATGAGGGCATTGAAAATGACATCTTGGAAAAACGTTACATCCTGAGGGTTAATATCTGAAAAGTCTCATCCGAAATAAACATTAATTAACATTCGCGCATGTACGATTCGTGGGAATGAAAAAGGGATAGAGTTTCTTTTCGTACAATTAACTTTAATTAGGAAGTATACAAAATATTCATCTTGGAGCAACTACACCATTCAGGCTGATAACATGTCGATACTCAAAATACTTTCTCCATATTCCTTAACTCACTTCTCAAAAGCATTCTTTCAAAGAAAAAAGAAAAAAAAACTAAAATTCCTATGAACAAATCTCATAGCATTGAGCCTGAAGGCATCATGAATAAGGTGAGTCAACTATATAGGCTGCAATTTTGTCAAGAGGTCTCTGGCCAGGTGACCTCTGGTTATTCTTAACCGATGTTTATTGTGTTGTTGATTGTGTATTATATACGTATATTATACAGAATTACACATATATACGGAAAGAGATGGACGGACAGACGCACGCACGCATGCACGGTTGGACGCACGCACGCACGCACGGACGGACGGACGGACGGACGGACGGACGCACGCACGCACGCACGGACGGACGGACGCACGCACGCACGCACGCACGCACGGACGGACGGACGACGTTTAAAAAAACACTTTTTTGGTATCAGGGGACTCCAGAACGTGTATTTCCGTTGAAATCTCGAAATCGATTTTCCGCCGCATTACATAACTCTCTATACTACGTACATTACTCCGTATATACACGTACGTATACAAGCACGTGAAATAGTACACATTAATATTATAAATTGATCGTTACAGAAATTTCAGGCGACTCTCACAGATAATTCGATGTATATTAATGAAATCCATTCTTTCTTAGTTAGAGTTTGGTGAGTTAAATGGCTTGTATTCGCTGCGGCTAAGATTTACTGGTTTGCTACACAAATTGAAGATTTTCGGTAATGTGCCGTTCATTAAACATGAATTATTTAGTTGGATTTCTCCTAACATAATCTTAAATCTTGTTGTCAACCTAATTCATGTCAGGAGATTTCATGTCATTTTCGAATTTAAACATTGCTGATATGGACATGACACCTTCCGATACTTCATCAAAGAAGCAAAAAGGTAGTATCTTTCCCAAAAATCTCGTTTTATGGCAAACAAAGCAAAGTGAGCATGAAATATTAAAAAATACCTATCTAGAAGACTCGACAGAAATTTTGTAATGTCTCCCGTTTGCTCAATCATAGCTTCTTAATGATTTGAACGTATCTGATCGATCAACGAAAGCGAAATTCCGATCAGGATCAGGCAAATGCCAGAGCAGAAACCTAACAATGGAGTCACGGGCCGCATGAGAATTTTCCTTCCACATCCTGGTCCCCTCCTATCCACTTACACAAACACAGATACAGACACACGTGCATACGGACACACGTGCACACATAATGCACTATACTACCAGTTATGTGGGGAACTTTGTCCTGGGCGGGGTGGAGCCTCGTGAAGGAGATACCCGGAGAGGGAAAACATCGACACGCGACATATCGACCGGCGCCGGTTCTCACGTTTCATCGTCGGAGAAGTTTTCTTACTCCGAAGAAGCAATAAAAGAAATGTTGCACTTACTTGCAACTTCACATAATTACATTTATATATGTTTGTAAATCTCAATTTCTCTCTTGCCACAGACATAACCCACATTTCCCTCCAATTTCTCTTTTGAAATTTGATAGTAACATACACAGCAAGCATTATGATGTCAAAGTATTATTTTTACTGTCGGGTATGTCAGATTGTACTTGATTAATATATTTTTTAAAACACATGTTAAATTATAAAAGATTACTCCAGTCATGTAAACTACACATTGGTCACATAGGGTAGAATATTATATTACGTTAATAATTTCCATTTAGTAATGAATTGACAATTGATAACATGCCATTGACTCTCTTGTTTTTTTTCTCACAATACTGCTTGTAACTTTGTATCATGTTTCATGATATCATGTTTATGTTCAACATGAGACTCGGATAGATCTCGGCAGACAAACTAGTGTAGCTAAAACAGCACTCGCTCCTTCTTTTACGCAAAATTACGCGAAAAGTACTCAAATTTTCGAAAAACTTTACATAACCTTATTTCAAAAAATTATCTTAAGGAACAGAGTTTATTAAGAAAAAATCTCTATCGTTAATATTTTAGTTGTAAGAAGACTAAAAAAATCGAACTTATGCAAATTTTGAAAAATCAGCGTTTTCAACGAACATGAGACCTGCACTATTCTCTTAAACCACGTTTACATTATCCAACAACTAATTTAATTTAAAAAACAATGGAACAATTTTTAAAAATGGAAATTGTCCCAGGGGCTTGATGTAAAGTATCCTCCGAACTTGAAATACCGGTTTCAAATTCAAGAAGCCGCGACATCAGTCAGAACGATTTAATAATATGCATTTTGGAGAAAATCTTCTAAGCATTTTAGCTGCTGCTAGCGTTGTTCTCAGTACATTGGACAGACGTTTTGCGGTCATTCGATTTTTCCGCATCAATGATTTACAAAACATGGATTCTGACTATATCTGTGTTAAAGGATTTTTTTTCTAAACTTAGCAACTAGATTTATCCACTTTTTCGTTACCTGGGCTTTGTACTTAACAGTTTTTCTACCCCAAATTCTCCGTTTTTTCGCGCAGTATTACAATAGTTTCTCTCTATTCAGTAAGTAATGTCAGCTTTGCTCATTTATTTTTGTTCCATGTTCGGATACACGTCGACTGACATTTAGGTGCAGGCTCATTGACGGATTAGGTGTGTTGTTAGAGGAATTGGCCATGACGAATTTCCCCATACTGTTATTTCATTATTTTTTTAAACTCTAAATGCTTAAATAAGGTACAAATAAGAAACGAGATTTATTTTCTAATTTCTTTTCTGCACAAACGCCCTATGAAAAATTACTGTATACTCGCGATTATTCTGTATCTAATATCAGGAATGAAAATGTTGATACTGCATAACTCGCCGGTTGTGAGAATTATAAAGTCGTTTCTATTTTCAAAAAGTGAACTTTGGGAATGTGATTTACCATCGAGCATGCACTTTCGCAGATTTACTCATGAGATTTTGTAATTCTCTTTACCTTTTCTAATTAATTTCACAGGATTTATTTATCCTAAATGTAGATTTTCGCACCCTAGTATGCCTCTCTGATACACAGGTTAACCGATAGCTTTAATTTTTTTTCAGTATTTCGAACTGATTATAGCACGAAGAGGCTGCCTGATTCAGATCAGTCTATACACGATCGAGTCTAGGCGTGATCGTTTCACTATCCGCCCCGGCCAAATTAAATTCGACAGCTGATTTGGTTGTTAACACGCAACTCATTGAACCGCTACCGACGTGCCGGCCTAAAGGGATGTTGGCAGCGCCAGAATATATGCACTGTACTTCTAAAGCATAACCGGAATTTCTAGACTACACTATGCCGTGAAAAATGACAACTTCGCTTCATTTTGAGGCGCACTATTCTGTTAAGAGTTCAGTATTTTGTCAATTTCTTCGATAGTTGAAATTCAGTTACGAATATACCAAGTTTCTAAAGAGGAAATTTTATTTCTCTAAGAATGATATTATACAAAATTTATATTTTCAGAAATCGAGGAAGCGTACATTGTCGCATCGAAAATTCAAATCATTTTACATTCGACATTACTTTGTATGTAGGCATAGAGCTACATCAGCCACACAGTCTAAATACTAACACAAAGGCAATTGATTCGGGGACGCGAGATGATAGATAATAATCGACCGCGTCGTAGAGTGGTTTTCCACGCAAACAAAAGAGTGATCTACCCAGGGGAAATTATCAAAGATATTAATCGCGTTCCATGCGTTTAATTGTGCACAGATAATTTGGAATAACAAGAAACGGTGTACAAGAAAAGAAAAAGTTCGTTTTCAAGGGTTCCCATACTGGCTGAGCCAGTGTTGCCGCTGCCTCTGCGGCAAGACTCGGACCGGGAAGTCCTGGAGAGCGGTTCCCGACAGAGGCAGAATTTTTGGCACTAATTATATAGCAGGTCGAATTTAGTCACTGTCTGAAGGAGAATTCTAGTAGTTGCTCTGATCATTAGTTTTTCGTGCTTTCTCCGACCAATGTCAGACGAACGCCGGAGCGGTACCTTAACAAATGGACCATGGACGCGATCTTTCCTTCCTGTTCCTTGTTATATCCTCTCCCCTTACTCATGCTTGCATTTGCATGAACTACACTACAACACAAGTCGGGAGAGCAGTAGCGAGTTTGAAGGGTGGTCTGCCGGGGTTTGGTTTGGTTTGGTTTGGTTTGTTTTTTTCGTGTTTCCGGGCGCGTCAACTGCTTTGGTCATTGGTCCCGTTAGAGTAGTGCATGTTTTTCTCGGGAGATGGCGGTCATCTCTCCCGCTGGATGGCGAGATCCGGCGCCGACCTACCATCGGCTAGTGGGGTTTCCCCCTGACCAGGACTCTCCCACGAGCGGGGCACCGCCCCAGCCGGAATATGTGGTAGTGTAGAGCATATTAGTGTAAGTGTGTGTGTGTAAGGGGAGAGGATAGGACAAGGAAGAGGAAGAAACGATCGCGCGCGGTTCGTGGCCCGTTTGGCAGGGTACTGCTCCGGCATTCGCCTGGTGTTGATCGGAGAAACCACGGAAAACTACCGATCAGAGCAGCCGGTCGCTAGAATTCTCCTCCAGACAGCGACTGAATTCGACCCAGCTGAAAAGCTAGTATCGAAAACTCTGCCGCCGTCGGGACTCGAACCAAGGACCTCCCGATCAGAGGCGGCGCCAGTGGTCTTGCCGGGGAAGAACAGAAGCAGATAACTGCAGTAACGTGTTTATCGTAGCGCCTGATCCACCAACAGTAACCACCGTCATCTGGAGTACTAAAAAATAATGTTAACAGACTACGAATAAACGCATGGTTCACAACCATTTGTTGCGCAATGTTCGCTTAGTAATTGATTATCATATTGTCACATCGGAGCTGACTATTGCGGTTGCGCATGCGGCTGCCGCCCTTACGGACTTGCTACTCAGGCAGGCTGCTGAACCTGCGCCGAAATGCACGTAAGCTTGCACTGACGGCGCGGCAAATCACATGTACAGGTGTCACGTAAATTGCTTTAAATTTAACGTGGACTTACTTGCATGCTAGCTAGACTTGCTCAACACCAACACCATCCAAATAAAAGGATTGCATTTTGCATTAAAAAAACAACATTCTTCAGATCACTTAAAGATAAGAATAACATAGTAGAACACTTTTTTCCTTCTTTTTAAAGTTTTCTTCATTTTGAAGTGGAAAATGTTATATTCGTTTTTGATAAACGTACACCGTCAAAAAAATGACATTAAATTTAATGTAGATTAAACTATTAATGTACGCGAAAGATAATATACCTTCTACATTAAAAGGAGCTTCAAATATTTGTAGAACAATATTAAATTGAGATGATTTTCTCCCCCATGCGTCACATACAGTTTTTACTGTTTTGACTAAATAAATAAACAAACAAACAAATAAATAAATTTAAAAGCTAAAATTAAAATCAATAAGGATTTTAATATAGAGGTTCTCCCGTTTCTCTGCCTCGTGATCATTCACATTATGTACTCATAATCACCAGTCCAGCAAGATCATTCATTCATTTCAGATAAGACTCTTGTATCTTAATGCACAAGTGTACTTTAAATTTTATATTCGTCGATGATAATTACTTTAATGTAAATTTACGTTAAAGTAACGCAGAACTTTCTGACAAAGTATCTCACAATGTATTTTAATATTTGTGAGCCAAATAAATACTCGTATTAGAATCACAAAACAAAAAAAATCAATATTTCATGGTGTCTCAAACATTCCCAATATGAAATTACATACAAGAACAGATATGAGTATGATTTTTACAGAATTAACTTTAAACCTTCAGGTAAAAATCAAGTTTTTGTAACCATCAAAACGTATACTAATGAAAACAAAACAATTTAATTTGAAATCATAAAATTCAGCTAAAGTGAGTTTTCTTCGATGGTCCAGTTTCCAAAGTCCAGTGGAAATTCCTTTCTTCAACTTCTTCTTTCTTCGTAAGCTCTGTGTTCTCTCCTCGCAGATTGCACGCCGTTGCAGATATGGTGGTTGAACAGGCATGGCACGCGGTATCCAGGCAAATCCACCATCAAAAGTATGGCGGAGAAGCTGCCGGGCCTGCGAGATTCCATTCTCATCAACCATCAAGAACACGGTAAGTTCATGGTCTATTTTCACGTCTACAACAAAGCTCCGAATATCTAAAATATTCTAAATTACTAGTAGGGATGCAACCATCTGCCGTAGTGTAGAGTGACTTTCTTCCCAAGGGAAGCTGTCATGTGAAGCTGCGTGTCGCAGTAGTATGAAGATCGCCGGGTTCGTAAAAATTCAGAATATATAATATGCTTTTTGATAGGTATGCGGAAATTGACTTTCATCAAGTTTTAAATTTCGCGGATTTGAAGTGACAGAAATCTCCGTATATGAAATCGCCCTCGCTTGAGAGCTCTATTTTCTTCTGTGTAAAAGAAGTTTCTTTAAACCTTTCTACTCAGCCTCTCATTAGACTTCTCTCTGCATCAACATCCTCACGAGAAATAGGTGGCGACACCTTGGGGTAGGCGAAGCAGGGACTGCCTACCCCTAGGATGCCAACCGTCCTCTATTTAGGAAGACAGTCCTCCAATGACGTGATTTGCCCGCTTACCCATCTTTGTGTTTTAATTATCCTCCTTTTAGTAAATTTTAACTTTTGTTGACATTTATTTTATCACGTGACTAATATCTTGCTACGTTGTAACGTTTATGTTTAATTTGGAATAGAAAACATGAAAATCATTTTTCTGAACGCTGACACACGCATGCATAATCGTGTCGCTCTCTATTGACTAAAAGAAAAAGAGATGCTCAAACCAGCTTCATCTGCATTTTGTGAACCAATCCTTTCACTTGAATCGTAAATAGAGAAAAGAAAGAAATAGAGGTGAAGTTAGTCTAAATTATGTATTGATAAAAAGAAATGTGTTGATGCTTGCTTTTTTTCCTTATCGAGTGTCCTCCTTTTCACATGAACATTGTTTTACTGGGAGCGGTAGCTCAGTGCATCAACCGATGTCACTGCAGCGCCTCTGACCGAGAGGTCCTAGGTTCAAGTCCTGACGGCGGCAGGATTTTCGACACTAGCTTTTCAGCTAGGCCGAATTCAGTCGCTGTCTGGAGGAGAATTCTAGCGGCCGGCTGCTCTGATCGGTAGTTTTCCGGTTTCTCCGATCAACACCAGGCGAATGCCGGAGCAGTACCCTACCAAACGGGCCACGGACCGCGCGCGATTCGTCCTTCCTCTTCTTTGTCCCATCCTCTCCCCTTTACACACACACACACACACACACACGTACACTAACATGCACTACACTACCACATATCCCGGGAGACTGTTTGTTTCAGAGTTTGTCCCGGCCAAGGCGGCGCCCCTGGTGGGAGAGTCCTGCCAGGGGGAACCCCACTAGCCGACGGTAGGTTGGTGCCGGATCTCGCCATGCACCGGGGGAAGATCGCCATCTCCTCCCGAGGACGAAAACATAATACATAAACGGGACTAATGACCAAAGCAGTTGACGTGCCCGGAAACACGAAAAAATCAATCAATCAATCAATGAACATTGTTGGCAAACATAGCCTACACTGATGAATATGCACATATTTAATATATTTGATAATAACAAAAAAAACTATTCTTACAATTTTAATGTGTCTTATTCGTCGGGAAAAGTATAATGAACATTTCACTATCGTGGCACGAGCCATATTTCCATTTCAAGCGTTTTCTAACAGCCCGTGCGCCATGAGATGTCTCGTCTCTTCACGCAGAGACGCGCCGCTTGCACCTCTCAGGGTAGGCACGCCCGGGCGCTGCCTCGCTTCGCATCGTATTCTGAGAAAAGGCCCTGCAGTGAGCGTAGATCAGAAGCATGCTGTGTCCATACTTGACGCATGCGCATTGTACATAGGCCAACTAATTCGCTTGCTGCCTGCCCGCACGGAAGACCTGATTGCCACTTACATGCAAGCCGCGTAGCGCGTGTGTTTACTCTTTTGTTGACTAGTTAACAAGCGGAAAAAGTGATGATTATTTACGAAGTGTTGTTGTTTTCATTTTAAATTTGTGAGTTGCGGACTATTAGTGTTTCTTAATTTTTTTATATTTAAATCTCATTTTACGTTAATATTATGACAGATACAGTGAATGAACTACTACGTGTTCTCGTTTTAACGATGTAGAAAAGAGAGAAACATTGGACAATAGTCGACCTATTCCTACGTTGAGTACGGTTGTACATCGTGCTGGCGAGAAAAAGGTGAGAAAATTCAATCCGTGGTATGTTTTACACAAATGGTCAAGTTGAAGCTAAGCTTTACTGTTGCTCATGTCTTTTATTATCAATTTATTGAGGAGAGTACTTGGAATAGAGATGGATATTTGATATGTAAAATTTACCAAAAGCTATACAAAAACATGAAATGTCAAAAGATCACATATGTAATTCAGGGAATTTTAAACGCCTGGCAATGAAATTGAATTTTATTTCTAAATAAAATTTTAAAAATATGAAAACCTTTTTACAATCTGAATATGTTGAAATTACATTTGCTCGTGCTGCCTGGAAGTAATGCTTTGGAATGTAGCGATTGTTTTAGACAATTGTTTTGAATAAATTGAATAAAATTACAAAAATGGATTGAGGAGGGCTTGGCCCCCATGCCCATTTCCTGGATACGCCGCTGTTTTGCTGTAATCTGCTTGGTCTAGCATGAACATTTGTTCACGAGCCGACAGTGCGAGACGTGCTCGCCAGCTCGCCGCTCTCACACCCCATGCCCGTCAAAGTTTTGGCATCCATGTTGAAAGTGAGTTTTCAACTCATCTCCAGATACGTATATTCAGTTTGCCTGCACTAATCACTGGTGTTCATTGGCAAAACATCACTCCGTCAATCATTTGACAGTACATTCTGTGTGTTACATTCACAAACTGCACTATGCTTAACGAAATGAATCGTTTAAGAGGTGAACCCACAGGATACAAAATTCAAAGCAAAGTAACATAATTCAGATTCACACTATTTCGCGCGCTTGCCCGTAATTCATATTCCATCTCTCCGGGTTGGGAGTATTTCGACCTTGGCCTAAGCTTCAGGGATAATAATAATAATAATAATAATAATAATAATAATAATAATAATAATAATATTTATTCCCAACTTGTTTTACAGAGATAATGTACATTGTTGTTTCTTGGAATTACTAACCATCGATAACCAGTTGTGATGGTTAGCAATACTGAATTTATAATTTATTATCTGTCTACTTCTACATAGTATTTTTCACCAAAGTTTTTTATCTACCATTTATTAATTAAATTCCGTAGTCAAAAAATTCCAAAAAAAGTTATACTGCACTGCGTTTTACATTAACATTAAAAAACAAAAAAAATTATCCATGCGAATCTACGTGGGACCCGCTACCCACGAATTAGTAGCATTCTGCCCAAATTTTTTCCATTCCGTTTAAAAAAACAAACGCCGGTTTTTCTTTATTATTTTTGTAATTAAAATTCACTAATTCCTTGTACTCTTTCTACAATGATTGGTTTTGATCATCTCCCCTTTCCAAAATTTCCTGTTCTTACTTTGTCCCTTTTTTTTTAATTCAACACTTTTTTACGTTTCTATACGCCAAAACAAACCGTCTATCCTTCTTCGTCAATATTTCTAAAATTTTTTAAATTTATTAAGATTTGAATTTCTATTTTGTGACACCCACCCTCCAAAAATACGTCTTAAATTGCCCACAAACTTTTAAAGCCCTTTTGGGGATCCCCCCTTCCGAATATTATTAAAAATTTCCCAAAATGCTATGGTGGAATTTAATTTCTTTTTTTTCACCTTTTATGAAAACCCATTTTTTTTCTAAAAAATTAAAACAATGTGACGCGTCTGAGGGCGCAAAATATTTTCCCCTCTCCTGTAACCTTTTTCCCAAATTTTAATAAATATATGGGACCAAAAAGGTTAGAAATGAGCCCCCAAATTATACTTATTTAAAACTCCGTTGCACTAGTGGCGGGTTCCCCAAATAACCGTGAATACACGATTATTAATTCCCCCCTTACGGAGAAGCGGAATTAAATTTAAACTATTTAAATATCCTGTTGGATTGCATGACGGCAAATGATAATCAGCTTTCACCAATAACAAATTACGAATTTATTTATAAAGTTTAGTAACAAAGTGTATCATTCCTTGGTCATGACCTTTACTATAGTGCTATAGAACCTGTTATCCATGAGAATCTTGGGCGCTGTCCTGCTAAAGGATGTCTCCCCGTAGACTTCAGCAATGGGCCTCGTCCAATCAATCTTCTTTCTTGCTACCGACCAAATCCGTATCTTTTCGTTTCTTCTCATAACCCACTATGTACACTGTTTATCCATTGGCTTTCCATCCCCATTCATTTGCTTGAATTGCTACAAGTTCTAATACTCCTTATTGTTCATTACCTAAGCAAAATCGTAAGTGCTGTTAAAATATTAGCATATAAGTTCACCAAGTTATTATCGGGTTCCTATCTCGGAGACTGAGTTCGATTATCATTGTCCGCTTAATAAAATTTATAAGTCCCACTTTTGGCATTCACTGTTCACTTCTGAGTTCTTTTTAATACTAACGACGACAAATCACCACGTCCGAACTCGCGTAAATTTTCTACGTTCAAGTAAACTGCTATATATCTAGCACCCTGATCCGATCGCTATCGTGTCAAGAGCTGGAATGAATCTTCTTGTATCCTAATTCAACTTGTCAACTTTTTTCATCTTTTACTCTCTTGTTTGAAACAAAATTATGCGATCTAGTTATCTTCCGCTTTTGAACTAATGGGCATTGAAAGCTCAGCAGCAGAAGTGGTTCAATCAGACCTGGAAGGATATATTTTGTTCTTCACACATGCATGCATGTTGTATTTTTATAATTAAAAACTATTAAGATGAACATACATTTTTTAAGTTTTTAAAGATTCTTATTAAGGGAAACTAACATTCTAACTCTTTCGGGGTACATTCTATTTCTCTTTTATTGTCACACATCAATCCAGCTGTACTCCGAAAACACTGTAGCTGATGGAATGCACAGGTATCGAACAGCACTTTTTCTTAAATTGGGAAGAGTCACTTTGTTTTCCCAGTAAGACAGTACATTTGCATCTGGTGGAAAGAAGTCCGCACAATTAATTCATCTTCTTTTGCTGTGGTTTCGTATACACAGCATAATATTTCGTGGTCACTCTTCAGAATATTCCTATAAAGAGCCCACATGTCAAAGCATTTTCGGGGATTCAGTAGTTGAGGATGCCTATAAAATAAATTAAATGAATTATAATTTTGAACAATAAATGCTTGTCTAATTTGAAATTTCTAATGTAGATAATGAAAATGAGTTATTCGAAATCATATTCAGTGATTTATTTTTTTAACTACTCAAATATCGGAGAATTGAAATCGTGATTAAAGGGTCGTTATTTTCTTGTGAGATGTATCTAGGTTCAAGATGTTTAATTAATTCCTTAAATTATTGTCCTCAATAATACTGATTGATTGATTATCTTTGCGTATCATGTAAGCAAATTTTCTTGTTATTGCGTTTGAACGATTGTCTCCAGATTTCAATTGGTTCTTTGTGGCCAAAAAATCAGTGAGTGTTGCTTGATTTGGGTTGGACCTTGATGATCTTGACAGGACTGGCCATGGGTCATTAACTTCTACCACTCCACTTGTACGATCTGCGACAATTCCAACGTCCGGTGCAACATGAGTTGGCTTGGCTCTCTCGTGTTCCGTGGAACCGAATACTACCCGGTGTATTGATGTAACAAGATTTTTTGAGTTGTGTTTTTTATTATTACTAGTATGTGATTCTCCACAAGGCGAAAATTGTTTTTACATATTCTACAATTATCACGATTGTTATCTTTCGAGTCCTCTTCAAAATAATTCCACACTTCACTCTTTTTGTTTATGGAATGCACTAATCGAGTCGCCTTTCGGTCACTTTAAAATGCAGAACGGAACTCAAGAGCGCCGTCAGATGCCCCCGCGGTGGTCTGAGGAGGGGAGTATCCCGGGAAGAGACGCTGTCATCGAGCATTGCTTATCGTGCCTGTCGTCACTAGATTGCCGGGAGCTCACAAGGAAGAGTTTCCCAAAGCTGAATCGGTCGCGAATTGCATACTATCTCAAGAGATGGTGACAGGCGCGAGTGGGATAAAGAGCGGGGCACGGTGCTCGGACGTTGCAGTGTTGGGTAATTTCAACGACTGTACGTGAATCCTGACACTTCCTTGTTGCTAACAGAAGAAAAATAGGAGAGAGAGGAATGTAAAGAAGACAATTCTTCCGTAAAATGAGAAGAGATGGGGAATGGGATAAATAATTTAAAGTATCGAGTCATTTTCCGAAAGTATCGATCGCTATCGATACCACCCAAGTATCGAGGGTATCGAGGTATCGAAAGTATCGAGGACTCATTCCTAATACATATATATATTTGTTTGCAATAATATATTGTATTTTGGATGTATCTCTTTTATTTCAAGCTTTTGTTCAAAAAAACTCGGGAACAATGGCACTGGAATATTCCGCGGTAATTTACATGCACATTAATAACATTAGTGAGAAGGTCAACTTGCAAAAGTGTTAATATGAATGACAGGTATCAACTTCCATTTCAGTACAACTGAATGAATCACCACTATTGGTTTAATACATGTAAGACGGCTCATCATCTCACTGTTCTCCTCGTTTCAGTTTTCTGTAAATTCTATTATTCATATTGTGAAATAATTTAAACTGGACCATTTTCTAAATATAAAAATAATAAAAATTGATTCTTCATTTAAAATATTGGACATAGCTTTCTGAGTGGAGAGAACGAAACAATTGATGGCTTTTGAACCACGAATTGCATATTACTGACCTCTCGAATACAGCGCTAAATCTTTACCGGCACAATGCATTCATGTTCAATTATACTTCATGGAGAATGATTTACATTCTGCATGCAACATTTAACGCTACGTATTGCAGCGAATTCGTGTACCAACTCTGCCCCCAGCGCTCCAGTGGACCTTCATGTGGAATGCGTTTTGATTGGATACACAGCGGCGCGTTAGTTGCGATGTTGGTGATTAATGATTGTGTATAGATCGATAAATATGCGTGTTTTTGAAGAAGTTTGTAATTTATAAGGAGACGGCAGTTATGGTAAAGTTTCCGAAATATATTTGTTTTAGATAAAAAAAAAATACATGAATAACCAGTGGAAAATGGAAACGGTAAATGAAATGCGTTCTGTTAGTATGCATCAAACATTCATATTTTAAGAAATCAGTGAATAGTACTGTGGTACTTCTAACAAGTTTATTTACGTCTACAACAAAAAGCAAAACAAAAATTAATTTACAATGTTTTATGAATTTCCTACCGAAGATATTACTACCTAGTTTTCCGATTGTTATGAGCACTTTCTAGGAACGTGCAGATAGTATCATATCTACTGATGATTTTGTTATAAAATTAATTAGCAGATAGTACCATATCTATTGATTTTCTTACAAAATTAAATAGCAAATTGAGGTATTTTGTTGCATAAAACACCAAATAATAGCTCCCAATAGAAACATAGCTACTCGCAGGAATATAGTAGATGTGCCTAGGGTTCTGCAGAATGTCTCAACAAGATTAATTACTATTTAAACCTGTCCTTATTGTCGTTGCTTTGATCAAAATGATTAATCTTCTCCGCCCATTTCTATTAAACAAACACCCACACTATTTCATAAATAAATGTATTTGGCTTTTTGGGGTCGATTGTCCGCCTTTACCAGCTAGCTAACGGCGTCCTCCATGCCTGGGCCTAGTTTAATTGCCACTCTTGAAAGGTAAGAGAGACATGTGACGAACATGACGTATTCCCTTCACCGTAACTAGCAAATTCCGACTGCCTAAGCATTTCTTGGTAACACAGCTACAGAAACTGAGTAGATTTTAAAGAAAATCTACAACTCTATTTTTGCCCTGACCAGGAATCGAAACCCGGGATCGTACAACCGGAAGCTAGTACGCTGCCCATGCACCTTAAGGCTTCATTGCGCCAATTCTTCACACAAACAAAAGTAGATGAAAGTACATACAATAAGTTTAATCAGCTTTTATTTTAATTTTATGAGCAATATTTGTTTTGGATTCTTGTACCTTAGCTTAGTTTCTGTTTCTTATTAATTCATTAATTTAGTTTATTCAATCGAGGAACAACATTGTTTGGCACGGTAAAATGGTTCGTATTCTCTTAATATGACCATAGCCAAAGCGACGTCTCGAGGTCCATATATAGAAGCATTTTTCTACGTCGGCGTATTAAAAGAACCTTTTGGGAATCGTTTCTTCAGGCAGTAGCGACTCTGGGGATTTCTACACAGAGATTACTTAGTAGTCCCTCTTTCGTTGGGCATGTGCAAATCTGAAGATAACTTTTTATAAATAACATACTTTTTGTACGCTGATTTCTTGCGAAAATGTCACTCCTATGTTTTGGCTTACCAAATGGCCTTCATGAATAATTAATGTATTTCAATTTATAAAGTTATGCAATTAAAAATGTGAGTAACTTAGTAATATTATCATTTTACTAGGACTCTTCTGAATCAATAAAATTCTAAAAAGTATATACGGTTCATTTGAATATAAAAAAGGTAATAAATGTAGATGTCTCCTATTTATTAATTGACGGGGACCTGTACGGATACCTCGTATTTCTACGCGACCAGTTACGTAAGAATTCCTTCACTGATTAAACAATAGCAATTTTTAAATAGGTTAAAATAGGGCTAAAACTAGCGATTTTATGGTAATGACATTAATTTTCAAATGTGATTTCTGTCACTGGCATTTTTTCTATAGTATATTTATGCGTATATTTTTCATAACGCATATTTTCCAGGCAGACTTTTGCTTCGGCATGTACAGAAAAATACACTGCCCCATATTGTGAGGGCCATTTAAAATGTCCAGAAGCCTTGTAAAACAACGTGTTTTACTTATTCATCATTATCAGTTGTCTACTGAGTTTTTGATTTGATTTAACACTATTGGTAAGCAGTCAGGTTTGAATTGTGTCAAAGGAAAATAACATAAAATTTTTACTTTCCTTCCGTTTAAAATTTTCACTTAAAGTGCATCTTCTTTTTCATCACAGATGGTAACATACGACTACTTTATCTACCCTAGCTATCTTCATTTTAACTTCGTCCGGTTTCATATGCTTCGAACTCTTCCTACCTCAGACTTTATTCACTTATTGTGAATAATATTGTATAAATCAACCGGATAATTCTGGAATTAGCCAGATTTTCACTTTATCGGTACTACTTTATACTCCCACTGAGGTATATCAGGATTGTCTTTCGTCTTCCTCACAAAAATTACATTCTTGTCTACGTCCCTTCAATGAGTAAAATATAATCACTAGGGGGCGGACTTTAATGAAATGTAATTTTCTTCTTTTCACTTTAGAACAATGCCGTTTAGAATAAAAATTTATTTTATGTTACGACGAAAGGAAATGACCCATTTTTATAGGTCATTATTTTGCATTTTTTCTCGATTTCGACTAATAAGTCATTTTTTACCTTTCCCGTCGTTTTTAATAGTACTTGTTTCAAATAATATTCACTAGATGCAACAAATGTTCTTGACAGAATTAATCAGCAGCTTATTGGATGTGTTCGCTCAAAAATTGTTTTTACAACCGTTGTATGTAATTCTTGTGACGTATATCAGCGCCATTGCCGGTTCGGCCAATTTTGGGATAACTAAAGACAGATTTCATGGTATAAAAACAGTCTAACGTTTGCAAACAAAAGTTTGCAAACTGAGTTCACTCCAACGAATGGAAGAAGCCTCAATTACGTCAGTAACGTATCGAACAGCTTCAGTTATTCATCCGAACTGATTTTGATAAAAAAAAATTATGTCATTTTTCTTTGGTTTTAGGGCATTTAAAAAGCATTTTAAGAGTATTTTATTGATAATTTTTGGCGATGTTTTAAGTCATCAAAAAAACCCCTAATAATCACACACACTCTGTGACCACTTAAATCCTCATGTCACTCGACGCCGATGAGCGGCAAATTGTCAATGCTAATTGGTTGCAGTGGTGGAGCTGTGTTGTTACTTCCACGCGTCAGCCGGCGCCCAGCGCTCCAGCGCCTCCCCTCCCTCTCCCCATCCTCCCTCCCCCTCCCCTGCCCCATCCGACCGAGCGTCCCACCGCCCTACCGACCAAGCGCCCCACGCGGGCAGTGGACTCAGCTGCAGCGTAGGCTGCGCGCGAAGCCGCTCGACGGGGTGGGGCCCCCCGGGCGGGGAGGTGGCCGCGCGGCGGGGGGTGGGGTGGCGGTGACGGCGTCGGGGCCTTCCATGCGGCTCTGGCAGTGGCGTTGGCTGCAGTGTTGGCTGTGTCGATAGTTGTGACGGTGGCAGTGGTTGTGGAGGTGGAGTCGGGGGCGATGGTAGAGGCCGCTGTTGAACCAACAAACGTCGCGCGCGCAAACATGCCGGCACATGTGCAGTTGTCCGTTCGGTCCGCGTGCACGATTCATTCGCTTGTACAAGATTGTTTCAAGATTGAATTGCCCGGATGATCTATAGATTGCCGTAGCACCTCGAGAGGAATAAAATACGAATAAAAACCAGTAAACGAATTGTCAAGAGATGCTCTGCACAGAAGAAAATGTACTTCTAATTAACGTCATTAAGCCGAGAGAAAATAACGGTCGCGGGCAAAGCTTCTATGCGGAAGCAATAATCGACGTGTGCCACTTAATACGTTCCACAATACACTTTCTCATAAGAGAAAATCAAAAATATATATATATCCTTTTTTGGAATCAGAGTACGCATATGTCGCCTAATGTAAATGACTCATTTGTTTTCATTGTTTGTAAAAGACGGTGAAAATTCTAAACAAATGCCGGCCGTTAAGAGTGGTTGTTTACTTCTTTTCATGGTTGTGTTACGCCGATTAAACAGTTCTAAAGGGTTCTGAAAATTATAAACAAGAATTAATTATCTATCTGAATTGCGTTAATGTTCCTAAAAAGTATACTGACAGTGTTTACTGCAAAAGCGTGATATGTTGGATTGGAAAGGTATTATTGGACGTCGAGATCCCTTCACTCCAATAGTACGTCAAAATTAATATTCAATTAAAATTAAATTCCAATATAGTTTTCATGAACTCTTTAAAAATGTATTGATTGTTAAATCATTAATTTTATTAATTTTTTGATAATTTAGATTTAACGGCGAAGCATAAACATAAAGTTCTTTTTTAATTATTCTTTAAATGTTTATTGATATTTTTTCCAATATTTTCTTAGATTTTGTATTTTTTAATAACATTCAGGAAAGGTTGTGGGAATATCTAGATGTACGAAGGTATTTAAACGCTTTATTCAATTTATGCTTCCCTCTGCAATCCGCCCAAAAGTAATGTCTATGAAAAAGATGCTATGTAATAGACCGTTAGTACGAAAGTACGCCAAACTCGTTCGAAAAATTTGTTGCATGTTAACCACTGTGCCCCAGCACTCCGATTCTGCTGCCGCCTCCATGGACCTTGGCATTCCGCACGGTCGTGAATCAGCCTGCTTCTGCGCAGCCAACCTCAACGCACGCGTCTGGTCCAGAATAATGTTTGGAGATGGAATTAAAAATGAAATTTATTCCCTTAACGATTCAAACCAAATCGATTTGCTGGGAAATCGAAAATGAAAGATGAAGTGTTTCAAAATAGTGTAAAAGAGGCGGATTTTGATGCAATGCCAAAAATTATCAATAAAATACCTTTAAAATGTTTTTAAATTTCCTTAAACGCAAGGGAAATAGTAAGAAATGTGAGCCAAACCATTTCGAACGAACATCTCAAGCTGGATATTTTACTAATGTAATCGAGGCTTTTTTTATTCGTTCAAGTGCAAGTCAGCTCGCAAACGTGAGGTTTGGACTGTTCTTTTTCAGGAAATCTCGATCTTTAGTTATCTCGAAATCGGTCAAACTTGGAGCTGATTGACGTTACAAGAACCTTCAATTACATTCAACGACTGACATTACAATTTCTGAGCGATGAAATCCAATAGGTTGCCAAGAATTCAGTGGAAAACATTTCTTGCATTTCGTAAATATTATTTGAAGCAAATATCATTAAAATGATATTAAAATCGATGAAATCAGCGAAAATACATTAAAAATGATGGGGGACATGTAAAAAATGACTTAATAGTTGATATCGAAGAAAAATGAAAAAAAATGACGTAAAACGGGTCATTTCTGTGTGTCAATTTCGACACTAAACGGCATTGTTCTAAAGTGAAATGAAAAAGTGACATTTCATTAAAATCCGGCCGCTACTGATGAAGTTAAATCTTAAAGGGGCAGAAGCACCCGATTTTACCAGTTCAGTTTTACTCGTCCCAGCCAGCGGGAATGTCTGTGGCCACAATTTCTGCCCAGTAAAAGCGTCTTGAACGAAACTGTCAGCTTCTGATTTTCTTGAGAATATGGTTACCTGGTTGTCTGTAACCATAGTTTCAATCATTACGCTGCTCCGAGTAGGGACTTGAGACATATGCCACGCATCGTCGCCCAGAAAACGGGCACCATTCCCGTCACCTACCATCCATTAGTCACTCTCCCCCATGTGTCTGTCTCTCTGTCTCACTCCCTCCCTTCCTCTCTCTCTCTCCCTCTCTCTTTCTGTTTCTCTCTAACAATCTCTCTCGCTCTCGCTCTCTGTCGCTCTCTCGTTCTCCCGCTCTCTCTTGCTCTCGCTCGCTCTCTCGCCCCGCGCTCTTTCTGTCCCTTTCTCTCTCTCTTCCTCTCTTCTCTCCTTCTCTCTCTCTTCCCCTCTCTCTTTCTCTCTCTCTCTTTTCTCTCTCTTTCTCTTTCCTTTCTTTTCTTTTAGTCTTTTTTTGCTGAATTTTTCCCCCAAAATAAACTTTTATTAATTCCATAAAAATTATTATTATTATTATTATTTTTATTAGAGTTATTTTTATTATTATTACTTACAGCTGCCGAATTATAAACACACTCTGTAAACCCGAACGGACAGTCTGGTGGCGCATTCGGGAATCACTTAAATGTGAAACGCAACACAGATTGATACAACTGTGAGGGTGATTGACTGAGAGGGAATGGGAACTTGGTTAGATGTATTGTTCCAGGCGGACAAGTTTTATCCGATCGGGTTTGCGCGTTTTGTGTCCCATCGCACCCCGAAGGCGCTCACAAACATCCTATTTTATCCGCCAGGGTTACCGTCACGATTTAAACCGCATTCCGGAGGTTTCTATAAACTCGTTTTAGAAGTTATACCCGTACGGGTTTACAGCCACAATGAAAAAAATGTTCACCCTCCAAGGTTTTTTTATCAGCATTCGGTACATGATCATGGGCGTAGATGTTCAGAATACGACCTTGAACGAAGCCGTATCCTGAATGAAATCAGCAGCTGACGGAATTCGTTAGCGAGAACTTTACCCCTAGGCTAGGTCCAACCAGAAACGTTCGTGTCTTTTTGGATGAGTAGATTCAATTGATATTGTTAACACCCTCCAGTCAATTCCAGTAAACCTCTGTGAAAAACCACCCCTCTTAAACGACTACCCGCTCAACAAGTATTTTTTTTTTGACGCACCCAAATCCATATATTGAAAGTAAATTGCACCTCTGTTAGCGAACTATCATACTCATCGACCACCAACCAGACCTTATACAGCTATTTTTTTAATTTGCCCATTTTAAGATATCACTTTCTGGAAAATTGTAAGAGCAAACTATATCGAACTTTCAGTGGTTAAAATGAAAATTGGCGAAGTTGTAAACAGCATTCGTGCGACCAATCCTTTACATGAACTTCAAACCTCGTGAATCTCGGGAAGCAGGGATGGGCCCTAGGAACATGTAGCAATGGACCGAAGCCATTGATACGGTACCATAGCTGCTCTTTCCATTTAAATTGCACTCCTTCTAGTGTGGCGTTGGATATGAAAGTGATCTAAAATTTAATTCTTTGAATTAACAGAGAGTTTTTCACCTTACCTTCCTCGAATAATATCTGTTACAGTGGAATATCAGTAATGGAGGTCAGAGTTATCGACTTGCCCTCTAACATCAGTGTATGGGTTGCGTCTGGAATCTATTCCCGGCGCTCGACACAGTCTCACTGCCTGATGATTTTTTTAATGTGTAAAGAAGAAAAGGTTGGGGTTCCTAAGACATTATGTTCCACAGGTATGACATGTATGAGTTTACTCAAGATAATGAAGGTATATTACTGGTAGACAGCTATTTAGATTAATAAAACTGAAAATGATTTAAACGTGTAATTTTAACCAAAAAAGAAGAAGGAAATGGATACATTTAATATCTTAAAAAATAGTGAATATCTGAAGACATTTACATCAATAGGCAAATTAAAGCTTCGTCAAAAATGTTCTTTTTTCATAATTCGTGCATACGTTTTAAAATCCATTAAATATGTTTTAGAGTAAACTCCGATACTAGGAATATAGCAAGGATTCCCAACCTTTTTGTTTTAACGACTCCCTTACGTTTTCTTTATAATATACAGTATCCATAATCATGACGCAAATAATTATATATGCATAAATACTTTAACACTTAACTAACTACACTTACGTTCTCCAATTTTCTTGTATCGTTGTGTCGTATCGTACTTTTCAATTACGATACTTCCGCTTTTGAGTAGCTGAGTTTTTAATCTTCACTAAAATGCCATACAAAATGTTGGGTGTTTTCTTGAAGAACCGACTATGACACTGATTTAAATGATTTCTAATGAAGTTTCTTTGTAACTCGAAAGTTTTCTAAGAAAATGAATTCAAAAGTGCACATTCTTAGAAACTCTCAAATAACATCTCACAAAATAATGGAAATTTGCAAATAGGGCCATGTTTTACTCTTCTACGATTGTCTTAAAGTCATGTTTCAGTTTTACTGTTACGGGACCGAAAAATTGAGGAAATCCGAAAAAAATATTTTAGACTTGTAAGGCCCCAAGCGCGTGTTAGAGGGGAGAGCGCTGCCTCACCTTGGGTGGTGGACTGAAAATATCCGTTAAATATGAGGCGCAAAAAAATCAAAATTACTCAAAAAATTGTTTATCTAATATATGACAATATGTATATCATTGAGTTTGTCTTTTTACGCTTGTCATGATAGACTAGAAAATTGTACATTCCTTTGAAAAACAGTCACCTCAAATCTTGTAAAATTCAAGTGATGAAATGGAAACAATACATACATCAATTAGTCCCATTCCTCATGCCTTCCGTGAAAATCGCATTGAAATAACTTCAACAGTTCAAGAATTATAGGAGGTCCTAAAGTTACGTGATTCATCTTGTATATAAATTAGCCCCATTCCCTAATGCACTTGTGTGAAAACTGCATTGCAATAACTTCAATCGTTCAAAAATTGCAGGTGGTGCTAACGTTTCGTGACACACTCTGTATACCCAGTTTATACCATCCATTCCATGACACAATACGTAAATAAGAGTTATTCATGTAATTGGTAGTCACTTCGCACAAGTAGTCAATGGTTTCTTAAATTTTTGTGGAAACGCGTATAAATGAAAGATACACTTGTACCACCAAAATGAGCACTCTGTCCACTAGACCATACCTTATCTGCCATCGACCTGTCGGACGTGAAGTACATTTTGTAATTTGAGAGAAACAGCAAAAACCTCAAATTATCACGATGTGATAAGATTATTTTGCGATATTTCATGTTGTTATATCCTCTATACAAAGTCTTTGCCTTCAATAGGATTTTTCTGTTTGGGGTTTTCTAATGTGGTGCCTTTCACTCTTTCTAATAAATTAATGGAACGCGATGTCATTCTCCAATTATAAACCTATATTGACTGAATAAATACTATTTGAGTTAAGATTTTTAACAAATGTATAATTAAATACATTGAATCACGTGATGCAAACCACAGATTCACTAATATTCATAATTCGTAAATAACTATTGAATTCTACGCCTTGTTTAAATTTATAGCATCTTTCTATTAATGAAAAATATATAATAATGAACGTTTAAGAACATTTTGAAGAAATATATCTGAGCCGATAATCTGATGATATGAAGGACAGTTTGACAGTATTCTGAGAATAGAGTTTACAATGTACGTGTTCGAGTTGAATGACTTGAAGGCCACATATAACAGTAGTCTCAAGACCCCTTTTGACATCACCTTCCAAACAACACGGCGTTATGTAGGTAACGTCGTAATATGTATTTCTATTGGTACATTGAAAACAATATTTCACAACACGAGATTGATACATACATCTTTATTATTCATAACGCACGTTCCAACTTCGCAAGTGTATTTAACTCTTTAAATAATAAATATTCTCTTAAATTGAAGTTATACAGAACACGGAAAGACCACGATTCCTCTCTTCTCAATCGCCATTACAGGAGTTTTCTTCCGAAAGTAAAAGTCTTGTTTTGTTTGCAGTTGACAGTTGTGTCACTTGAATTGAAAATTATATTTCTTGGTTCTTTGTCCATATAGACGAGACGAAGTAATTTCGAACTGTAAGGATGACTGTCAGCATGTTCTTGTAGTAATACAAATCGATTATAGTTGAAGGAACACAATTTTGCAATGTTTCCGAAGCAAAAGTTGTCTTTATTGACAGTGAGCTATCATAATATCCGTACACACTGTTGACTTGATGGTCGCGAGAGGTTTCACTTGAATCAGCAATCTATTTTGTTGTCATTGTACGAGTATTTATCATTAATTTCTGATTAATCAGTGTATTAAATATCACATTTCAAATTTTTTTTTTCTTCCTTTAACATTATTATTTCTTGCAAACCAATTTTCTAGATTCCTCTGTATCATGAAAATGTGAATCATCTTTTTAATTTTTTGAAATGAATAACTAAAAACTGAATTGAATGTTATTGACTCACTGCAGCATATCGAGTAATAAGCGCTGCGAGGAAAAATTTAAAACGGCCTTTAATTCATTCAGTTCTAGTTTTAATTTTCTTGTTTTGTTTTTTATCCTTTCGGTCGTCGATTTCTTGTTGACCTTCCTATGATGCAATTCGCATCGATAAGAAAAGTAAAATGTGTCCTTCGTCGCCAAATGTCTTATTTATGACAGCTTTAAGACGAAACGAACCTGCAGTCGTTCACCTTGGTTAAATTCCTTGAAAGGAATTCTTTAAACAAAACTTCGTTCTTTTACTTGGTTGAATGTAGTCACCGCGACATAGTAAGTATATATTTGCTCTATATGACATTCATTGAAGATTAATTTAGTTAAACCTCTTAACAGCGAGAAAGAGCTGGTACTCGTGGAAGTAGATTATCCGGTAGAAATTAAAGAAGCAGGGTGAATGTGTGAAGAGTAGCAAAGAATTATGCCCGACTTCGTTTCCTATAGTAAGTTACATCTGTGTCTCCAAGTTTACAAGTAATCCGACAGTTTGTTAATGCATTTCACTTGTTATTCTTATTTATTTGCAGAAAATGTTATTCTTTGGCATTAACATTTCAAACTACATTAATTCTCGTTTCGGAGCAAAGGTAGTTATCATCTGTTGCTCTTCATGCTATACATGGTGTCCCACCAACTGAGAACAGAGTTGCCAGATGTGTTTCGTGCTCTTTTCCCTCCACTACTACAGACTTTCCCCAAATAGCCAATCCAATGAAACAAAATTCCCTAAATTTATTTTATCCCCATTTTTAATTTAATATAAACCATCACGTCAAATTGCCATAAAATATGCGAAAGTAGAAACGGTATATAATGTCAAACTAAAGTAATAGTTTGTTTTTAATGAATAATAGCCTGACATTCAGGATCATTTTCCCAAGAAGGCTTGTGTTGCCATGGATTGCACTACAGTACCGGCAGCGTTTAACCAACTCTACCAGTTTGATTCGCTGTTGCCTTACATTACTACGCTCCTGGCATCACTAATGACAGATTAATTAAATTTCAAAACATTTACACTTACTGACATGCGACGACACGTCTTGATATCATGTTCATAACCTTCGTCACAGCCGAACCTTATCGCCTCCGTGACTTCGTGTGAATCAGATGAGCGGCAACGCTGAACGCTAGCTGTGAGAAGTAAACACATCCTCGCAAGCTGATTGCTTGAGATCAGGTCACATGATAGTACCACAGCACGTGGAGAGAGATCTGTCAGAGTCGCTTATACGCTGCCGGCACCGTAATGTTAGCGCGCATCCGCCGCAAAGCCACGGCCAGACCGACGCCGGCACATTAGCTACCCGTGCAAGGGTGCGGTGAATCCCCTTGGGAAGACGGAAGCAGTCTACCCATTTGGGTAGAGCGTGGCATCACAGGAAAATTCCACCCCGTTAAATAGAGAGCGAAGATTTGACCTATCCGAGGACACGCTAGATCTCCCGCGTCGCCCGAAACCTAAATCAGCGAACGAAAGCGCCATACTGTTTTGTTTTGTTTGTTTTTTTCGAAGTAGTGGGGGAGGAAAGGGGGACAAATCTACGAGAGAACGAACAGAGAGGCGCGATAAACATTCAGGAAGAGCAACACGAGAGATAAAAAGCAACTAAAAAACATACCAGTGAACTCCCCATTACATTTCTGATACCTGTGAACTCTTATGAACTTATATGCAGTGCAGTGAAGTGAAGTGAAGTGATTTCATTTCTTCTGAATATGACTGAATACGTTCTGACTGGTGTGTATGTGACGATTCCTTCTTTTATGTATAAACGCGTATATGTTTGTATGTTTATATTTGTGAATATGTAAGTTTATTCATTTATATGTTAGTGTATATGCATTTTAATGTTTAGTATAGGAATGTAAATGACATCTGCATATAGAGGAAATGACAAAGTCAATTTGTTTGTTTATATTTATTTTTTATATATTATTATTTTATTTGTAATTGTAATTTCGCATTCTGCCACCGGGCATCATCTGCCCAATTGAAGAATAAATTTCTATAAAAACTATAAAACTCTTTAATGCCCTGCAAATTTTGTGGTTGTCGTGCCCAGATTCATGAAAATTGGGGGGGGGGGTCAGCAACTCGCAGGCGGTGGTTGGGTGAAGCAGTGCCGGTTCCGCATATTGCAATATTGAACATTCTAAAAACTAAGTAAATAAGTAAATAAATAAATAAATAAATAAATAAATAAACACCCGGCACTGCAACATGCGCACTCTAACAAATGCTATCCAGTGCTGTGCGTCACGGTAACAGACTGTCACCTTCTTTGCCGCAGACATCGCCCCGTCCGATGCGTTGAGGTCAGCAACCTTGGTCAGTCTGCATCACTCTGATCATTACGGTATGCAGGGATCGAAACAGAGACCTTCTGTTAAATAAGACAACTGCGATCAAATTCAGTCCATGTCAGGGCAGTGTTGTGGTGAGACCAGTATAGTAATATTCTCATCAAATTAAAAAGGAAAAACAACTGCCAAGAGACTTCCAAATAGAAACTAGTTTAATAAAGTATCGATAATTTTTTAACAGTCTGTAAAACTTTAGTAACGTAATGACTAAGCCAAATCATCTAAAATATCCACAAGTGTAACGCTTTTTATGTGTTTCTGAGAGAATTTTTAAATTTCAATAAACTCCGTAATAGTCACTTGGTGGCTTATGTTACAAAAAAATTAAAAATATATTTTCATATTAAGTAATGGATTATAAATCTCCTACCCTGCGCTGTACCGTTTGGGGGAGGTTAAGAGAGATAAAACAGCCGTGGTGAACAAAACGCCATAAACAGTAAGTCATTGAAATTCGGTCGCCCCATTAATTTCCGCTCTCTGACTCCCATCAACCCAATTTCGGCTGAACGACACTCTAATGTGATATCCCTCCTACAGGTAATAGTCACTACAATTCGGCGAAGTGGCGGATGGTTCATCAGAGTATTTTCTTCGTTCCATTCTGTAGCGGGTTGGATGAAATTGCCAAGGGTCAATATAATCAAGAACATGTTCAATATTTTTATACTGTTTGATTTAATTCTTATATTTATAAAAAATAAGTATGATAAGATGAGTATTCTTGATATGAACTCGATAAACTATGTGTTGTTAATTAATTAATTACTCAAGATATCCCCACATATTTTCTCATCAATTTTGTTCCGTTTTCTTTCCCCCCAAGGAAAAAGGTCACCATTTGGGGGAAACATTTCTTCATTCTAGCAAACTTTACTATGGACATGGCTTCATGGCTTCTAAACGGTTCAAGATAGCGAAATATAGTTTTCCCTCAACAATACTGAAACTTGGGACAAGTAATAAGCTGTAAAGATATTGTTTAATACTTTAAGTTTTGGAGAAATTCAATCATCTTTTATTTTTTTTAAAATAGGACTACATATAGATAGTAATAACAGTTTCATAGTTTTTACTTATGATGAATAGTTTATTAGAAGAGCAATACAATGATCTATCATTTGGTATTATTTTTAAAAGATAATATTGAGTATAAAGTTATACTTTCTGGTTTCTGATTGGAAAGTAACCGGGTGAAATTACCTTTTACTTCCCCTTATTACGTTCGTCTTAGTTAAATATGGCTAAATTACCCAAGCGCATATCGCAAATTGCAAGGTCAAATGGAAATAATCACAGTGGAAAAATTATTTCAATTACAAATGTTTTAAGACCTGCCCGTGTTGCTGAGACGGTGCCTTCAAACCCGATCTTAAACGATTTTATTCCTTTCGCAGCATTTCTATCATTCCTCTCAATCGAATATTTAGAATGTCGTCCAACACTTGAACAGCTTTTGCTGCTATAGATCACTAGTTATACTATACGGATTCTGGTAAAAGCACAATGTAAATCACAAAGCAAAAGCACAATCACGTACATAACACATTCAAGTACGATGATGCATTGTTGATGTATATCTGCTTGTCTGTACTTGGCGCGGCAGCCCGCGCGTGGGCCAAGGCCTACCAGCAGTGTCCCGGCCTCGCGGCCATGGGTTAAGAGGGTACTTGTGGTCAGCACGAAGACATCCCCACGCCGTATTCTGGTCTTCTCAAACTGAGAAGTGAATTTTCCCATCATCACACAGCAGCATATACTGGGACATAGCAAGGAAAATGCACATGATAATCTTGCCCGACCGGGAATCGAACCCGGAGTCGCGTCATGGCAAGCGCAAGCACATTGGCCACAGAGCTAAGCCCCGAGGACGCATTGGCGATGTACCTCTCAAAAATTAGGAGAGAGGGAACACACAGTATTCGAGACGAGACAATCTTGTTCTGAGAGATGAATTTTATATTGAGAATGCATCTTTCTTTCTAATGAAATTTTGACTAAAAACAGCAGAATAATACACAAACACACATACAGAGAACTATCTGCTCCGGATCCCTTCAAGTACACGTAGTACATATTCTATCGGTCTTTTACTGCTCCCTATATGCGTTCACGCTCGTAGTGTCTATTCTGCAGGGGCGTCTTCTTTGGGTGTGCAAATCGTTTGCCAACGCCCAAGGAAATAAAAAAATCATTTTTTCCTTTGAATTTATTTATATTTTTTCATTGATTCGGTCTTCCGTGCGTCATAAATAGGCACCAGAGCGTCCATGGAAGGCAGGCAGTACGCGAGCGCAGCTCAGGGCGTTGGTGAATGCCTCCAACGTCTTCAGGTCGGATCGGGAGGCGACAGCACATGCGCGCGACGTCCCCCTACTCAAGGATGAAGCGTGTCAAGGCATTAGATATCGATTTAATGACCTGGTGGAGAGCGAGCGTCCGTGATCGTGATATTCTCCGTTGCGCCTAGCAGCCTTTAGCGATACTCATGAAATTTGTGCCATTTTTTGATAAAGATAATGAAAAAGTGGAACGATGGTTTTAAATACTTGCTTTTCTTCCCTTTCGTATGAAGAAAAGGAACAAGTAATTGAGTAATAGCCGATCGTGTCCTAACCTGATAATATTTCATATTTTAATTTTTAAAACGAGAACCGAGGAATGGGAAAAGCGTCGAACATGTCTTTTAGATACTATAAATTGTATTATTCCAATATTCGCGATAGAAAATTCAACATCCCAATTGTTGTTATTTTGCGACTATCTTTTCTTCCAACATTATAATTTAAAATAAATAAGGATTTTGTTTACATAATTATATTTTACTCTAAATATGTAAGCAAAAATAGTAGTGTGGCTGTTAACACTTTCCCTCGCTGCTAACGCTCTAGGTCGAGATTGAGGAGACGCCATTGGTATACTCCATCATATAAGGCGTTCCAGGCGCCAGCCTCCTTTGCCAGCGGTGAAACATTGCAGTTCCCAGAAGCGTACGGCGGAACATGCCGGGTTAGCTGACGCCGCACATTGCAACACGCAAATTGCGTAGAAAGCGCTCCGCACTGGCGCCGGAGACTGCTAACTAGGCGCAAACACTGGTTTGGGAAGACTTTTTATTCCGGCGAAAGTAATTTCCCTTTCTAATACTACTTTCATTAACTCGTTACGATTTTCAGTAAGAAACAGGGACATGCATTTCTCGAATGCAGAAAACAAATATTCTGGGGATCTGTTTTTACGATTATTTTTTTATTAAAATCGACAAAAAATCAGAATACAAAATAATTACTACAGATGGCACTGTAAAATAGAATGTGAAACAGTTTTTTAAATCTATATTTTGCGATCATGGTATTTTTTCTTGATTTTATTTAATATTTCAGTTATCATACCACGAAATACACAGGAAGTACCATTGTACCCGCCAACGGAGAGTACCACAATGAGGGAAGGGCTGAGATTTTTTCACATTGGATCTCAGTGGTCTTGGAGGAACACAAAAGAAACAATCGTACGGATTGTGACGTACCGCCTGAACTTGCGTAAGGGTATTTTGCGGAAACACAATATCTACCGATTTATATTATTATATTGATATATTATTATATGCTGTTTAAAAACAATTACGCAGACAGAAATCATAAGCATAATTGGTTTCGCGCCAAATGACTACCGAACTGTAAGTTTCTTATGATTCCGTAGAACGAGGGTCCAAGACAGTGGATGTGTAACTAGCTGTAAGGTCAACCGCGCGGCAGAGCCAAGGACAGATGATGCTTAGCAAGGCGGTAGTTAGAACGCCGTTTAATAATAAATCCCAAAGTATAATATCACCATTTTTATTGCTGATGCACATACATTCGCTACTCCTCTTATATCGCAGTGTGGAGAAAGTATTGTAATTCTGCAACAAAAAAAAGCCAAAATGCCTTTTACGCTTTGGTTCATCGGCATATTCATCAGTCATCACACCTAGGTGGTGGATTAAATCTTGATGACGAGAGACTAGTTGGAAAAACGAAATAAGCTTCACGAAACCTCCGACAATGAACATTTCGCCTCCAATCCCAAAGTGTGCGGAGCGTCCGAGATTGATCCCAAAGTGGAAAAGGAGTCTGTGAAGGGCTTGTGGTCCATCCCTGCTCGTCACAGCAGGCCCTGCTCCTCGAAGTGCAGCGCAGCGCTCCCGGGCCGGCGACGCAGCGCCCCCCCGACAGGCCGTCCGCCAGCGCCTCGTGGTACAGCTCCATTAGACGCTCGCCGCACTGCGCGCGCACTTCCTGCAGGCGACATTTATTATTATTATTATTATTATTATTATTATTATTATTATTATTTATTATTATTATTGTTGTTATTATTGTCATCCTACTTTTTCTCAGCTACTTTTGCTGGTAAAAATGCTCACCTTCCCCAGAGTTGTTTTGGGGACAGGTTCGGTCACAGAAGAAGAACTTCATTTTATATCTAAACTTACGACAGAAATTTTCTAACGATATGGGCTGTTTGCAACAAAACTGCGCGCTGTCCCATGTTCAGAACGTTTTTCCGTAGTTTGGGTTCTGTTAAGTTTTAGGAATTTTTTTACTGACCAGGCCCTTCCGCCGATATCACGAGTGGGTATGTTTTGGTAGCATTTAATTTCCAAACACGATTTAGTTCATAGGATAAGTTTTCATATTTCGAAATTTTTTCTATTTCTTTCTGTTTGATGTTGTGGGATAATGGTACTGCGATGTCTGTTATTACTCCTTCTTTCTTCTTTTTATCTATGAGGAGGGATAATAATAATAATAATAATAATAATAATAATTATTATTATTATTATTATTATTATTATTATTATCATTGGCTGAAATAGCTCAGCAACTTTTGCAGCACCCTAACAATTGTTGCAGTATCCTACCAAACGGGCCACGGACCACATGCAGTCTTCCCTTCCTCAAACTTGGCCTCTCTTCTCCCTTTACACACATACTTACCCTTGCATGCCTTATACTACGATTAGTGCTTGTCCCGTCTGGGGCGATGCCCCTTTGGGGTACATAACCTGGAGAGAGAGAAAGTCTACAAGGCCGTCTTGTAGATTGGCGTCGGATCTTGTTTTAGATGGGTACGAAAACCGCCACTTCCGGGGTTATAACTCTCAGTACTCTAGCATATCTAATAACCATAGCAGTTGATGCGTCCTTGTATAAGTACCCGCCATTTTTAGAAACGCCCCGCAATGTAACATGTCATAGCACTAGTATTCTGACGCGGTTAGGAGAGCGACTCATTGCAGTGATGTGTCAATGTTGCTGCATAGATTTCATCACTTCACTGATTACTATCTCAAAATATCTATAAGCGGTTGTGTTAGTAAATAGATTTGATAAGTACCTGTGCGGATTTTAGAAATAGAGGTATGCCCCCCTACAGAACCTTCCTTTAATGACGCTCATATTTTACTCTTTAAATGGTTTTCACAAGCACAAGGACAACCCATTTCGCAGTTTTACGGCATTTGTTTCATATTATACAATGTCCATTTATTTAATTTCAGTTCATTTCATATTTGGCGTATTTTCGTAAATTCGTCATGCTGACAATTTTTATCATACAAGACAAATTTGTTAATTACTTTTCACACGATTTGTTAAAAATTAAAATGGTAAATATTCAAAACTGAGCGGTAATAAGTGTTTCATAACTCATCTTTCTTCCCAGCCTTTTGGCTAATTGATACGTAGCAGATCGCAAATAATTGTGCGTTTTTATCTCGGTCGGAAAAAAGTATAATCTTCGTACTAAATAATGTTTCTCCGATTATAACGTCAGTAAGCAAAATAAAGGAAAAGATTACTGTATTTTCATTGAAAATAATATCAACATGGAAAATTGAGTTTCTTACACCGCATTCCACCACGAGTATATTCCCGTTTCGTAAACCCAGAAGAAAACCCAGAAGCTCTTCCCTTGGCGCTATCTGCTTACTTACCTCGCTGGGGCAGGAGTAGAAGAAGATCTGGAGATCCACCGCCGGCGATCCCCAGCGCACCTGATGGAAGTTGAGCAGGCGCGTCTCCGACACAGCGCCTGAGTGCGGGTCGTAGGTGAAGAGCAGGCTGTCTGCTCCGAAGTCGATTTTGTTCAGAACCAGCGGTTGCGCTCCGTCTGGCTTCATTGCCTCTACCTGCGCAATACGCCAATACCAGAACATTATCATACCGAACTAGTGTTGGGTGGTGAGAAAGAATGTCTTTATCGTATCCACTAATCCATTCACGTGAAAATTAAGTTATTAGTTTGGGTAACGAAGCAGCTTCATCGTCTGTACTTTTCGAATCTACGTATTATGCGAACATCTCGAAATTTTCAACTAGAGATTTAACAGGTATACAAAAGTATCTATTTTATCAGGTGGTCATTAATGGCGAATTAGAACAATTTTACGCCTCAGTTAATACAATTCGTACTTACTATTCAGAAATAAGGGAAAATAATAAATAAAAATATTATTTCTGGTTCGGTCAAGCCATACGGGCCCTCCAAGACCAGACTTGCCTTTCCGACGACCGGTTATGCCTGAAATAGGTCTGGTTTTTACCATGCTATAGTACTGTAAATCCCATAAACATTCTCGTCTGTATCTATAGAGATCTACATCGTCTACTCCAGACCTGCATGATTCCAACTACTGCTGCCTCGTGATCCATGACTAAACCTATTGAGTTTAGAGTGCAATACAATCAAATCCAATCCCATTTGAGTTTACATATAATTAAGACTAGCTGCAAAGGGTCAGTTTAGCACTCCTTTTCCCAATGCAGCGTCGCTGACGAGCAGATTATAGTATTCCGGTTCTAGTATCGTCGGTAGCGTATTTTCGACTCTTTATAGTTCGAATTCCGCAACTGCCTGGGAAGAGAAATATAACGACCAGGTTCTCTGGTAGTTTTTCTTGATTTCTTCTATCAGTACAAGGCGAGAACTGGAGCAGTACTATAACGGGACACGGATCACCCGCTATGCCCTCCCCGTTCATGTTCCCCTTTTCCCTTTATAAATATCGTTACATTTGCGTTAATGGCGTTACATACGAGACGCAGGACTAGTCTGAAGCTTAGATCATCTTCCAACTGAGAAGTTGCCCCGATAGAGAGTTACCTACTGGAGGTGGAAAGCCTGCAAACGGGGCGTGAAGATCAGCGGAATGTTCCAAAGGGGGTGAAATGCAGGCACTTCTTGGGACACTATATATACGGCCGTAGTGACATTAACGGCCGCAGTAGTAAATGCACACAAAATACCAAACCTATCTAATCAAGCCAACCTAATTGAGTCTCACGGAAACATAGTTTATTGACGTAGATTTGAGGAGCGCAGTTTGACGTTACTTACCAGTCTTCTGACGGCGACGTCGCGCAGCGCGCGTATCTTGGGCGCGAACCGCTCGTAGCCCGGCCAGGCGCCGACGGCGGCCGCCAGCGCCGCCGTGCAGTGCTCCAGGTTGAGGCCCCGCTGCGCGTCCGCCGCGCGGAAGCCCACGGCGCGCAGGTCCTGCACCGCACACACACACATGCACTTCACCACGCTCAGCACTAGAATAGCTTTCATCTATTGAAGCCCACGGCGCGCAGGTCCTGCACCACAAACACACACACATGCTCTTCACAATGCTCAGTACTAGAATAGCTTTCATCTCTAAGCGCAGGTCCTGCACCCCACACACATGCACTTCACCACGCTCAGCACTAGAATAGCTTTCATCTTAGAAGCCCACGGCCGCAGGTCCTGCACCGCAACCACACACATGCACTTCACAATGCTAGGACTAGAATAGCTTTCATCTCTAGAAGCCCACGGCGCGCAGGTCCTGCACCCCACATACACACATGCACTTCACCACGCTCAGTACTGAATAGCTTTCATCTAGTAGCCCACGGCGCGCAGGTCCTGCACCGCACACACACACCACATGCCTCTACCATGCTAGGCACTAGAACAGCCTTTTCATCTATAGAAGCTTCACGGCGCGCAGGTCCTACCACAACACACACAAAAAGCTCTCTTCACAATGCTCGGCACTCAGAATAGCTTTCATCTCTAGAAGCCCCCCCCATCTGCATTAGAATAGCTTTCATCTATAGTAGCCCACGGCGCGCAGGTCCTACACCCCATACACATGGACTTCACCACGCTCAGCATTAGAATAGTTATCATCTATAGAAGCCGACTGCCCGCAGGTCCTATACCCCATACACAAATACTTCACCACGCTCAGCACTAAATTCATTCCCCTCTCATCTTAAATAGCATTGTCGTCTAGGTTCTGCTGTTATAAAATTCCCGACACGCAGGTACTGCGCCACACATGCAATACACATGCATTTCATCGCACTCCGAATTAGAATAGCTTGTCGTTTGGGAATTCGAGATGTAGCGCACAACACGGAGGCCTGCGCCTCATGGCACACGCACACGCACTCGCACTGCACCACCTCAACATTAGAATAGCATTGACTATGGAAGACCACGGCCCGCATCTCCTGTGCCACAGACACATACGCTTATCCACTTCACTACGCTCAGTATTATAGTAGTATTATCGTCTGGGAATTCAAAATATAGGAATCGCCCATCTACAATTGGAAGACCACCACGCGTAGGTCCTGCGCCGCTCACCCATACAAATGCACATGCATTCTCTCAGCGTTAGAATATCATTATCGTCATTTGGAGTTTCACTATCAAGAAAGCTCACGGCGCGCGGTCCTCGCCATACATGCACTCAACGAAGCTCAGCATTAGAATAGCATTACCGTTTGGGAATTTGAAATATTGCGCACAGCCGCAGGTCCTACACCACACAAACATGCACTCTGAGCATGTGAATAACACGCTGAGCATTAGAATAACATTATTCGTCTGGTTACACACACATACACACACTGACACACACACATACACCCACACTCTCTCTCTCTCCCTCTCTCTCTCTCTCTCTCTCTCTCTCTCTCTCTCACACACACACACACACACACACACAACAGTACCAACATGCACTTTACCACGCTCGACATTAGAACAACATTGGGTTTGGAGTTTCGTATCAAAAATCTCACGGCGCGCAAGACCTGCAAGCAAAACAAATACACAACACACACACACATTGACAGTTCATAATTATTACATCATTATCATCTGGGGTTTTATAATTAGAAAGATATCACTGGCGAATTTATAATGGAAATCGAACGCTGCACAAGTGCTATACAGTGCAGTCCCAAAGTCTTGTTGGATGCTATTGTGCTTCGTTTGTCAACTCAAATCAAAAGTATGCAACAATGGAGATCGACTATTGCACCTTACATGCAAAAGGGTAGTGAAAGGATATCTCGTATTATTACGAGGAATCGCAAGGCTAGAGTTCTTGAAATCGTACAGAGGTACAACAGTAGTATTCAGGATGTTTGCCAGCACATCAATTACTGCTGTGGATGGAGCTGCGAAATCCACTAGTGTATCTCGCTTGGGATTCGTGAGCGCAATTATTACTTTGGTCTGTTTCGTAATGGATGAGGCAATTGACGAGGTCGATATGCACTCACCCCATTGACGTGCGACTCGTGGTCGCAGGGGAAGTAGATCGGCGCGAGTGGCGCCGACAGGTCGACTGTCGCGGGAACACTCGCCGCGTTTGGGAACACTTGGGAGAGGTACGTATAGGTTTCTCTTCTCTTCCATTTCTATACATTGATACTGTTCGGCGCTAAGCCGCCATCCTGATTGAGGTTTTGTGGGTTTACTCAATCGCTTAAGGCGTATGCCGTGATAGTCCCTAGTTTTGCTCTCCCATACGTAAATGTACAGATTTCCCTCCCCTCTTGTATGTTACTACCCTGTATCAATGTAGACTCAGTGGTTAGGCGAAGAGCAGGCCCTATGGCCTGAGCCTCACCATTAAAAAACTTATTATTATATGTTGAATTGTGAGGCGATATTCAAGTGAAGTTACCTATATCTGCAGCGAAACCTTATGTAGTCAAGTTCAAATGTGTGACATTTTTGCGCTGGTTCAGCTGATATTATAATATATAACAGTTACAAATAACGGCTGAAAAAATGTGCTTTCGAAACCCTACTACTTCTCAAATCTTTCGTGCTTCACCAGGTCATGGTTTTAATTTTCACAACTACTTTGACAGAAGAGAAAGTTGCGTACTCGTGCGCCGGAAAACGGCGAATTTTCGGCAGGAAAACTTACTTCTTACACATGTGATGTAACCAAAATCCATATTTGGTGGATACTTGAAGCTGAAAGTGCGATTGACGGCGAAAGGCCTTTCTGTCCATCTGTGGTCGACGCTAGCCGATTTTCTCCAAAAATTGATATGCTTTAATTGATCTGAACAAAATTTAGGCTTTGGAAGTTTTAAAGGGATATATTGATTTGTGATGGTACTTGATATGAATCTTCAAGGCAATTTTTAAAATTTTCTCAAAAATGGCTACAACATTTTTTAGTCAACTTTGTTTTCTGTTAGCGTAAAGGACGCTTTTTAAGAGGATGGTGTAAGTCTCATCTTCCTTGAAATCCCTGATTTTTCGAAAATTGACGAAGTGTATTTTTTATGCGTCTTGCGTGAACTATAATATTGAAGATACAGATATTTTCCTTAATGATACCTGTTCTCTAACAATATATTTTAAAATAAGATTAGGTTCAGTTTTCAAAAATACGAGTAGTTTTCGTGTAGTTTTGCGCAAAATACAGGTATAAGCAATTAAAATTGTTTTAACAATTATTTTCTCAAAAACGAGTCCAAACTTTTTCTTTATAATTTTCAGGGATAGAAGAAGAGACGGTTCAAAGAATGGCGCGGGTCTCATTTTCTTTGAATTCACTGACTTTTCGAAAATAACAAATTTTGAAATATTGCGAGAGAGTATGTGCAGTGATAGCATTACTAGTGTAAATAGATGTCTGTGTTTTTAGTGAGACATAAGAAATATAATGGTATAATGCAGAGTAAGTAATTTTAGGTAAAAAAACACATAAGCATGATCGTCATAATCTTAACAATGACTAATCTATGTTGTTTTGCGCTGAAAGCTTAGTTTTCCGCAGCAAGATTTTGTAATTTTGTAAGTTATTCGGTTACTACGTCACCTGAACAATCGGTTCATTTGCAAGACTTCAAATACTGTTGTAGACTCCAGAGTTTTTCCAACATCGAGTGAACTGGAATTCTTAAAGGCAGCTATTGGATTAAAGTCTTGATCATTTAAAATCAGGAGTGATTGCAGGGACGTGCGTGATGAAGCGTTGTCAAAATAAGCATTCAAATTGCGTCATTTCACAAATTATCCTTTCCTATCGTCTGTATCTGAAAAACGTATTTTAAAGGAACCCAAACTCCTAGACGCTACAGCAGAAGAGAAATCGTCAAGAAACTGTTGCAGTATGGACGCGTTTGTCAGCAAAATTACACCAAATGACTTTTGTCCATGTAATTGGAGAGAACTCGGCGATATTTTTTTAAACGACTCACCTGTATTACATAACCGTTCCACATAATTCACGAAAATGTGTGCTGTTATACCACCAGTCATTCCGCATCTTCCTAGGTAAACGTGCACTCACCCCAATGACTCTAGACCTCGTCGCGTTCGGAGGAAAACTAGTCCGGGGCAAACGTCAGGCCTGCAAGCGTGATTGGGAATTCTCGTAGAGACATGTAGTTCGCCATTGGAGTGACCCCTCGCTCATCGTGAAAACAATAAAAAATAATAGTTGAAATGTGAGATTTTCATTCTTCACTTCATCGGCTAATGTTATAATATTACGAAAACGTCATAAATAATATGCGAAAGCGTGGGCAATTGTTGCACTACTTCTCCCCAAACCCAGACAGTTTTCCCACAAGAGGGGGTTGTGTGTGCACTCACCCCGATGACGAGCGCGTCTGTGCGGTCGCAGGGGAAGTAGTCGGGCGCGAGCGGCGGCGGCGGGCGCGCGCCGGGCGGCAGGTGTCGGGCGTGCAGGCGCGCCATGTCGGGCAGCGCGGAGCCGTAGACGGCGCGCTCCAGCGCAGGCGGCGCAGCGCGCTGCCCCCGGCGCCCGCGGGCTCCGCCTTCACCAGCAGCGCCGCCTCGCCCGCGCGCCCCGGCGACGCCCACTCCACGTGCGCGCGACGCACGTCCGCCTGCGACACGGGGCGATGCATCGCGTTGCTGAGATTGTATACTGCGTAGGTTTTTCTCGCACTCGGTAATTACAGTCGACTCCGGTTATAGTGGACTTATGAGGACAAACATTTTTGGTTCACAATATCCGAGGTTCACAATATCCGAGGTTCACTATATCCGAGGTTCACTATATCCGAGGTTCACTATATCCGAGGTTCACTATATCCGAGGTTCTTTACATCTGACAATGTCAAAATTAAATAGAATTTCTCCATAACTATTGAGTTTATTAATATAGAGATACAACAAAATACATTAAGAGCACGGACTGAAACTTTCAATATCTTTATTTCTCCTTAAAAAATAAATTATTTTCAATTGTTTGCTTCGCACTTTTTCATTCTTTATGTCATTCTCCAGAGTTTGTGTTCTCTCCACGCTTGCATCTGCATTGTCCTTTGTATGTAAGTATCGTAATGCAGTCTCGAGACCCTTCAAAGCCTCTTGCACTGTTGTAACACCGTCACACTCTCCGAATGCCTTTTAATTGCCTACGAGATGCTTGCGGTACGAGACAGATGCTTTCGGTAGCGGAATGGCGCAATCGGCTAATGAAATGATCGCTTTTCCGCACGGCACGGCGGATATCGTCAGGCTTCATCAGTCACGTGCATCCGGTCACCTGCGTAGAACTAACACTACGCGCTTTCTCCCGCGGAATATCAAGTAACCTGAAGATTGAAACTAAAGGTAGCGATCGCGCGTTGCCGCCTCCAGTAGTAGAGCTCGTGGGGCACGGTCTTAGTTTCCGCAGTGAAACTGAATGGCATAAGGTCGTCAGTAACGTGCCCATCCCGGGTCCACTATCTTCACCTCGGGGAAGATTTCTGTGATTATAACCTTTGGCCGACAATATTTTTTTTCAAGCTGCCTAGTGTTGTAATTTGTGGCTCTGAGGTTGTCCTAGAGGGTATTAATTTCCAGGACGTTGTATTTCCTAAGTTCACTATAGGCGAGGTTCTGGTTCACTATAACCGAATTTTCTTGTGCTTAATTGTAATATAAGTGAAACTGGACCAGTGATTTAGTTCACTATAATCGAGGGTTAACGATATCCGAGTTCACTATAGCTGTAGTCGACTGTATACATTATTATTTATTGTGATTCTCAGAACACAGTTCTTTGCCCAAACTGGGAAGAATGGTTTTCATGGATTGGCCGGTCATTGACGATGATTTTATGGTAATAATGTTAGTGTGAATGTGGAATAAATTCTGTAGAAAAGAGGAAACGTCGAGGAAGCCTGCGGAGTTATTGTTTTGTCCGTATTAAATTCCGTAGAGAGCGACCGAAATTTGAACCTCCAAGACCAGAACTGTTTGGGGAGTGATCAGAGACTGTGTCACTCCTCAGAATTATTATATTGTCATTGCAGAAGAAAGGATCTCATAAACAAATTTTCTTCTTGCAAGAGAACCGTTTTACTCAGAAAAAAGCAATTAAAATTACTTAGAAATTGTCATTTTTAGTTGAAAGAAAATAATTCACAACAAATTGTGTCCAATAAAGTGATAATGCAAGAAATGCATTGTATCTTTTGTTTACATTTCTATGAAGATTTTTTAATTCACTGACTTTTTCGGAACCCAATCTAATTTCCAGTTTATTGAAGTCGCATTTACTCAGGAAAACGTGAGAATAATATGTACTCGTATATTTTTGGCAAAAATATTAAAGTGTAATTTAAGGAGCAGATTCTGGACACAATATGTCAGGAATTTATCTACTGTGAAGCCATTCACTTTCGTCGTTTACAAATGAAGACGAAAATCTTAAAAGCTGTTAAGCGCCGACAATATTCTCTTATTGATATTTTAATTAAATATTTTCACGAAATATTGAACAAGAAGCATCGTCATTACCACATACCTATTGCCTTGAAGTATAAAATGACGTAACATTGGAACTAAAACCTTCATATTTTCGCCTTGATACTATTAATTCTAATTATTTCTTTATAATTTGTTGTTAGTATGATTAAGCTTGCATGAAATTTCACGCTTTCTTTTAACGAACTTTTCCGTAGTTTTATCCGCATTGGAACCCCAGAAGCAACAATGTCAATACCTGGTTCACTAAAACTCAGGAATTGCTCGTTGAGCGGAAGAGCGTAGATCGGGTCTTCACGCTTTTGGGATTTTCAAACCCCAAATACAGTCGACTCCGGTTATAGTGAACTCAGATAGAGTGAACCCTCGGTTATATATAGTGAATTAAGTCACTGGTCCCGTTTCGAATAAGCTTACGAAGATACGGTTATAGTCAACCTCAACCTCGACTATAGTGAACGCAGGAAATACGCCCTGGAAATTAATTCCCTTTATCGCGTCAGTGTTACAAATTCCAACACTAGGCAGCTTGAAAAAAGTATCATCGGACACAGGTCATAATTGAAGTCACCCCTGAGGTGAAGGTAGCGGACCCGGAATGGGCACCTCTCTCACGACCAAATGCCACTCAGTTTCACTGTGGGAACAAATGTCGTGTCCTGCGTGAGCTACAACTGGCGGAAGCGACGCGCGATTGCTTGCTTCAAATTAAATCTTGTTGAATATTTTTAAAGAACAAATAAGAATATTGAAATTTTCAGTTCGTGCTGTTAATATATTTGGCTGAATCGCTATGTTAATACAACCAACCGTGATGGAGAAATTTATTTAATTTTGCCATCATCGGATATAATGAACCTCGGATATAATGAACCAAAAATGTTGGTCCCCAGAAGTTCACTATAACCGGAGTCAGTTGTACAGAGTAAAGTGAGAACCATGCTTGAAGTGATGCCGATTACCTTGTATTTGGCCCCGCTGGCGAGGCCCGCCTCTTCGTCCTCGGGGTGGACGCGCCCCCGCGTCACCCTCAGCCGAGGCTCCCTGAGCGCGCGCCGCAGCCCCCGGCCCCGCCACGCCCCCACCGCCGCCCGCGCCCTGCACGCCACCTGCCGCAAGCGCTCACACGGCTCGACACGGAGAGTCGGGCTCTCCCCCCTCTCCCTCTCTCTCTCGCCTCTCTCTCCCTCTCCCTCTCTCTCCCTCTCTCTCTCCCCTCTCCCTCTCTCTCGCTCTCTCCTCCTCTCCCTCTCTCTCCCCTCTCTCCCTCTCCTCCTCTCTCTCCCTCTCTCTCCCTCTCTCTCCCTCTCTCCCCCTCTACCTCCCCCTCTCTCTCTACCTCTCCCTCTCTCTCTACCTCTCTCTCTATCTCTCCCTCTCTCTCTGTCTCTCCCTCTCTCTCTCTCTTTCTCTCTCTTTCTCTCTCTCTCTCTCTCTATATATATATATATATATATATATATATATATATATATATATATATATATATTGGAAAGTTTTGGCTATATTAATTTTTTTTGCGTAAAGCGTATTGTAAAAGGGCTGAATTGGCGGGCCTTTCCCTCTCTCACAGGGGGGCTCTCCTCTCTCTCCCCCCCCCCCCCCTCACTCACTCTCTCACTGTCCTCACTACTCTCACCCTCTCTCCTCTCTTTCACTCCCGCCCTCTCCGTTTCCCTCTCACTCTTTCTCTCACTCTCTCATACTTACTCTAACTCATTCTCACTCTCTCTCACTCTCACTCTCTGTCTCTCGCTGTCTAGGGCAGGCCTGTAGTAATTGCCAGTATCATGAAATTGTTTCAACAGTTGTCTTAATGGTGTTTCCTTCCAGATCATCCATTCCTCACCTTTGTGCGAGGGTGTGATTTTGTCTGCACGAGAAAAGTCGTTTTTTGTAGAGACATTTATCAGAAACTCGGGTACGCTCGGAGACTTTCTGGATACGATAATCACGAACTCCAACGCTAAAGAAGGTTTGGAACTAACAAGTTTCGTTTATGACAATTTAAGCTGTCGAATATTTGCTGCAACCGCTCCAATTTCCCCCGACTGGTAATTCTCCGGACGGAATCGTTTAAAACTAATACTAATCCCGAGCGTGTCTCCGAGCTTGTACTTCTTAAGAGTGGACTCTCATTAAACAGACCAGTGTTACTACTACTCCTGATGAGACCAGAAAATTTGATGCACTTCACGTGTTAATGACGTATTACAGGCTAGATTTAGAAGTTAGGTCTTCAATATGATCAGAATCTAGTAAATGTAAACAGAGGCAAAAAATGTTTTCACATTTATTAGCAAGAAGCGCAAACTGAAAGAAAAAGAGCCAATATTAAAGAATATTTTGTTCCAAGAGTCGTTTATTTTGTGATTTTATTGCCTAACTATTCAATTTTTTTCTTACAGCGGCCAAAAATGTGATATTACGGTAATCCATTAATACCACATCTGCTTGTGAATGTCTTGTTTGTCAATGTGATTATTCATCTGCCCACTTCGTTTACAAGTAGTACGTATACTAATATAAACAATTTAGATCTACTTTATATTATTTTACTATTTGAACACGTATCTGCACCCATTTTTGCTTATTGTACATTTTATAGATAGACATGTGCATATATGAGAGCAATTTAGGTAAACAAAATAACTGACAATTTAGTTCTGGAAGTATTCTAAAGTCAGTACATTTCTTGCCATATTTTGCTTTTTTCTTTGCAATCTTTGCTACGCACTTTCTGTGCAAAGGTTGATACTAAAAAATGTCACACATTCCAGAGGAGACAGTCAAGTCGCAGTTTACCACAATAAAATTGACGAGCCGTTATCGCAATTGTATCTAATTTTATCTTAGGAGACCACGATCAAAATCATATGGTACTGACTGAGAGATAACAGCTGTGTCGTGAGTCTGGTGGTGGGAGATAAGCGCGTAAAATATAAAAGAACGAATTCCAGAAAATGTAATTATTCGTTTGTGAATCTTCAGTAATTGTGCTTACTATTAATGGTCATAGGTGGTTTTTTCTTACGTTGTTGACTATCTAAATATTAAATTTCACAAAATGAATACTAAAATAACTTCATAGACTTGTTCTACTGAGATAACTAAGTAACAGTGGCAGTCCTTTGTAAGATTGTTGATATAGTTTATCAAGAGCATTGAATTTTCGGATTGACTCATCCCTCCTAATGTTCTTGTTCCCTTTGGCCTGAACGAACTTTCGCAAACACGTGTTAACAATTTGCTTTAGCAAAAAAACATGAATTTGTTGAAATAATGGAACAATTTGTATAGAAAATTAATAACGAAATAGCTACGAGAAGAAAGAAAAAAAGGTACTGTACTTACCCTGTAAATTGTCCACGATGGCCAGTTACACGACACGTCTAGCAGATGACACATACAAACGAAGACTAACACATTTGCAGTGTCTTGTGATTAGATAGTGAATCTTCGGAATTTTTAAGATACGTGTTATGAAACACAATGGTACAAATAATTCACTTCATCGAATAGATCTGATGATCGTTGGCTGAATGTTGAAGCATTGATATTTTGTAGATGAAGTATTGATACGAAATATTTATCTTTGATAGAATTTTCAATATTCGTTACCTCGCAGCTAACGTTTAATCAGAAATCAATTATAAAATTTCACATTTAAAGTGGTACATAACTAACAGTAACCAATTTACAAGGTACATATATAACAAAATGACAAAACAGAATTAAAAATATCAGTTCACAGCAATTTTCAACTTCTTTTTTCGGAAGGAGTGTCGAAAATTTTCCTTGAAGAACAGCTTCACATTGACAACTACAGCACCCTTGATAGCTTCAAAATAAAGTATTTTTACAAATGTCTTTTACCACTTTTTACTATTTTTTTTCGAAACATTGAGCAGATAACCTCTTTTTTTTTGCTTCACGCTGCCGAGAACATGAACTTGTGATGAATGAGCTAGGCAAAGTTGCAGGTCACTTTATGCATAAAATTTGAAAAATAAGACTTGAAAGCTTTCCACTGGCAGCAGAGCTTATATATATATATTGCGACGCCCCCACCTACCTGTGCTGTAATTGCCGGCTAGCTCAGGTGACGGGTAGAGCCTGAAATTTAGGTTGTGGACGGACGTGGCTACGTGACAGAGGTCAATTGAAAGAAAGTTTAAAGACAAAAAATGTAAATTTAATGAGAAATTAAAAATGGTAAATTGACATTATTATCTGAGCTCAGTTTTTTTTTAAACCTTGTTTTTTTCATGCAATCTTAAAACTAATACGATCAAATTACTTAAAACAAATAAAGCAAAAAGAGATGCGCTAACAAATAAAAAGAAAAAGGGCCAATGCGGGCCTGCACCTTCTGAATGTTGACAACAGTCCAGGTAAGCCTGAAGGGCGTAATGAATGTTTGTTTTGTCTGTCGGAGCTCGACAGATTATTAGAATCACCGCTGCGGCAGGAGGACGCGCTGGGGTGAACGGCCTCCAAACAGGCAACACAGCTGGGCTCCTTTCTTCTGGACGGCACGCCCTTTAGGGGCGGAGGGTGGATTCTCTCGCAGCCTGCTCCCATTCAAGAGAGTAGAGTTGACCACGACATCAGCTGGGACGTCGGCGGTAGCGGTGACGACAGATCGGTGACGACAGATCGTAATTTTCGTAATCGCGTAACTTGCGATACACGGCGCGGGCGTAAACGAGCAGAGAAACAAATAACATTACTAGATAAAGTTCTTTTTTTTTTCTCAATCTAATGACACGCGGTGCGATAATACCACAAATCGCACTCTAATCATGCTACTTCGCGCTATCCTCAGCGCCTACAACTCGGATGACCTCCGCGTCCCACACCCGTACAACATGAGCGTCCCCGCCTCTGTGTCCGCACGACTTGGGCGTCCCCGCCCTCTCTGTCCAAAGACCTCCCCGCTTCGTGTGCCCTCAGCGCGTCTCAGCGCCCACGAACCTCTTTCCCCAATTTCCATGAATGTTCTAGAAGTTTCTACAGAAATTTTGAAGACGTGTTGTTACTGGCCGAAAGTTACTACGCCGAAAATAATATTGCTCCAATCAGATTACGCGTCTTGTCGGTAATTTTGATGGAATTTTCCAGAACGCTCTCTCGCACACTTCCTGTAAACAAACACGGAGCGGTCGCCGCGCCTGCCCGCGTGGAGCCTGGTCGGTGGTCCCTGAGGGTTTTCGGAGGCGTTATCTAAACACTACACTCCCTTGCTCGGCGACGCTAGGAGCGGCGTAGATGGCCGTCGAAGTGATTTAGGTCGCACCGGTTGGGGCACGACGCTTCTGAACAGTAATAACAAAATAAATGTATTTATTTTTTAATCCAATATTCGGTTACGTCACATTTGCCCTCCTTCGATAGAGATAAAAATCGAGTTTTAAGAATTTAATTTTGAAAATTAAGAGTTTTATCTCGTTGAAAAAAACAAAAAAACGTTACCGAATATTAGATTCATAACTGGTGAATAATTAAAGAAAAAATGAATCAAAACAACATTCAATATTCAAGAAAAAAATTTGCGCAACCCTTTACTTAAATAAAAGCAAAAAGAACTATTAACTACTATTTAATCAGAATAAATAATTAAATCAAAATTCTTCCATTTTCTCAGCGACACGAAGACCGCAAACTGTGCCGGGAGCCCAAGGTACCGAAGAATTATGTCAGAGATTGTCAATCAGTGGTTTAAATAAAATCTACAGAATAGTTTAACCTTTAAATGGTCGCAAATTATAAAATTGTAACTTCTGCTGGGAGCCCATCCAAGTCTTTTAAGAGGCATACATTTGGGCACGGAATCGTTTCAATAACAAATGGTCCGTAAATAGAGGAAAAATTTATGGAATAATCCAGCAGGCTGATCAGGTAACTCTAGGGGTCCTGACAAGTACTTTGTCACCTACGTGAAAGTGGTAGGGTTCTTTACGAGGGCTTCCTCTTCCTGGCATTCTTAGTGATATTATCTAATATAATCCTGCAACGGGTTTCGTAATTAGGGACCTGCGTCCGCCAATCGGGCCAACAAAGGGAAAGAATGTTTAGGTTTTCTTCCGAAATGCCCTCATACGGCGTCATACCAATGGAATCATGTTCTATAATATTAATCCAGTCATTAATGTTACTAATTAGTAGAGGCCATTCTTTATGATTTTGAGGGATGTAAGCTCGGAATAAACGTGAGATTTCTCTCATGACCCTCTCACTCGGGTTAGATTGAGGATGTCTGATGGAGGAAAAAATAACAGAGACTCCTTCATTTTCTAGAGTTTGTTTCCAAAACGTTCCGGTAAATTGGGAGGATGATCGCTTAAAATTTTCTGGTAAGACCCTGCAGTCTGAAAGAAATCCCGGATCAATCGTTTTAAACAATTTTGTGCAGTAGGTCTCGTTATCGGATAGAGCTGTGTAAATTTAGAAAAGGAATCAATGATTACGAGGATGTGTTTGTAACCGTACCTCGCAGTAGGTAACGGTCCGTACAGATCAAGGCAGGCCAATTCATTTGGGGCTGATGCGATAACGTGTTGCATCGGGCCTTCATAACGCCTATTAGGATATTTAGTCTTCTGACAGGTGACACATTTCGAGACCGTGGCTCTAGTTTGTCTCGCCATGCCTTTCCAGTATGCGAAAGTTAGAAGTACTCTTAGGATCTTATTTCCACCGAAATGCCCGTGCTTTTGGTGAACATGGGTAATTAATTTGTCAGTAATTTCTGTAGGTATCCAAATACGATACTCATCTGGCTGTTTTTTGTCGGAACATAACAAAATTACTAGAAAGTTTAACTAAGCCAGGATTTTGATTTAACTTTTCGAAAAGTGGGTCATTTGATCTAAAGAATTCTGCAAAATAGTTTTGCTTTTGCCAATAACGGCATCTTGTTCCTGTAACCTTTGAAGATTCCTAGGCTGCATTTCCGGAATAGGGTCACATTTAAATTAATGGCATTAATAAAATACACTGTTTCATTCTGAACTTTCTGATTTGATGCGTAGGGTAACCGACTTAAAAAATCTGCAATAGGATTATTAATTCCTGGACAATGCCGGATTTCAAAGTCGAATTGTTGTAGCCAGAGCACCCACCGTAACAATCTGGCGTTGGCAGTGGCAGCGTTTTAAGAAAATTAACGCTTTATGGTCCGTGATAATATAAAATTTCCTACCAGCCAGGTACCCAAGCATTTTCTGTAAAGCCCATACAATTGATAAAGCCTCTTTCTCTGTAATTGAGTATTGCAATTCACTAGACCTCAATACCCTGCTAGCGACCGCAACAATTTTATGACCTGGATCATCTTTATCAGGCTGTGATAAAACACATCCAATGCCTACGTTGAGCTGTCAGTCTGTAAATAAAATGGCTGGAAAAGTCCGGTGGTTTACTGTAATGGCCTGGCGAAAAGCTACCTTAATTTTTTTGAATGTCTGTTCATGCTCATCTGTCCAGTGCCATTTCGTTCCTTTTCTCAATAGGTTTACGAGAGGTGCCGTAAGAATCCCGTAACCTGGAATAAATCTAGATTGATAGACGCACATGCCTAAAAATCCTTTTAATTGCTTGGCATTTTGTGGGCGTGAAATCTGGTCTATGGCATTGACCTTCTCTGGGTCAATTCGTACACCCTCTGTGCTAACGCGGTAACCCAAAAATGAAATTTCTGACGTGCATAATTGTGATTTATTAAGATTCAATTTCATGTGGTGTACCGACAAACATTCCAATAACTGTTCTAAATGACCGAGATGTTCCTGGAAATTTTGTGATGAAATTACAATATCGTCGATATAAGGTGACGAATTGTTTGATTTCGTCGCCTAATTTCATCGAGAAACGAATAAAGGCTGCTCCACTGTTTTTCAGACCAAAAGGCATTCTTTTCCAGACGTACGTCAACCCGTTGTACAAAAATCCCGTGAATTTTCTGTCGTCTGGGTGAATTGAAATTTGCCAATACGAGCTTGAAAAATCTAAAGCCGAAAAAATCTTTGTTTTATTAAATTTCCATAAAATTTCATCAGTGTTCTGAGGTGCCTCGTTTTCTGGGATAGTAACCTCGTTGATCCGTCGAGCATCTAAACAAATCCTTACCCCCGTCTTTTTCTTTACACTACAATAGGGTTCAAATAAGCTGTTACAGATCTTTCAATTATACCTCGCTAAGCATAGTTTTAACAGTTTGATCTACTTCCCCTCATCGACTGTGGAATGGGATAATTTTTCATTTTAAAGGTGAATCATCGGTACCCGAATTCGAAAGCAAAAGTCTTTAATAGGACGTACAGGACGATCAAAAACATTTACATATTTGAGAAGCATTCTTTGCAGCTGGGACCGTTCGTGGTCAGAAAAGTCATTATGCGGCACACGGCTTATGACCCCACTCACGTCATCCCCCATACTCCAGGACGCGCATGAAATGCCGATTTCTATTTTGTCATCACCGTCGTCCTTGATTACAATTTCCCTATTCTCACCGAAGCTCACAAGATTCCTAGAAAATCCACTACTCCATTATTTTCCCGTAAAAATCAACCCCAAGTATTACGTCGTAATTCAGATCTCTATGATCAAACATGGCACATCAAATAAAATTTCCCTGATTTTTAAAGAAAGCAAAGCCTGCATAGTAATTGGTTTACTTTTTCTTTCCTACTCCAATAACAAAACATTTAATAGTGGGCAGAGTTGGTATTGGAATGCGCTCGCTTAATAGTTTTGAGTAGAACTTCCTAGAAATTGCACTGATTTCACTGCCAGTGTCTATCAAAGCTTGAACACTAAGATTTTCAATAAGAAACTCCACAACCGGACATTTTCTCGCTCGTTCTCTGACAGGTTCATTCAAGTCGTCGTTTAGGTCAAAAAGGCATAATTGACTGACACAGTATTGAATATTGGTATCTCTGAGATAATTCGTTTGGAACCCAGATACAGAAAGCCCAGACGGTTCTAGTTTGACGGACTCGGTCTTATGGAATCCTGATGTCCATTCCTACTAGTTGTGTTATTATTACGGTCATTTGAGTTTGGTGGCGGACGGAGTTGTTCCCCATTCCTCTGACCCTGATCATACGGCGCCCGATTGCCTGTTCCGATTATCTTCCTCGGGCGAAAACCTGTGATTTCGGTCCCAATTCTCTTCATAAGGGTTTGACCGCGTTCTATCAAATTGCGCCAGCAATTTGAAAATGATCAAGATTGTCAAATCGTACACTGTTAATAAGGTTTTGACGTAAGTAGGAAAGTGTGCGGTTAGGAGCCAGATAATCTTTTATCATCTGTCGTCGGATCACATAGTTTAATAGCCGAAATTTTTTCCATGGCGTAATCTAAATATGATTGGTTTCTTCGCTTATCCCATCTACTCGAGAATTTTTCTCTCGAACTCGTAACGTCGCTGCTCTCCCAGTAACGTGAAAGAAAACGAGTTCGGAATTCCTCGTAAGTCTGCGGAAAAGGTGTTAACGCAGTGAGCCAGTGTGCGGCGTTACCCGTAAAAGTTCCTGCATAAATCTTGGTTTTAAGTGAGGCGGTACCGCCTTTGTCAAATTCATATAATTTTCGGCACGATCCAAAAAAACTTTCGGATTTTCGTCCGATTTCCCAGAAAAGCAAAGATTCTGAGGAGGAGCCCACGAAAATTTTAATCCAGAACCAGTAGACGCGTTCGTAATTGGATGATTTTCCATTTCTTTTTGTACTTCTTCCTTTACCAGATTAATCACATTTTTATCTATTTCTTTCTTTAGTTTAGTTTCCCTTTCCCTGAAACTTTCCTCACTACTATCACCTATCTTTTCAATTTTCTCTACCCTTTCGTGAATTTGACTAACTTCAGAGTGAAGTTTTGTTTCCAACCGAGTGAATTTGCCGTTCATTTCGGCCGTAACCCCGGCAATGTTTCCATTACTGACTCACAACACGCCTCTATTTTATTGTCGCATGCTCGTAATTTCTGGTGAATTTCAGACTGTAGGTTTTTTAAATTTTCTTTCGTTTCGGTCCTTGAATTCCCCAATTCTTGACCTAGCTTCTCAACGGTGTTCTCAATTTCTCCGCACCTACCCTCGAGTTGATTTTTCCAGTGATCCGATTTCATGGTCGAACTTCTCTAATTTTACAAGTTTTGCGGATTGGTTATCTAAACAGTTATCTAATCTATCAAATCTTTCCTGACACTTTTCTCGTGTTCTGAAAATCGCAAATTAATTTTCTCGTCCATTTCCCCATACTTCCGAAATCTGGTTCTTTAATTCGATTTTTAAATTTTCATAATTCTCTGCTTGTTTCGTTAGAACTGCATGAGATCACTTAGTGATTTCATGCGCAGACTGTCCCTGAGCTGTCATCACCTCCACGTCTACACCCGATTCGTCCACCATTTTGAAAAACTTATGCGATTTCACAGTTTTTCTTGAAACGCGCACACGATTTTTCCCACAACACAAGACAAAAATAGTAACACTCTACAAACAGAATACAAATCCAACTGATATCATTAACAGTCCACAAATAATTAACCTCGTAGCAACGTCCTTCCATCCATTTCTTGCTTAATATTATAAAAAAAATTCAAATTTAATTTGTCGTGCAGCAATACACAGTAATTCAAAAGTAACAATATTTATTTTAAGACAAATTAAATTTGAGGGCGTTTTACTGGGGTATCAAAGATACTAATTCGAGCCCCACGTTGGGCGCCATTTGCGACGCCCCCACCTACCTGTGCTGTAATTGCCGGCTAGCTCAGGTGACGGGTAGAGCCTGAAATTTAGGTTGTGGACGGACGTGGCTACGTGACAGAGGTCAATTGGAAAGAAAGTTTAAAGACAAAAAAATGTAAATTTAATGAGAAATTAAAAATGGTAAATTGACATTATTATCTGAGCTCAGTTTTTTTTTAAACCCTTGTTTTTTTTCATGCAATCTTAAAACTAATACGATCAAATTACTTAAAACAAATAAAGCAAAAAAAAGAGATGCGCTAACAAATAAAAAGAAAAAAGGGGGCCAATGCGCGGCCTGCACCTTCTGAATGTTGACAACAGTCCAGGTAAGCCTGAAGGGCGTAATGAATGTTTGTTTTGTCTGTCGGAGCTCGACAGATTATTAGAATCACCGCGCGGCAGGAGGACGCTGGAGTGAACGGCCTCCAAACAGGCAACACAGCTGGGCTCCTTTCTTCTGGACGGCACGCCCTTTAGGGGCGGAGGGTGGATTCCCTCTCGCAGCCTGCTCCCATTCAAGAGAGTAGAGTTAACCACGACATCAGCTGGGACGTCGGCGGTAGCGGTGACGACAGATCGGTGACGACAGATCGTAATTTTCGTAATCGCGTAACTTGCGATACACGGCGCGGGCGTAAACGAGCAGAGAAACAAATAACATTACTAGATAAAGTTCTTTTTTTTTTCTCAATCTAATGACACGCGGTGCGATAATACCACAAATCGCACTCTAATCATGCTACTTCGCGCTATCCTAGCGCCTACACAACTCGGATGACCTCCGCGTCCCACACCCGTACAACATGAGCGTCCCCGCCTCTGTGTCCGCACGACTTGGGCGTCCCCGCGCCTCTCTGTCCAAAGACCTCCCCGCTTCTGTGTGCCCTCAGCGTCTCAGCGCCCACGAACCTCTCTTCCCCAATTTCCATGAATGTTCTAGAAGTTTCTACAGAAATTTTGGAAGACGTGTTGTTACTGGCCGAAAGTTACTACGCCGAAAATAATATTGCTCCAATCAGATTACGCGTCTTGTCGGTAATTTTGATGGAATTTTCCAGAACGCTCTCTCTCGCACACTTCCTGTAAACAAACACGGAGCGGTCGCCGCGCCCGCCCGCGTGGAGCCTGGTCGGTGGTCCCTGAGGGGTTTTCGGAGGCGTTATCTAAACACTACACCCCTTGCTCGGCGACGCTAAGGAGCGGCGTAGATGGCCGGCGAAGTGATTTAGGTCGCACCCGGTTGGGGCACGCACGCTTCTGAACAGTAATAACAAAAATAAATGTATTTATTTTTTAATCCAATATTCGGTTACGTCACAATATATATATATATATATATATATATATATATATATATATATATATAAACACACACTTGAGCGCAGAGTTTATAATATCTAGAGGTAAGGATTGCATTACCTTCTAGTGGTGACCGCAGGTACTACTAATGTTTTTACCCTAGATGTGAATAAAACAGCCCAAAAAATTAAGTTTTTGTGAGGATTGTTGACATTCAATAGAGCTGGTTGACATTGCGTGTTAATTATTCCATCCCTAACTGAATATTGCCAATCTGCTAGAAATGGAATTTTTTGATTAAATATGTTCGCAGAGGTGACAATAAATCTCAAAACTCAACAACTGATTGACGAAAATCAAGATATTGGCTGAAGGTTTTATCTGATAAAGAGAGAATAAAGCTTTCCTTCCCAACATTACAGAAGAAAATTTATGATCTACAAAAAAATGACTCTCCAAGCTTTTGAACAGATTTCAAATCACTATACCAACATCGTTGCACTTATTAAGAATAGTTTTTGCCTTCTGTGATAATTTCCAGAGAAAATTCGTTACATCGTAAAGGTCACGTGACACAAATCTGGGGCTTTTGGAAGCCCGATCTAGAAACCTGAAGACCAACTAGCCCGGCCCAACTTACTTACAATAGTCACAGTTAAGAGAGAGATACTTCAGAAAAAACAAGTTGCAAAAAACGAATTTATTCGTCTACTTATCAAAAACAGACTTCAATTGAATTTCATTAAGTTAGAACCTTTAAAGAAAAATATAAGTATTGTAATGTTGTTTGAGTGTAATTGGGATTGGTAGAAGAGTTGTTCTGTTGCAGGGTTGTTCATACCGCAGGCGCCATTTCCGAGCTTTAAATCACCCGTTTCTGGCTTGACATGTTAAGTTCAAAGAGAGCAGTGGAACTACATCCGAACCTTAATCGTAGCATAAAGTTAAGACAATCCTGCATTTACTCCTCTCTTTCGCGAGCAACAGAGCATCAGATTTCAAGGGATAATGAAATGAAAAATGAAATGAGATTTAAATGAGTATTTTAATTAAAACAAATGTTGATGTACTTGATTTAAATTTTATAATTCATTACATCAATAAACTTACGAATTAATTCAAGTATGAAATAATTATCCCAATAAACATGTTCTTGATTTGGTGGTAGTTTTCTTCAAGTCTGTAAAAAAATATTAATGACAATATGTTCCTTTTATTTTTAAAACTTGTTCATGATCTGATTCTTCGAACGAAGTAGAATGTTGCTAATACACATGAATCATTCATATGATTAGTTGTTGAAATTAATGACACTCAATATTGGTTCCATACCATAGATTGGAAACATAGAAAATGATATTTTCTGAGATGATTCTTAGACTACATGTACCGAATTTTAACGCCATTCTTCATTTGTTTTATATATCTTCATGTTATGCAAATAAGAGTGTTGACACTCAGACCTGAGGATTATTCGGCTATAATGATTTGTAAATCTTGTATCAACACCCTTGAAGGGCAAAAACGCCTAGTAAGAAGAACAAACTAAAATAATAATAATAATAATAATAATAATAATAATAATATAACGAAGTCTGAGCTTCACCACTCTAAACTAATAGTTTTGCTGATATAAATTAAATAGCTTCCACTTCCGGTAGTGCAAGTCGCACAATTGTCTCTCAAACATGGAGTTAATGTGAGAGAAGAGAGGTAGTCACTGGATGTTCAAGCAACTGTTTCCTCCGAGACTGAAGTTTGCATCAGTACTTGTTCAAGCTTTTTCCAAACTTGAAATCATCTCTTACATCCTTGTAATGACAGTAACGTTAGGAATCTTCGGCAAAAATTGATATAATATGAGAGATTTACAGTTTTTTTTTTCGTATTATTACCTTCAACGAGCACACTTTTAATTATATTCAGTTGTAGTAATATTCTGTAATATCGAGAGATTTGAGAAGGAACCCTACTCCTTGAAAGATATTCATTGCTGGAATACTCATTTGTTGCCCATTTCTAATTACACGGTGTATTTAAATTATAATTGTAAGACCTGAATAGTAGGAATGAACACCAACCTCTCACAAATATCCAGTTCCAATGATATGTACCTGTAAGGCTTACCCTGTTCTCAAAGTATCATTTCGGAGTCATCGAACAATTGACATTGCTGTTGACGAAATTGAACGTACATTTCCAAAGGCAAAGTTGAAACCAAAATGCGAGTGGGTGAACAGTTATGGATCTGTCACCTGCAGTTACTTCCAAGTCCAATGGGAAACGCCTTCAGAGCAGCCCCTGCTGTTCAAAGATGGGCAGCATCCTCTGCAGAGCGTTGCGGTAGCGCGAGTCGTGCACCTCGTCGCCCGCCTGCGCGTTGGGGCCGCCCATCACTCCGCCGAGCACGCACAGGGCTGTGAGCACTCCCACCGCCGCCTTCTCCGTCATCTCGTGGCGCAGCTGCTCCAGCGACGGCACTTCGCTGAAGCACTTGAAGCCCGCCAGAGCGCTCACCAACGCCAGGTGGTACAGCTCCAGCAGACGCTCGCCGTACTGCGCGCGCACCACCTGTGGGCAGAGCGCCGTTGGCAGGTTTCTGCGAATGAACCACGCGTGCACACCCGTACCCGAGTAGCGAGTGGCCGTGGGAAGATTAAGCCCAACTGGGTGGACAGTGTGACCGTTTGAATTTACCGCGAACAGTCGTTGGAGATTTCCCCACGTACAGGTGGTCGACAGTGTGATCGTTGGGAACTTTGAAATTGCGCAAAGTACAGTTGAGAGATTTCCCCACATGTACAGGATGGTCGACAGTGTGACCGTTGGGAAGTTTTTAATTGCACAAAGTGGCAGTTTGAAGATTTCCCCACGTGTACAGGATGGTCGACAGTGTGACCGTTGGGAACTTTGAAATTGCGCAAAGTACAGTTGGGAGATTTTCCACATGTTGGAGGATTTCCCCACGTGTACAGGATGGTCGACAGTGTGATCGTTGGGAACTTTGAAATTGCGCAAAGTGACAGTTGGGAGATTTCCCCACATGTACAGGATAGTCGACGTGTGACCATTCGTAAATTTGAAATTTTGCAAAGTTACTGTTGAGAAATTTCCACGTGTACAGGATGGTCGACAGTGCTCATCGTCCAAGAGCGCATGGATATATAAATAGTAAGAATAATTTTTACTACCGGTCATGACCAAGGTGACATTTTATGTTACAAAGAATTAATCGATGAATAAACTTACAACGTTCTCATTTTGGAAAAAGAAGAGCTGATTATCATTTCTTTAGCATCTTGTGCAATCCATACTTTAATAATTTCTTTCCAGAAACAAATTTCAGATTCCTCGCTTCTTCCGTATGGAGAGCGGATCGAATGATCGTTTGCTAGGAAGAAAGTAAGTACCGGCGACGATTATTTTTGTAAGAACCCAACCGGCAGAGCTAGTAGGATAATTATTTCCCTTTAGATGTGTTTGCGGGAAATTTAAAATCGCAACTCTTTCCTGGCGCCCAAAAATTATATAAATTCGGAAACCGGTGGCATAAATAATTCAACAGAAAGGGAGAGCGTTTCAATATATGAGAGTTAAACCCATAAATTCTCAACTTCATATAGAAAATAAGCTCTCAATTATGTTTGCGAATATTTGTCATACGAACTTTCCGATTCATATTACGCTCCTTTCTATTCATAATAGAGGCAGCAGTAAATTCATGCCTTTCGACAACGCACGTTGGAAATTTATTTTTTCAGTTTTTTCGTTATGTTGAAAGCGATAATTTTATTATTTTATCAATAGTAGTTTTAACTTGCAGTTCAGTTCAGAGGCGTCGTTCAATTAAATATGTCGCAAGCACATAAGTATTTCAAATAATAATAGAAGTCAAATTACTTGCATTAATGCGTTTTTCGGGCATCAAGCAGGTCGGAATTTTGCAGTAAGTTATCATCTCAGCATAAAAAGAGAATTTCTCAATACATAAAACGCAAAGACTTCCAACGCGATAGTACATTTGTGAATGATCAGTCAGCAAAATTTCCAGTTGACGGTTCACAAGCAGCAAATGAGGTCCGTTTCTAGCTACCGAGTAGCACGCATGCTTCTATCACAAAAGAAAAGCACGTCGAGTTGAAGCGTACGAGTCGTGTTGGAGTAAGTGTGCAGTGGGCAGCACGCCGTTAGCGGAAGCGCATACCTCGCTAGGGCTGGTGTAGAGAAAGAACTGCAGGTCCAGCGCGGGCGACCCCCACCGCGCCAGCTGGAAGTTGAGGAGGCGCGCCTCGGCCACGGCGCCCGACCGCTCGTCGTACCGGAAGAGCAGGCTGCCGGTCCAGAAGTCGCCGTGGTTCAACACCAGCGGCCGCGCGCCGTCCGGCTTCATCACCTCCACCTGCACATCACCACTCCTCGTCACCAACGAGGCACTGACTAGGAATTTGATTACACGCTATTTCCGCTGTTGACTGATGGGATATAATTTGAATTTGCGGTCGAGCAAGATTTTTTTTAGCTTCGAGCGCTTTTCTTATGAATTACTATATTCACCCTTCTACATGTATTGATATTCAAACTAAACAGATAACAATTTCTTCAAACTTAATTAAAAAATGTGTTAAAATCGCTCTTTCATTCCAACGTAATAAAATGTATTTCAGAAGTCGGTGCCCCGCCCATAGGTTTGTGCCTCGCAAAATGACGACTCTCTAAATGACTGCGTTGCGTCGGGTTATACGGAAAAGCTAATCGTGCTCATGTGCGAAATAAGCACCATAGCGTGAAATTGTTAGAACACATCGTATCTGTATTATTATTGCCCAAAATAACATAAATTGACGGAAAACAAGCATCTACCAATGGCCAGAGAGGTAACAATGGTTTTCTTGATGCCCATAAAAAATTATAAAATAGAAAAGAATCAGTTTGGATTATGTCAGAAAAAACAAAATATGATTATATTCAACCCCGATTTCTCCAAAATGGTCAATGATTATTAAACAAACAAAGTCACTGGTTATGACAAGCACCATGCAACGAAGAAGAACGAAAGTCAGTATTCATGAGTGTCGTTTGAGAAGAGCCAATATTTGTTTCAGGGCTGATTGATTGATTAATTGATTGAATTTTTAGCGTGGTTCGGGCCGGGCTCGGGCCGCCGGGCCGGCCGACGCTCGGGAAACCCCCCCTGCCCGGGTGCTAAGGGGGAAGGCGAGGGGCGCCCGCCGGGCCCGGGTGGGAAAAAAACCCAGGAATCCAGGGAAATTCCTGAAAGGGGCGCGCGGATGCGAGGCTAAGAGATGTCGGTTTCAGCCCTGGAAGGGCTGGCCAGCGAGCCGTATGACGCCCGCTGCGTAGGGTGGGGGCGAGCCAACGGATATATAAGGCCGCACCGACAGGCGCCTGTGGGATACGCTGGGGGTCGAAAGACGAGAGATTCCAGTGCATTCTTGCACGATCTTTGGCGAAGATCGGTTGGCGACAGGCCGTAACTGGTATAGTTTCGGGACTCTATGTCCGACAGCTTCGCACTCGCGTTGCTTTTGCTGCTTTTGAACGTGGTTCTGGCGAGGCCCAGGGGCGGTCGCGGGGTTTCGCGGCTAAAAGGGGGGGCCAATGCGCGGCCTGCACCTTCTGAATGTTGACAAATAGTCCAGGTAAGCCTGAAGGGCGTAATGAATGTTTGTTTTATTCGTCGGAGCTCGACAGATTATTAGAATCACCGCTGCGGCAGGAGGACGCGCTGGAGGAACGGCCTCCAAACAGGCAACACAGCTGGGCTCCTTTCTTTCTGGACGGCACGCCCTTTAGGGCGGAGGTGATTCTCTCGCAGCCTGCTCCCATTCAAGAGAGTAGAGTTAACCACGACATCAGCTGGGACGTCGGCGGTAGCGGTGACGACAGATCGGTGACGACAGATCGTAATTTTCGTAATCGTGCAACTTGCGATACACGGCGCGGGCGTAAACGGAGCAGAGAAACAAATAAAAAAATTACTAGATAAAGTTTTTTTTTTTCTCAACGAAAAACGCGGTGCGATAATACCACAAACGCACTCTAATCATGCTACTCGCGCATCCTAGCGCCTACAAAACCCTCGGATGCCCTCCGCGTCCCACACCCGTACAACATGAGCGTCCCCGCCTCTGTGTCCGCACGACTGGGCGTCCCCGCGCCTCTCTGTCCAAAGACCTCCTGCTTCTGTGCCCTCAGCGCGTCTCAGCGCCCACGAACCTCTTCTCCCAATTTCCATGAATGTTCTAGAAGTTTCTACAGAAATTTTGAAGACGTTGTTACTGGCCGAAAGTTACTACGCCGAAAATAATATTGCTCCAATCAGATTACGGTCTTGTCGGTAATTTGATGGAATTTTCCAGAACGCTCTCTCCGCACATTCCTGTAAACAAACACGGAGCTCGCCGCGCCCGCCCGCGTGAGCCTGGTCGGTGGTCCCTGAGGGGTTTTCGGAGGCGTTATCTAAACACTACACCCCCTTGCTCGCGACGCTAAGGAGCGGCGTAGATGGCCGTGCGAAGTGATTTAGGTCGCACCGGTTGGACGCACGCTTCTGAACAGTAATAACAAAAATAAATGTATTTATTTTTTAATCCAATATTCGGTTACGTCACAATATATATATATATATATATATATATATATATATATATATATATAAACACACACACTTGAACGCAGAGTTTATAATATCTAGAGGTAAGGATTGCTATTACCTTCTAGTGGTGACCGCAGGTACTACTAATGTTTTACCCTAGATGTGAATAAAACAGCCCAAAAATTAAGTTTTTGTGAGGATTGTTGACATTCAATAGAGCTGGTTGACATTGCGTGTTAATTATTCCATCCCTAACTGAATATTGCCAATCTGCTAGAAATGGAATTTTTTGATTAAATATGATCGCAGGGGTGACAATAAATCTCAAAACTCAACAACTGATTCACGAAAATCAAGATATTGGCTGAAGGTTTTATCTGATAAAGAGAGAATAAAGCTTTCCTTCCCAACATTACAGAAGAAAATTTATGATCTACAAAAAAATGACTCTCCAAGCTTTTGAACAGATTTCAAATCACTATACCAACATCGTTGCACTTATTAAGAATAGTTTTTGCTCTTCTGTGATAATTTCCAGAGAAAATTCGTTACATCGTAAAGGTCACGTGACACAAATCTGGGGCTTTTGGAAGCCTGATCTAGAAACCTAAGACCAACTAGCCCGGCCCAACTTACTTACAATCAGTCACAGTTAAGAGAGAGATACTTCAGAAAAAACAAGTTGCAAAAAACGAATTTATTCGTCTACTTATCAAAAACAGACTTCAATTGAATTTCATTAAGTTAGAACCTTTGAAAGAAAAATATAAGTATTGTAATGTTGTTTGAGTGTAATTGGGATTGGTAGAAGAGTTGTTCTGTTGCAGGGTTGTTCATACCGCAGGCGCCATTTCCGAGCATTTAAATCACCTGTTTCTGGGCTTCGACATGTTAAGTCTAAAGAGCAGTGGAACTACATCCGAACCTTAATCGAGCATAAAGTTAAGACAATCCTGCATTTACTCCTCTCTTTCAAGGAGCAACAGAGCATCAGATTTCAAGGGATAATGAAATGAAAATGAAATGAGATTATAAATGAGTATTTTAATTAAAACAAATGTTGATGTACTTGATTTAAATTTTATAATTCATTACATCAATAAACTTACGAATTAATTCAAGCATGAAATAATTATCCCAATAAACATGTTCTTGATTTGGTGGTAGTTTTCTTCAAGTCTGTAAAAATATTAATGACAATATGTTCCTTTATTTTTAAAACTTGTTCATGATCTGATTCTTCGAACGAAGTAGAATGTTACATACACTATGAATCATTCATATGATTAGTTGTTGAAATTAATGACACTCAATATTGGTTCCATACCATAGATTGGAAACATAGAAAATGATATTTTCTGAGATGATCTTAGACTACATGTACTGAATTTTAACGCTATTCTTCATTTGTTTTATATATCTTCATGTTATGCAAATAAGAGTGTTGACACTCAGACCTGAGGATTATTCGGCTATAATGATTTGTAAATCTTGTATCAACACCCTTGAAGGGCAAAAACGCCTAGTAAGAAAGAACAAACTAAAATAATAATAATAATAATAATAATAAATAATAATAATAATATAACGAAGTCTGAGCTTCACCACTCTAAACTAATAGTTTTGCTGATATAAATTAAATAGCTTCCACTTCCGGTAGTGCAAGTCGCACAATTGTCTCTCAAACATGGAGTTAATGTGAGAGAAGAGAGGTAGTCACTGTATGTTCATAGCAACTGTTTCCTCCGAGACTGAAGTTTGCATGAGTACTTGTTCAAGCTTTTCCAAACTTGAAATCATCTCTTACATCCTTGTAATGACAGTAACGTTAGGAATCTTCGGCAAAATTGATATAATATGAGAGTTTACGTTTTTTTTTCGTATTATTACCTTCAACGAGCACACTTTTAATTATATTCAGTTGTAGTAATATTCTGTAATATCGAGAGATTTGAGAAGGAACCCTACTCCTTGAAAGATATTCATTGCTGGAATACTCACTTGTTGCCCATTTCCAATTACACGGTGTATTTAAATTAAAATTGTAAGACCTGAATAGTAGGAATGAACACCAACCTCTCACAAATATCCAGTTCCAATGATATGTACCTGTAAGGCTTACCCTGTTCTCAAAGTATCATTTTCGGAGTCATCGAACAATTGACATTGCTGTTGACGAAATTGAACGTACATTTCCAAAGGCAAAGTTGAAACCAAAATGCGAGTGGGTGAACAGTTATGGATCTGTCACCTGCAGTTACTTCCTAAGTCCAATGGGAAACGCCTTCAGGCAGCCCCTGCTGTTCAAAGATGGGCAGCATCCTCTGCAGAGCGTTGCGGTAGCGCGAGTCGCACTCGTCGCCCGCCTGCGCGTTGGGCCGCCCATCACTCCGCCGAGCACGCACAGGGCTGTGAGCACCCACCGCCGCCTTCTCCGTCATCTCGGGCAGCTGCTCCAGCGACGGCACTCGCTGAAGCACTTGAAGCCCGCCAGAGCGCTCACCAACGCCAGGTGGTACAGCTCCAGCAGACGCTCGCCGTACTGCGCGCGCACCACCTGGGCAGAGCGCCGTTGGCAGGTTTCGCGAATGAACCACGCTGCACACCCGTACCTGAGTAGCGAGTGGCCGGGAAGATTATGGCATGGAAGAATTATCCACTTGCTCAGGAGACCGTTGGAGATTTCCCCCAGGTACAGGATGGTCGACAGTGTGATCGTTGGGAACTTTGAAATGCAGTTACAGTTGAGAAATTTCCACATGTACAGGATAGTCGACAGTGTGACCGTTGGAAGTTTTTAATTGCACAAAGTGGCAGTTTGAAGATTTCCCACGTGTACAGGGTGGTCGACAGTGTGATCGTTGGGAACTTTGAAATTGCGCAAAGTGACATGGGAGATTTCCCACATGTACAGAATGGTCGACAGTGTGACTCGTTGGGAACTTTGAAATTGTGCAAAGTTACAGCTGAGAAATTTCCCACATGTACAGGATAGTCGACAGTGTGACCGTTGGGAAATTTTAATTGCACAAAGTGGCAGTTGAAGATTTCCACGTGTACAGGGTGGCTGACAGTGTGATCGTTGGAACTTTGAAATTGCGCAAAGTGACAGTTGGGAGATTTTCACATGTACATGATGGTCGACAGTGTGATCGTTGGGAACTTTCAAATTGTGCAGTTACAGTTGGGAGATTTTCCACTATACAGGATACTGACAGTGTGACCGTTGGGAAATTTTAAATTGCACAATGTGGCAGTTGGAAGATTTCCACGTGTACAGGATGGCACGACAGTGTGATCGTTGGGAACTTTGAAATTGCGCAAAGTGACAGTTGGGAGATTTCCACATGTACAGGATAGTCGACAGTGTGATCGTTGGGAACTTCGATATTGCGCAGTGACAGTTGGGAGATTTCCTCACATGTACAGGATGGTCGACTGTGTGACCATTCTGTAAATTTGAAATTTTGCAAAGTTACTGTTGAGAAATTTCCCCACGTGTACAGGATGGTCGACAGTGCTCATCGTCCAAGAGCGCATGGATATATAAATAGTAAGAATAATTTTTACTACCGGTCATGACCAAGGTGACATTTTATGTTACAAAGAATTAATCGATGAATAAACTTACAACGTTCTCATTTTGGAAAAAGAAGAGCTGATTATCATTTCTTTAGCATCTTGTGCAATCCATACTTTAATAATTTCTTTCCAGAAACAAATTTCAGATTCCTCGCTTCTTCCGTATGGAGAGCGGATCGAATGATCGTTTGCTAGGAAGAAAGTAAGTACCGGCGACGATTATTTTGTAAGAACCCAACCGGCAGAGCTAGTAGGATAATTATTTCCCTTTAGATGTGTTTGCTGGAAATTTAAAATCGCAACTCTTTCCTGGCGCCCAAAAATTATATAAATTCGGAAACCGGTGGCATAAATAATTCAACAGAAAGGGAGAGCGTTTCAATATATGAGAGTTAAACCCATAAATTCTCAACTTCATATAGAAAATAAGCGTCTTCAATTATGTTTGCGAATATTTGTCATACGAACTTTCCGATTCATATTACGCTCCTTTCTATTCATAATAGAGGCAGCAGTAAATTCATGCCTTTCGACAACGCACGTTGGAAATTTATTTTTTCAGTTTTTTCGTTATGTTGAAAGCGATAATTTTATTATTTTATCAATAGTAGTTTTAACTTGCAGTTCAGTTCAGAGGCGTCGTTCAATTAAATATGTCGCAAGCACATAAGTATTTCAAATAATAATAGAAGTCAAATTACTTGCATTAATGCGTTTTTCGGGCATCAAGCAGGTCGGAATTTTGCAGTAAGTTATCATCTCAGCATAAAAAGAGAATTTCTCAATACATAAAACGCAAAGACTTCCAACGCGATAGTACATTTGTGAATGATCAGTCAGCAAAATTTCCAGTTGACGGTTCACAAGCAAGTAAATGAGGTCCGTTTCTAGCTACCGAGTAGCACGCATGCTTCTATCACAAAAAGAAAAGCACGTCGAGTTGAAGCGTACGAGTCGTGTTGGAGTAAGTGTGCAGTGGGCAGCACGCCGTTAGCGGAAGCGCATACCTCGCTAGGGCTGGTGTAGAGAAAGAACGGCAGGGCCAGCGCGGGCGACCCCCACCGCGCCAGCTGGAAGTTGAGGAGGCGCCCCTCGGCCACGGCGCCCGACCGCTCGTCGTACCGGAAGAGCAGGCTGCCGGTCCAGAAGTCGCCGTGGTTCAACACCAGCGGCCGCGCGCCGTCCGCTTCATCACCTCCACCTGCACATCACCACTCCTCGTCACCAACGAGGCACTGACTAGGAATTTGATTACACGCTATTTCCGCTGTTGACTGATGGGATATAATTTGAATTTGCGGTCGAGCAAGATTTTTTTTAGCTTCGAGCGCTTTTCTTATGAATTACTATATTCACCCTTCTACATGTATTGATATTCAAACTAAACAGATAACAATTTCTTCAAACTTAATTAAAAAATGTGTTAAAATCGCTCTTTCATTCCAACGTAATAAAATGTATTTCAGAAGTCGGTGCCCCGCCCATAGGTTTGTGCCTCGCAAAATGACGACTCTCTTAAATGACTGCGTTGCGTCGGGTTATACGAAAAGCTAATCGTGCTCATGTGCGAAATAAGCACCAAGTAGCGTGAAATTGTTAGAACGACATCGTATCTGTATTATTATTGTCGAAAATACACATAAATTGACGGAAAACTAAGCATCTTACCAATGGCCAGAGAGGTAACAATGGTTTTCTTTGATGCCCATAAACATTATAAAAATAGAATGAATCAGTTTGGATTATGTCAGAAAAATCAAAATATGATTATATTCAACCGCATTTCTCAAAATGGTCACAACTGTATTATTAAACAAACAAAGTCACTGCTTATGACAGCACCCACATGCAACGAAGAAGAACGAAAGTTCAGTATTCATGAGTGTCGTTTGAGAAGAGCCAATATTTGCTTCTCCAGGGCTCGGATTGATTGATTAATTGATTGATTGTGTAGCGTCGCGTGGTTCGGCGCCGCGGCGTCGGGCCGCGCCGGGCCGCGCCGGGACGCTTCGGGGAAACCCGCTCTGAAGCCGGATGCTAAGTGGGGGTGTGAAAGGCGACGGCGCCTCGCCGCGCCGGCTGGAAAACCCGTAGGAATCCAGGCTGGAAATTCCTGAAAGGGACGCGCGCGATGCGGGCTAAGAGATGTCGGTTGCAGCCCTGGAAGAGCGGCCAGCGAGCCGTATGACGCCCGCTGCTTGTAGGGTGGGGCGAGCCAGCGGATATATAAGGCCGCACCGACGGGCGCCTCGTGGGATACGCTGGGTGTCGAAAGACGAGAGGTATCTCCAGTGCATTCATTGCACGTGATCTTCGGTCGAAGATCGGTTTGGCGACAGGCCATGTAACTGGTATAGTTACGGGACTCTATGTCCGACAGCTTCGCACCTCGCGTTGCTTTTGCTGCTTTCGAAGCAGTGGTTCTGGGCGAGGCCTAGGGACGGTCGCGGGGTTTCATGGCTAAGAAGAACGGAAAGGTTGCCAAGGGTTAGTTTTTGTATTGTAATCTTAGTACATTAACTGTAAATATACTGTAAATATATTGTAAATATCAATCAGAAGCAGTCGTCTGTGTTTTCTTCCTAGTACGTCACAGACTCAGGAACCTTTCTTTTCTAAAACTGGTGGCAGCGGTTATCGAAAACTCACGTCAGGGCGCCGCATCATTCCCTGCCATATTTTTCTAAAACTGGTGGCAGCGTTATCGAAACTCACGTCAGGGCGCGCATCATTCCTGCCATTTTTTCTAAAACTGGTGGCAGCGTTATCGAAAACTCACGTCAGGGCGCCGCATCATTCCTGCCATTTTTTCTTTTCTAAAACTGGTGGCAGCGGTTATCGTAAACTCACGTCAGGTGCCCGCAATTCCTGCCATTTTCTTTCTAAAACTGGTGGCAGCGGTTGTTAAACTCACGTCAGGTGCCCGCACCAATTCCTGCCATTTTGTTTTCTAAAACTGGTGGCAGCGGTTATCGTAAATTCACGCCAGTGACCTGCGCCAATTGTTTGCAATTGTAGTTCAAAATTGGTTGCAGTGGTGTTTAGAACTCACACCGGTGGTTGTGCCAATTGCAGTTAATAATTGGTTACAACAGATCAAAGACTCGTCTATCAATCAGCTTAGTGGAGCAGTTACTACGTTCGCAACGAACGGGGAACGCGAAGTCTGCAACAGTCCGCGAGGGACATCAGTGCGGCATCAGACTCATCGGTGCGCGCTGATTAATCAGAACAGTACGCGTAAGACAGTGTACGCAGTTAAACGTGCACGCGTCGTAAATACGTGGCGCCGGCGCATCGCGCGCCACGAAACCGAAAGTGCGGTGTTTCGGTACGGTGTTTCGGGCGGTACAATCCGACTCGGAACCTTTCTTTTCTAAAACTTGGAACTGGTACTGGAACGAGCTGATATTGGTACTGGAACTGGAGCAGCTGATATTGGTACTGGAACGAGCTGATATTGGTACCACTGGAAGGAGACATCCCGGACGAGAGGAAGGAAGGAGGCCAGAAAACCGGATCCAGAAGGCGCTGACGCGACACCGAGGTCAACTGAACGTAAGTGTGTTTTTTGTTCTGGCCGGGGATCAATTCAGGCAAATGGCTTTCTTAGCGGGTTATAGGAAAGAGGTGCTTGTTGGGGTCGCGATGGAGATGGAACATTAGAGAACGAGACCGTGGTTAAACTTAAATCGATCATTACGGAAAGCGAGCAGTACGAGGAATCATTCGTGAAACAACTCGCTGACCAAGAAAAGAACAGGTCGCGAAATACGCGAGCAGGAAAGAATACGCGAAGAGAGAGAGAGCGGAAAGAATACGCGAAGAGAGAGAGAGCAGGAAAGAATACGCGAAGAGAGAGAGCAGGAAAGAATACGCGAAGAACGGCAATTTGAACTTGAAAAGCTTAAACTAACGAATCAGGCTCCCACGCGTGTATCCATAGGTAGTAGCGCCCTGGAAATCGAACTAATATTCTTCAGCCAAGTCATGGACAAATTTAAAGGCGAAGGCGACGATATTACGTTGTTTTTAAGTGTTTTCGAGGCGCATGCTCGCCAGCACGGCATTGCGCCGGTCGAATGGGTAAGCCATTTAATGGGTTTACTTCCTAATGAGGTGAACAACTGGCTCGTAGTAGGATCCGATACACCGGATCAAGATTATGACCTAATTAAAGAACAACTATTAGATATGTTCAAGTTTACGGCGGAAAAGTGCCGTCAGATGTTTTGTAGTCACGTAAACGGTGCAAGACCCTTGGAGCGTCTATGCACGTGAATTACTGTTATTGTAAAAAATGGATCTCAGGTTTAAAGGTAGAAACATTTGAGCAATTGCTAGATCTCATTGTAACAGACCAGATGAAGCGGAAGGTGCCGGCGGTTATGCGTGACCATTTCATTGATGTGTGGGGTGAGGTTTCTGCGTCCCAAGATTTGGCACGAAGGCTGGACACCTACGAAAACAACCGGGCTAGCGGATATAAGAAGGAATTCTCGCGGTTCAGCAATAAAGAGCAGGCAGGCGAACGGAAATGGCCGAAGGTGACGAAAGCGCACCGTCCACTTCCAAAACGGCAGTGCCGAAGGTAGCTAGTAACGCGGAGTTCGAAAAGCCGCAAGAACGGACGTGTTACTTATGTAAAAAACCAGGTCACATAAAAAAATATTGTCCTCAATATAACAATAAACCTAGCGAGAAGATGTGTCACGTGGCCGACGCTAGTGCGCCAGAGTTATTGTCTCCACACACATTTCTTGCCAAAATTTGCGGCGAAACAGTCACCTGTCTCCGTGATACGGGTGCGACGATTGACGTCATCAATGCAAAGCACGTCACGCCGACACAATACACCGGCGAGTCCGTATGGGTTCAGCAGCCCCTGGACGAAGCGCCGAAAAATCTACCGGTAGCCAAGGTAGAGATAGTAGGGCCATTCGGTACTCTTGTTACAGAAGCCGCAGTCGCCAAGAACTGCGACTTGCGCTATTACATTTTTAGTAATCGTTCTGCTACGATTTTGAAGGAGATAAAGCAAGGTTTCTTGAACCACAGCCTATCTGCGCTGTACGGACTAGGGCGCAAGCGGTGCTGAGCGCGAAGAGGCGGAGGGCCGGGGTGCGAACAATGCGGCAGACGAAGCGCCTCAGACAATAGACGAGAGTAAGGGAACCGACCGTGGGCCGGACGCGTTCCAGGTAAGCGTTTCGGAGGAAACCGAGGATGAAAATAGAGTTGGTCAGGGCGAGGTCGACGCCCGGGCAGCTCGGAATCAGACGATCAGGAATCTGAATTAGATTTCGGTAGCATTGCTTTGGCTCGTTTGGACCCCACCGAATTTGAAACGGCTCAGAGACAGACAAGGAGCTCGCGCCGTTGATTGAGCGTGCGGAAGGACCCGAGACGGATCAGCACGATTATGTTATGAAAAACAGCCTATTGTTTCGTGTCCGGCATAGTAAGCGCGGAGAGCAGTTCTCTATGTTAGTAATACCGCGGGTGTATCGTGGCACGATCTTAAAACTTTGTCATGAAGTTGCTCCACGGCCATTTGGGGTCACAAAAGCAAAGATGCCATGGCCAAATATTTCTTCTGGCCGAATTGTTATAAGGATATTGAAAACTATGTGCGTAGTTGCGACAGTTGCCAGCGAGTAGGAAACGGCGGCGAAAAACTTCGCGCGCCTTTAAATTGTTCCTATAACGGGCGGGCATTCGAGAAAGTGAATGTCGACGCGTGTGGCATTTCAGAATCGGTCACCGGAAACAAGTTTATTTTAACGGCGATGTGTTTAGCCGAAGTATCCAGGCTATTCCGATACGGGACCTAACTTCGGTCCTGTAATTGAAGCATTATTAGAATTATTCAGTAGAATAGGATTTCCACGCGAATTGCAAACCGACCAGGGCACCTGCTTCTAGAGTGCTTTGACGGCGGAATTCGCCGAGCGGTTTGGCATTAAACTGGTGAGAAGTTCGCCGTATCACCCTCAATCAAACGCAGTCGAAAGAATGCATCGAACTATGAACCGGCTTATGAAGGTTCTGTGTTTGGAGGCAGGGACGGATTGGAATGCCAACTTCCGCTATTATGTTCGCGTTGCGCACAGTGTGCACGAATCATTGGGTTTCTCAGCCGAATTGGTGTACGGAAGAATCTCCGTACCCCCATGACACTTCTTTATGAAAGGCTTGCGGGAACTGCGGAAGGTAAAGAAAATTCTGTAGTTGAGCATGTATTCAAATTAATCAATCGTTTGAAACGCTCCGTGACCTAGCTCACAATAGAATGGCTGAAGAACAGCAGAAACGAAAAAGTGTGGTATGACCGGAAGGCGGTCTCACGTACTTTCGAGATAGGCGCTAGGTGTTGGTTCTCGCACCTAACAGGACGCGGAAGCTCGCGGTTCAGTGGATAGGGCCGGGCGAGATTCGCGAGAAAATTTCGGAGCATAACTATGGTCAGATGCCGGGGCGGAAGGAACCCCGCGTCTATCACATTAATATGCAAAAGATACCACCAGCGGACAGAGTGCTTAGAATGTGCTTGTTTACGTCTGTGACAGACGCAGGTGACGAACGCGCTAGATCGCTATGCCTTAAATTGGATTGTTGCGACTTTGACGCGGAAGAAATGCTGAGCAGGACTGAGGTCGAACCTGAGTTTCGCAACGCTCTGAAAACGGTCATTTGTAAGTACAGTTCTATATTTGTAGAAACCCGGATTGACAGATATCACTACCATGGATATCAGGTTAACTGATACCAGCAAAGTGGTTCGAAGCGTACCCTACCGTACATCGCCGAGGCGGCTAAAATATTACGGAAGAAATCGATAGAATGCTTCGCGACAACATCATTGTGGAGGCGGAGAGTGATTATACGTCTCCCATGATATTGGTTGAAGCACCGGGCAGAAACCACGGCCCTGTATCGATTATGGCGCCTCAACGAAATTATTAAGACCAGAATACTTTCCGTTGCAATCTCGAAGAACGGATACAACAGGTAGCTGCAGCAAAAATTATAAGTGTACTGGACCTTTGCAAATGTTTTTGGCAGATCGGTCTTACGGAAAGGGCGCAAAGGTATTCGGCGTTCGTGACCAGTTTCGGCACGTACCGGCCGCTTAGATTACCTTTCGGAATAAAGAACGGTCCCTATCAATGTTGTCGTATTATGGGCACCTTATTGAATAAATGCCAAGAATTCGCGGTACCGTACCTTGATGACATCGCGGTTTTCAGTAACACTTGGCAAGAACACATTCGACACCTCGATACGGTCTTTCGCATATTAAAATCCGCCAAATTGACAGTGCAGCCGCGCAAGTGTTTGTTTGCGCGGGCTAACGTAAAATATCTTGGGTACGTAGTCGGTAACGGGAAATTGCGGCCGGCCGAAGCCAAGATACAAGCAATCAGACTTTCCCAGACCAGAGTCAAAGAAACAAGTGCGTTCTTTGCTCGGTCTGGTAGAGACTACTATCGACGTTTGATACCAGGGTTTTGCGGAGAAAGCGGCGGCGCTTACTGATGCGCTGCGAGGACGCGAGCGCCAAGGTAAAATCGTCTGGACAGAGCATGTGAAACATCTTACAATGAGCTGCGACAAGCTCTCAGTGAAAACAGCGGTATATGCACTCGTTATACCAAGGAATTTCGAGTTCAGGCAGATGCTTCTCGGAGGCTTAGGCGTGGTTCTCTCCAAGTAAATGACGAGGAGTAAGAACAACCAGTCGTTTTTCTAAGCCGTAAATTAAATGATGCAAGTGGATGGCACCACAGAACTAGAGTGTTTAGCGCTGATTTGGGGTTGGATAAACTTAAGATTTATCTCGACGGGCAGGCCACAATTCAGGTCGAAACCGACCACAATCCGTTGGTCTGGTTGCGTAATACGGCCGGCAAAACCCCAGAATATTACGCTGGTCTCTTTTAATCCAGCACCTCGATTTACGCATCAGGCACAAAAAGGCTCAGAAAATGTTAATGCAGATGCGCTTAGTCGCATGTTTGATGATGTGAATTGATCCACCGGCGAGAATAGGGAAACGCACGTTCATGACATGTATAAATGTCGGTGAAATTCTATGTAAATAATTTTGTAAACTCAAGGTAAAATTGTTGTGTTTTTTTATATTTTATATGTAAATACATACATGTGTCAATAAACTCAGTTAAGAACGGCACATGATGTATGTAACAATTCCACAATTATGTAATACTTCAATGCAAGTAAATGTTTTGTATTTTATATTTCAGGATTTCATGTAATGCAAGATGCGTCAAAATTATTATGTAATATTTCAATGTAAAAGTAAATGTTTGTATTTCAGGATCATATGTAATTCAAGATGCGTCAGAGATACTTATGTATGTATATAGGAGTAAGGTTTAAATGTAAATGGCAACATAGCTTAGGTGAAAAGGGAGGACAGCCAGAGATTTATTTCACACATTTCGATTAAATAGGGTTTAATATTCTGGTATAATTATGTTCATGTTCATGAAAAATTTGGATGTAGAGGTCTCGACCAGGTAACTTAGCAGAATTTTTTCCTGGGCATATTTTGCTGCGAAAAAATTCTCACCCCCGGCATGGGAGGTCTGTAGCGTCGCGTGGTTCGGCGCCGCGGCATCGGGCCGCGCCGAGGCCGCGCCGGGACGCTTCGGAACCGCTCTAAGCCGGATGCTAAGTGGGGTGTGAAGGCGACGGCGCCTCGCCGCGCCGGCTGGAAAACCCGTAGGAATCAGGCTGGAAATTCCTGAAAGGGAGCGCGCGGATGCGAGGCTAAGAGATGTCGGTTGCAGCCCTGGAAGGGCTGGCCAGCAAGCCGTATGACGCCCGCTGCTTGTTGGGTGGGGGCGAGCCAACGGATATATAAGGCCGCACCGACAGGCGCCTCGTGGGATACGCTGGGTGTCGAAAGACGAGAGGTATCTCCAGTGCATTCATTGCACGTGATCTTCGGGTCGAAGATCGGTTTGGCGACTGGCCATGTAACTGGTATAGTTACGGGACTCTATGTCGACAGCTTCGCACCTCGCGTTGCTTTTGCTGCTTTCGAAGCAGTGGTTCTGGGCGAAGACCTAGGGACGGTCGCGGGGTTTCGCGGCTAAGAGAACGGAAGGTTGCCAAGGGGTTAGTTTTTTGTATTGTAATCTTAGTACATTAACTGTAAATATACTGTAAATATATTGTAAATATCAATCAGAGCAGTCGTCTGTGTTTTTTCTTCCTAGTACGTCACAATTGTTAGTGATTCCGGGTGTATCAACTACCAAGGTCATTAGTCCCGTAAGTGAAGTACATGTTTCTCATCGGGAGGTGGCTGTGATCTTCACCTATTGGATGCCGAGATCCGGCACCGACCTAGTCAAATCCTAGCGGGTTTTCCTCAACCCGATATCTTCCACTAGCGGGACACCGCCCCAGACCGCACAAGCTCTGCGTTCCCGACCAATCTCCCGGCATGCGTGGTAGTGAAATGCACGTTAGTGTGTAAGTATGTATAAAGCATTTTTGCTGATGCAGGTCACCAGTATCAATGTTTTAATTATATAAATTGGAGCGAAATGATGAGTTCTCACCAGTCTTCTGACGGCGACGTCGCGCAGCGCCCTATCTTGGGCTTGAACCGCTCGTGGCCCGGCCAGGCGTCGACGGCGGCCGCCAGCGCCGCCAGCGCGGGCTCCACGCTGTCGCCCAGCGATCGGCCCGGTGCAGGCGCATGGCCACGGAGCCCGCGTGGAAGAGCGCGAGCGCGCGCAGCGCCACCGTGCAGTGCTCCAGGTTGAGGCCCCGCTGCGCGTCCGCCGCGCGGAAGCCCACGGCGCGCAGGTCCTGCACCGCACACACACACATGCACTTCACCACGCTCAGCACTAGGACAACTTTCAGCTCACGGCGCGCAGGACTGCACTCCATACACACATGCACTTCACACGCTCAGCACTAGAAAGTTTCATCTAAGAAGCCCAGCGCGCAGGTCCTGCACCCAATTTTATAGAAGCCCACGGCGCACAGATCCTGCACCGCGCACACACACACACATGCACTTCGCCATGCTCGACACTAGAATAGCTTTCATCTATTGCAACCCACACCCATGCACTTCACCACGCTCAGCACTAGAACAGCTTTCATCTATAGACGCCCACGGCACGTGGTTCTGCACGCGCCAGACACACATGCACTTCACCATGCTCAGGCTAGAATAGCTTTCTTCTATTGAAGCCGACGGCCCGCAGATCCTACACACCATACACACATGCACTTCACCAGCCTCAGCATTAGAATAGCTTTCATCTAGAGTAGCCCACGGCGCGCAGGTCCTGCACCCCACATACACTTTCACTTCACTACGCTCAGCATTAAAACAGATCTATCGTTTGGGGTTTCTCTGTCAAAAAAAATCCCACGGCACGCAGGTTCTGCGCCACATAGTACTTTACTACGCTCATCATTAGAATTGCATTGATCTATGAAAGCTCACGTCGCGCTGATCCTACACCGCACACACACACATATGAACTTCACCATGCTCAGCACTAGAATAGCTTTCATCTATTGAAGCCCACGGCGCGGAGGTCCTACATCGCATACACACATGCACTTAATGCATTTCACCGTACTCAGCACTACAATAACATTATAGACTCGAGTTTGCTATTAAAAAAATCTCAAGGCGCACGGGTCCTGCGCCACACACACACACACACACACGCACGCGCGCGCGCGCTCACACACACGCTCACACTCATGCACTTCATCACGCTGAGCCTTAGAATAATATTGTTTTGGATATCTAGATATAGCCCAATCTACAATTGGAAGCGCTCGGCGCAGAGGTTACCACAAGCCACAACCCACACATACATGCACTTCACCACACTCAGCCTTGTATTAGCAATAGAATAAACATTTTCGTCGGAGGTTTCGCTATTATAAAATCGCAAGGTGCGCAGACCCTGCGACACACGTACTTCACCACGCTCGATGTTAGAATAGCATTGTGTGGGAATTCCAAATACAGCAAGCGCCAATTTATGGAAGCCCATGGCGCGCAGGTCCGGCGCCATGCACACACATGCACTTCACCACACTCAGCATTAGAACAGTTTTCATCTATAGAAGACCACGGCACACAGGTCATGCCCCACACATGTATACACACACATGCACTCAGAACTTTACCACACTTTCACGATTTCGTTATTAAAAACGCCCATGGCGCGCAACTACTGGGCCGTTCACGCACACGTGCACGTCAGGCCCTAACGCTATAATAGATTTGTCGCCTGGGAATTCGAAACAGCAAGCCCAGTACGCAATTGGAGGCCCACCACGCCCATGGCCAGCACGAGACATACACACACTGACAGGTACTTCACCACGCTCAGCATTAAAATTAGACTGTCCTCTGGGAATCCGAATAATAGCAAGCGCATAGCGCGCAGGTGCTGCGCCATGCACACACATGTAATTCATGCACTTCACCACGATCAAAATTAGAATAGCTTTGCCCCTGGGAATTCGAATCATAGCAAGCACCAGTCTAGAATTGGATGCCCACCGCGTCCAGGGCCTGCATCGTACATACACACACTGTCATGCACTTCATTACGCTCAGCTTGTCCCGGCTGGAGCGGTGCCCCGCTTGAGGGAGATACCTGGTTGAGGGAAAATCTCGCTAGCCGACGATAGGTTGGCGGCAGATCTCTCCATCTAGAGGGTGAAGATCACCACCACGTCCCGAGAAATAAACATGCACTACACTCACGGGACAAATTACCTTAGCAGTTGACGTACTCGGAATCAACCAACCAATTAACCTGCACCGTGCTCAGCATTGGAATTAGATTCTCGTCTCGAAATCCGAAAAATAGCCAGTGCCTGTGACAATTGGACTCACCATATGCGTCCTGCAGGACATTCACCCGTATTTCCCAACAATCGCGAAGGTTATGATCAATTAGGTGCGTCGCACTTCAGTGATAGTCCCTAAGGGCCTCGAGTTGAAAGGGAAACACAAACACTCACACTTACTTACACACTTCGTCAAACTTAGTTCATATTTCTACTGTTAGAATCAACGGATTCGAGATTCACTCCTAAAATATCGCACGCGAAATACACTGTTGGAATGACACAAGACCCGGGGGTCCAAAGAAAACACACTGGGACTATCCGCGCTGTGGCAGTCGGGGACAGGGCAGGGCTGGGGCCCCTGGTGAAACATGTTGGGCGCGGCGGTGATGGCGGTGCTATTGGCGATCGGTGTGGAGCTGGAATCCCAATTTCCTACTAATCGTCGATATCATCGAAACGATCAATAGGAACCGTAATGAACTTATTTACAGAATCGATGCGTTGCAGGCTAGGGTTACGTCGGCAGAGGCTTCAGTGCAAATGCTGCAGACAGCGCCAACGAGCGGCTGGTTTGCAAGGTGGATTACCTTGAGAACTAGCCGCGAGCTGGCGAATATCATTGTTAATGGCCTCTAGAGCAGCGGAATGAGTCTTGGGTGACTCGAGAGGTGGTATCCTGGATCCAGCGGAGCAGCTGGGGTCAGGTTGAGCTTCAGATATCGGAGCGCGTACCGGATCGGGCGGCGGCGCGAGGGACAGCCGCGTATGATTGTGTCCAAGCTGGTCTCTTTCTAGGAAGCGGAGGAGCTGGCGTGCAGGCCGGGAGTATCTCTCCCGGAATGGCAGGGTGCGCGTCCGAGGATCACTGGCAGTGCGGCAACGCGTAAGGCGTTAATTCCGCATTTGCAGGAGGCGAAAGTGAGCGGAAGGCAGGCGTCGATTCGTTTCAAAAAGCTTGTCGTGGCAGGGCGCAGCTACGTGTTGGTTGAACTGGCGACTCGTCCAGGCGTGGAGGGAGCGGGGTGACGGGATCCTGTGAACTCGGCGAGGGGCAGGAACCTCAGAGGGCGGACACTTTCCGGGCAATCAAGCTCTGCGGCGCCTCACACGCGCCTTCGGCCGTGGCCGCGGTGGCGCCTGCGGCCGCGCCTTCGTGCGGGGCGGCGTGACGACTCTCTGACCCCGCGGCATCGCGGCGGAGGCGGTCCGTTCGTGTTCGCGTCGGCGGTGGTCGCGTCTACGTTCCCGCCGGATCTCACGGCACTCTCGGCGAGTCCTGACGCTTGCGGCCGACAGCCTGGAGCGAGGACTCTTTACGAGGCGATACAGAAACGTGCAGCAGCGGCGGAAGCTCGCGGTGAGTCGGACCTGTGCAGGTCGCCAAATAAGCAGGAACAGGGCTTTAAGAATAGGATGTTGGAACGCATCAGCGTCTAGGTCGGTAAGCTCGGAAATCAAGACTTCCATGGGTACATAAATATATTTGATATAATCGGTCTCGTATAAAATTGGTGGAAGGAGGGTGTAACGTTAAATGTGTCTGGCTTTACAGCCATATGCAAAAATAAAAAACGTAGGGGGAAAGGGTACCTGCCAGTTATGTGCATATTTGTGATAGGTTAATGCAATTTATTTATGAAATTACTACAAACTGTGACAATTTTTCTTTTGTATTAGACTAGTAATGCAAAATACAGACATCACAATCTGTATTTATGACTGTATAGCTCACCAGGGCTCATGCTATTATTCTCCAGAAGCTTTTTTGGCGAAATCACAATTTCTTAGACTCAAGCTGGAACAAAGGTATCCGAATACTGATTTACTAGTCTTAGGTGACATGAATGCTTGAATTGGCCATATGAGGAAGTATTTTCTGAGTCTGATCACAAGAAGGAGCCAATTCTAGAAAAAGTTACAAATAAATATAAATAGGAACGGACTTAATTGTAATAAAAGCAAATATATAAGGCATATAGATGTTTTTATTTTTCAAACATATGTGAGAAAAATAGTGAGCCATGTGAAATAAATATCTGTTATAAAGCTTATAATTCCATTCTTCAAGCATACATGAGCAGAGTATGCTGCTGACTGAACATGGATTTTAGAGAGGCTGGAATGGAAAGTTTTACATCTACTGAAGCATTTATTCCTAGTTTCTTCCTGAAACATAATACTTTCGTATTATATACAATGTTGTTTACGAGGAGCCGGAGCTCAAGTGAATAGTACCATTTAGCTTGTGATAGTTGGGGGTAGAGGGAGTATACTTCCCCTCTAACTCCCTGTAAAGGGATAAGACAATGATCAGATTTTTTATGGAGTTACGCATGGGGTCTATGAAACATGAGTAATCACGTGGTTGAAGTTCCTTCTGCTTCACATACTACATCCGCTCATCGTTGATCCCGACTACGCTGTTTCCAAGAAGCAGATGGGGGCGGGGAGATAAGTTTGACAATTAATAGCGATTGTCCGGCGTTAATACAAGCGCATTGCGCATTTTTTAAGTATTTCAGTAACTAAGTTTTCAAGTAATATATACTTCGAACATCACAATTGAAATGTTCATCTTTACCTTAAATATGGAACGAAATATGCAGCTATAGATACAATATGTAAAATGTAATTATACCAAATATGTAAAATAAAATGATTCCAATTAGTCCAGAAGGTCGTGTTATGTAAAAACATTAGTGAATGCAGGTATTTTGTCCCCTGTAAAATATGCATTTACATGAAAATCCGTTCCCAAAATATAAATATTAATCACGAAATTACATTCCAATAATATAATAAAAATATATTTTCTACAAACTTTTTATAATTATTTTTTAATAATGTATATATAATTTTTTGTTTATTTTTAAACATTATGTAACTATACATTATAATAATAATTGTAATCCTATTGTAACATTTATTACATTATATACCCTGAAAAAAAAAACAGAATATTAATAGGCATTCAGAGATATTGATACGGAGACAATAAGCGGATGGAAGTTTGAAATTCTATCCGTTTATTGTCTCTGTATTGATATTTTTAAATAAGTTTCTATTCGCTCTATACGTAATTTTTAATATGGTATTGAATAATAATAATTTTCTAATCTGTTATATTTATATTTATTAAATTTATTTAAGTATTGTAATATCCATAAATGCCTAAAAAAATAAAAATAACAGAATTTATTTTACTTCCGAAATTATGTCAGAATTATCACTCAAGTTTAATTTTCGTTCTTTAGGGATCCACAGTAACTTAAGTAGAACTTATCTAATAATAAGAATGTATACAATAAATAAAAGGTTACCCAATTCAATAAAGTTAAAAATAGTCTATTTGTATATATTATTTTGCCCAATGCTTGTAATTCTACTACTATTCCGGATTGCGGTCGATTGGTGTAACATTTTCCTTTAAAAATGTATATAATTCTTGGTGTTTCTTTTAAACTTCTTCTTCTCGATATCTTGCTTTTCACGAGCACGTTTCGATATTCAGAACCACTGTGTCTAATTCTTCCGTCATCATTTTTATATTTAATAACTAAAGGTTGCGGAAAAAGGAGTTAAAAGAAACCACAATAATATTCTTCTGTGTACTTGACAGCTTGTGGAAGTGCACATGGCGTTGGCAAACCTGCACTAATTTCTTGTAAACTGGCTTTATGTGAATCCAAAAATATGTTATGAGAAGAACTCAAACAGTCGCATATAAAAGTTACTATAAAACATTAAAAACGACTAAAATTTGCTGCCCCTAAAAATTTGCTGCCTATGTTGCCTAGTGCGGGTAATCCACAATGTAACTGATATTTTCTACGTAATTTTTTAAAGAGGCTACTGCCTAAAATGATTAATATTGTATTGTAATTCTGTGTCAAAGAGGTTTCACTCTCTTTATTTAAATAAAAATAAACTTGTTTATTGAAAACTTCATGGTTACTAGAAGAAACAGTTCCCAGAGAGCTTATTAAAAGTAACCCTTCCCTTTTTCAAATTCCTTGCAATCGATTGATGCTCAGGAGATTTTGCTTTGTTTTTTTCTCCGTAAAACCTTGGTAATTACGCGGAGTGGCTTATTAAAACGAATTTTTAATAAATACATTTCATCTTTATTTGATAAAAAAGGGAAATTGGCGATAGGATTTGATAGTTGCTGCGAAAATGAATACTTTTTGTAAATTTGGGTAATTTTGGAAACATAGACAATTTTAAATTTTAAATCATTATTTTCTCAGAAACGGCTCCTGTTTTTTATATTTTTTTCATGTATAGTAAAGAATGGAAATTGAAGTGGTGCAGGTCCCATTTGCAGCGCATTCTTTGCGTTTTCGAAAGTGGAAAAATTGAAATGGTGAATACGAATTTCAAATTTCGTTTGAGGCGATGATTGCTCTTGGTTTAAAAGCAGATACATTTACGGCACATAAATTATTTTATGTAATAAATAAAATGATAAATAACTTATTATAATACTCGGAAACTTATGATATGCTTTAAGTTATTTTTTCGCTGCAGAGTAGAGAAAGTGTTGTAACGTGCCCAAAGAACTGCGAATTTTCGAGAAAACTCTTACATGACCTTGAAAACGAAACGTGGATAAGTTCAATTCCCTAAATTTAGAAATAAAATCCCAACCACGTGGTGAAGCCAGAATCCATGTTTTGAGTCTTTGAAACTAAAAACTGACGGCAAAACGTCTGTCCGCCCGCCTGTGAACAATGCTGCGAGTAAACCTGTTCAGCCGAATTTCCAAAATAGGTATTCCCTATCAATCTGCTGATGTCCCGGGCTTTTTGAAATTGAAACCGATAATTTTATTTTTAGAGGTACTTTATATGAAGCCTAGGTCATTTTCAATTTTCAAAAAAATGGCTCCATCGTTTTGATACAATTTTGTCAATGGATAGTGTAGAATTTCCTAATGAAATATGTTTCTAAAGCAGATTTTGAAATAAGATCATACAATTTTTCGAAAACTTTTCGCGTAATTGTGCGTGAAATATTTAAATTTGTTTAAACTAGTTTTTCTCAAAAGCTCCATCATTTTGATTAAATGTCGTTTTGGATAATGTAAGACCGTTTAAGAGAATGGTGCAGATCTCATGTTTGTTGAAACCCTAATTTTTCGAAACTTGCAAAGTTCAAAATTTGTTTGGTGTCTTTCTTCAACTAAAATATTGAAGATATATTTTTTCCTTTAATATCTGTTCCTTAAAGATAGATTTTGAAATAAATTCATGTATAATTTTGGAAAATTTGAGTACTTTTCATGAAATTTTCGTGAAATATAGACAATTTTAAATTTTTTTTAAAGCATTTTATTCCAAAAACGGCACCAGATATTTTGATTAATTTTCGACCTCGAAATTGTAAGACGATTAAGAGAATTGTGTAGTCTCATGTTCGTTGAAAATTCTGTTTTGGGGTAAGTGCAAAATTAAAATGTTCTTCGATTTCTTCCTAGAACTACAGTGATTAAGATGAACATTTCATTCTTAATAAACTGTGTTCATCAAAAACAGATTTTCAAATAATGTCTTGTTCAATTTTCGAAAATATCTGTAATTTTATGAAATTTTGTCAATTTGTTTTTCTTTAAACCCTTTGTTTAAAAGGCTTAACATTTTTCATTAAATTTGGACCTTAGGTAGCATAAATAACCATAAAGAATGGAGCAAGTCTCATATTTGTTGAAATTCCTAATTTTGGAAAATTAAAAAAGTGTTTCGTTTCTTACTAAAACTACAATTGTTAAGATTAACAATTTTTCTTAATGAAATGTGTTTATCAAAAGATCTTTAGGCAAGGTCATGTTGAGTTTTTCGAAAGTATTAGTATTTTTTGCGTAATTTGGCGAAACATTGTCACCCGTTCCCGAACTTCCTCGCGTAACGTAAAAGAAGTGATTCAGGCCATTGGATGCTACATTAGTTTGTATATTATCTCATCTTTATTTGTTCGTTTCATACATCTAAGCTTTTGTTACGTTTACAAATTGATATTTTAGAAATTAGTTAAACCTTTTTACATTGCGTCCTTTGAGTTGAATGTAAAGGAAAGATGATTTTTGCATATAAAGGTGTGAGAATGAAGAGAAATGCCAGTAAAACCGAGTAGTTTAGTGAATATAGTAATATTTTCATTTTTGAAATATCGGTTTCAAGAATACTTATTTGCAAAATGTATACCATACGAATTAGCGGTCATTATTGCTTGTTGCAACATGTTCTTGTAATGCACCTGATAACAGAAGGTGATAATGATGGCCACCGTTAATATAAAGCAATATAAACGAATATTTTTATGGCTAAAATACGTCTCGCTATCGTTAGTAGCTTTATGTAGAACGTGAATACACAGAGCTCAATGGCAGAAATCTGTTTTCGTTTAAACGTTTGAATTTTATACATACATTTGTTAAATGAAAATCAGAAACTGTCATATTATAATATTAAATGTCTATTAACAATATCGCGAGAAAGTATGTGCTGTTGTAGCAACACTAGTGGTTTATAGACGATGGACACAATCATATTAAGATGTTTACAGTCATGTAAAAATCCGCCTGGTATCTTTCCTCTTCTCAGACCAATGGTTGTAATGAGTACCATTTTATTTTAAACGTTCAGATCACTTGTTATAAGCTTATGTAAGTTTGCGCTTTTCGTCAATAGTCGCTACTCATTCATTAATTGAAAAATTGCGCTTTTCGACCTTTATACTTGAAGAAAATCTTACATTTATTGGTCAAAATCTCATACATCGTCATTGAAGTTAACATCTTCAATTGTCAAAGTTTAACTTAGTTAGAAATACAAAAATTTGATGTTACAATATTTGAGGCATACTACAAGTTAAACAAAAGCGTATAAAACAAAAACGAAATGAATGTAAACGACGCAAACAAAAAGAATAATTAACTACGGTACGTAATGAAGTGGAATAATTTATCCCAGAGAAAACACCCTTAAGACCTTCTTTAATTGGCTACATGCCCCTGCTTTAACGAAGCTGTGAACTAATCACTATATTTCATGTGTTCGTTATTTGGCATGAAACGAATATCACATTGCATACCATTTTCAGTTTCGAATGTGATACATACAACCGTTTACACCATCTTCGAAACATTTGTGTCCAAGGCAATCCCCATCTGCTTCACGTGTTAACAGTAAAATGTGCATCATTTCATTTAATTAAACATTTATCATTTCATAATAAATCGGTTTCGTTACAACGAATATATTTCACTATTCTTTAACGTTTTTGAAGATTACTTTTCTTAAGCGCTGTCTTGCCACTAGAATTGCCAATCGTCTTCTATTTGGGAGGACAGTCCTACTTTGACATCAATTGTGCTTTCGTCCTCTTTGTATTTTAAATGTCCTTCTTTGAGTAAATTTGACTTTCTCGTGAAGATTTGTTGTCATTTATTTTATCAGATAACTAACATCTGCTATGTTGTATGTTTATCGTTTCATATAGAATAGAAACATTAAACTATTTGTCTAGCGACTAAAATAAAAGAGCAGCTAGACCATCTTCATAAACATTTTGTAACGAAACTTTTACTTGAATCTCAATGGAGGAAGAAATAAACAGAGATGGTGTTAGTCTAAATTAAATATTTATAAAAGAAAAAGGTTGATGCGTTTTATTTTGCTTGTCGAGTGCTCCTTCACGTGAACCCTTCTTGCCACCCAATTCGGACCAATGTGCTTTGGGCCGGAGTCGTTAATACGCGCCAAGGAGGATGGGTGGGAGGATGGGTGGTGGTGGAGGTGGTGCTGGGGCCCTTGTTAGCCGGCAATTGCGTCGGGGCCGCGCGCGCCCTTCCGCTTGCGTATGAACTAGAGCCTCGAGGGACGCCTCTGACGGCTATGGAAGTGACGCAGGCTCCGAGATGGATATGACAGCAGTTTTTTTAGACCCAGAGCACTGAGCAGTCGGCTCTAAAAGTGTCTGGTCGGGGCGGTAGCTTTAAATAGAATGTGGAATTAGCGTGTTTACAGGGAAAAAATCTCTTCCTAAGTTTCAACAGGTTTTCTTAAATTAAGTCCCGACCGGTAGCGGTAGATCAGTGCATCAACTGATGTCACTACAGTGCTTCTGTCCGGAGGTCCTAGTTTCGAGTCCTGACGGCGGCAGGATTTTCGACTAGCTTTTCCGCTAGGTCGAATTCAGTCCTGTCTGGAGGAGAATTCTAGCGGTCGGCTGCTCTGATCGGTAGTTTTCCGCGGTTTCTGCTATTTAAAGCCAGGTGAATGCCCGGGGCAGTACCCTACCAAACGGGCCACGAACCGTGCGCGATCTGTCCCTCCTCTTCCTTGTCCTATCCTCTCCTCTTACACACACTTACACTCAACATGCACCACACTACCATATTCCGAGAGATCGGTCGGGAGCTAGAGCTTGTCCCGACTGGGCGGTGCCCATGGTAGGTGTCTTGGTTAGGAGAAACCCGCTAGCCGACGGTAGGTCGGTACCGGATCTCGCCATCCATCGGGAAGTTCACCGCCACCTCCCGAGAAAAAACATGCACCACACTAACGGGACTAATGGCCGAAGCAGTTGACGCGCCCGGAAACACGAAAAAATCAATCAATCAATCCAAGGTACAGTGAAATATATATAAAGCAACCATTGTTGGTTCCATGAAAAACTGGTCTTTTTGGGCAATGACTTTTGATTCATTTTTATTTAATGAAGAAAGTCAATTTTGTATCTAAACTTCAATCTTTTGAAACTCTGTTAATTGTAACAGCAATTAATCAGATTGCAACCAGTGATTTCAAAGTTCTAATTCAAATCTCTACAAATTACATACACGTGCCTTATGAATCTTCAAATTTAGGTTCAGGCACCACTAAAGTATAATCAAAGTAACAATCTTAGTAAGAAATAATTTAAAATGTTGGACGGTTCATGAATTATGATGATTCAAATAATACCCCATTTTTCGAAGGAAAAATAGGCGTATCAGGGTGAAATAATTAATATTTAAAAGATTGTTAACTTTGTTAATATAATCCAACCAGTAATCATGATGAAATTCAGATATATGTCACAAATAAAAAGTTTAAAACTCAGGTAGTAGAACCTTAGCATAGTTTGAGTGATATAATAAATCCATAGTTCACTCATTTCAATAAAATTATTTCCAATATAAAAGTAATTTTTAATACCCACATTGATTAAAATTCTTCAATTATGGAACTGTTCTTCATCGAGAATTATATCAGATATTGTAGCAAGATAGACCATTTTATTTTTTCATATAGTTTGAAGTGAAGATGTAAGAAGGCGGAATTATTCTGTTTAGTTGATATTACGAAGTTCCAATGCGAAACATAAAACGATAGCAATTACACTATAACAATTTGGAAAATATTTTTCAATTTAACAATTGTAAAATGAATTTTTCCCCATCTTTCGCAATTTTCTTCCCCCAAAACAAAACAAAACAAAATAAAGATTTTGAGGAGTAAACCCACCATATGGCAAGCTTGAGTTCATGTCCTCGAGATGTAACCCTAATGCTATTATAGAGATGTGTCTGCATTCAAAGGTTTCTGAGGCTACAGCGCAATGGAAGTTCAGAGAATCCAATGATTACAGACTCCACGAAACAATGTCCGTGTATTAGCTCCACCTGCGGCATTATATGCCTTGGTTTCCATCTCAACAGACAGTAACAGTAATTAGTCGTTAAAAGCTAAAACAAGGTGCAAAAGGGCTCAGACATGTAGCGTGGCTTGTGATACCTCAAATGAGGTACATAAAGTGTCCATTTACCGAGATTACAGATGCAAGAAAAAAGAAAACCTGCAAACATCCGAGAATATTTTGCGCATCCTGTTGCGTATCTTATTTATTGCCCTCGGAAATCGAACTCGTTTTTCTAACCATATTGAGGCACATGTCAAGTGAAAATAATTCAGTGCAATGCTAAAGTACCAATAGAAAAATGTGAACAGTGACTAACTAGTTAAGAAGAAATGTTCGAAACAAATTTCAAAATAATTTAATTAAATACGTATTTGTAGATATATTAACCACTTCTTTCCACGTTGAGCAGAAGCTCTAGGTGAAAAAAATCAAATATCCACAAAGAACAGCAGAATATACAACACGAGAATACTTTGGAAACGTAAAATAAAACTACAACAGAAAATCGAAAACTATCCGCAATGGAAACATATTTACTTTTCCAGCTCTAAGATACATTTACTCAAAGGCGTCTTAGAACTTCGAAATGTACAAAGAAATACCCGACAACTCTCCTTTGTTTACAAAGAACGTCTTGATAAAATCGTTTCTGAATCTCTCTATGCGATTGTCCGTCCTCCTGTCTTCTCTTTCTATCCGACTGTCTGTCTGTCTCTCTCTATCCGACTGTCTGTCTGTTCGTCTGCAACTCCTCTCCGTCTCCGTCTCCAACTCTCCGTCTCCGTCTCCAACTCTCCGTCTCCGTCTCCAACTCTCCGTCTCCGTCTCAACTCTCCGTCTCTAACTCTGCGTGTCTAACTCTCTGTCTCTGACTCTCGAGACAGCAAATCGAACATACCAATTAGTTCTTACGACGATTATTTTCCGTCAGTGCGCCTGCCACCAAGACGTACGTTGTATTCCTGTCCTGGTGTGCTATCTTAAAACTCCACAGAACTACTAGTTTTTTCTTGCCCGCTCGTATATCGTCGTTTGCTAAGGGGCCAATTCAAAATTGTGTAATGCAAGTTCAACAAATAAATATGTTAAGAAAATAGTCTAGTTTTCCCAGTATACATTTTGTAAGATTATTACAAGTGATCTGGGAAAGTAAAACACTTTCTCATTGGATGGTAAATACTAATTAAAGACTGTGACTGTAATTAAAGACTTACATTATAGCTATTCTCTTGCAAAATGACAGTTTTGGCCAGCTATGGAACGAAATATTAAGGACTGAAAGGCCAAAGTTGAGCTTACGTCATTCGAGGAGGATCTGGCATGCGTCTCTCCGGAGTGGTGGCACACCTCATCCCTTTCCACTTCCGCTCCTGCAGTCGACCTCTGCAAACCTCTAAGCTGCAGCGCTACTCAAGCAGTTACCATTCGTAGGTTAAGGTGCATTAGCAAAACGTTTAAGTCTACACGTGACAACTTTAAATCTGAGTGCATTGATTTAAGAAGAGTTAAATCTACATCAACATCCATCAACGCTGGCCTTAGCATCGCCGATGCTTTAACCCTGGTTTATCCAATCGAAGGCCAAATGAAGGTCTGAAGGTGTCGGCCGTGATTTTCCAGCTCCATACGCCCCAGCATATCTACCAACGCCATCTCAACAAGCGCAGATGTTTCATAATGCAGCACCGGCAGCGTACAAGCAACAAGTGTCGCAGTCCCCATATGCAAAATAATATTCAATCAACTCAGGTCAGTCATCTTGGCCAGCAGAAGGTTCTTCTTCGAGGTGCAGTCATAATATTATTTCAAACCCCGTTCCAAGCCCCAGTGAACACTGGCAAAGCAGAAACAGTGACCCCATCCAAAACCCTAATCAATCAAAAAAAAGTTCTTACCAACTCTAATACTATTTATGCTATTCCTACAGAGAATAGATTCAGCAATCTGACTGACCTTCCCCATGACGATGTTACTAACTCCACCGACCCCACTATACCTGAAAATATTGAAATCCCACCCATCTACATTAACAACATTACAAACATTATTGAACTAAATAAGGAAACTAAAACTTAAAACAGTACGCAATCACCGTAACAGTTAACAATACAAAGCCAAAGTTAACTTTCAAAAAAAA